>MU260157.1:87500-180000 GCA_020310875.1 Ceratopteris richardii | reverse complement strand
CCCCATGAAGGGGACGAAAGGGTGATTAACATTTTTTGTAATGTTCTCTAATTCTAGCAAGTTTTTAAGAAACCCCTACTAGGCCCATTCACTTGTACACTAGTTCTTTCTATTAATCAAAGTTTGGGAGAGTAGGTTATAGCGGAACTTCCTTTAAAAAGGAAAAAGAAATGAGCGGAAAAAAATGTGTATATATGTGAGAACTTGCATGACTGTATGCTTCGCTTTTTTGCAAGTTTTAAAGGCAGATCTAGGGGGAAATAAAAGCACAAATGAGAAAGATAGTGAGAGATAGAATTAAAGAAAAAAACTAAAGAGATAGTGAGAGATAGAATGAAAGATAGTAGAGATAGACACATGGTAGATATAAAGAAATTAAAGAAAAACAAGAAATACTTAGTTTTTGTGCATAATATGTTTAGCTTTATATCTCGTGTTGAAGTTACATCTCAAAACACTACGGATACTCTCGTTTATCCAACTCAAACTAGCCTTCCTATAGTGTAGGCTTATTCCAACATTTGTATTTGTTCATTGAATTTGTTGTATTACCCAAAGTACCTATTGGCCTCTAACTAGCAAATTCATACGTTATATATATATATATATATATATATATATATATATATATATATATATATATATATATATATATATATATATATATATATATATATATATATATATGTATATATATATATATATATATATATGTTGCAATGGGGTTCCGATTGCTCCTGCATCCACACATTGTTCCATATGGAAGACATGCAATTACACTCCATTTGGACCTATTTGTACAAGTCCCACTTGTCACACGGACCAAATGGTAGGTTCACATGATTTGCTCCTAGACTTGGCAATTTGAAGGTCTCTTGTACCTCTTGTGACTTGACCATGACTACGTCAAAATTCAAGCTCCCTCTCACCTCTTCAAAATCCCAATCGATGATATTTCCGTGCAATATTTGGTCATGACCTCCCTTGATCGAGTTATAAGTATCATGTAAGCTATAACAACACCTCCTAAGTCAAATTCTATGGTTTTTTGGTGCATAGATAAAAGAAGGAGCTTACAAAGAAGCTTATGGTTTTTTGGTTTTTACGATTACAAAGAAGCTTATGGTAGCACAATAGAAATGTAAGAAGATCTTGCACGGAGAATGCAAAGAAAGTTTCAAGAAACTTACGAGGACCATCACATGGAATCCGTTTCTCAAGGATGACTCAATAACGCTAATAAAGTCTAGGATGACTCAATAACGCTAATAAAGATTGTCCCCATTCCTCTACATTATGCTTTTTACTTATAAATATATATCTTTTGAGCTGATTAATCTATAAGCTTAAGGTATTATGGATGTGAAAAAGTTGTAGGAACCTGAAGATCCATAAGGATAGTGATGCTAAACAATGTATTTCACCTTAATTTTCTATATTTCGTTTACAAATAAGCCATCCTAGAAACTTGTTCTTGGATATGAATTTTACTATTGACACGACTTACATAATTACATACTATATCATGCGATGTGTTGCATTATTTCGATTAATTTGATGTGTGATGAACTCATCCTTGGTTATCCAATTCATCCTTGGTTGGCAAACAATGCTAGAGCAATGGACTAAGTTGTTTGCCTCCCTTGGGGGGGGGGGGTGTGTTCAAGTCTGGTGGGTTACATTTCTAGGATACCCCTCACTAGATATAGAAGTAAGAAGAAAATCAAGCCCCTTTGGTTTTGCATGTAAAATAGCCAGAGAAGCATGAGCTTTACATGTTGAATCATTCTTAGATTGTGCATAATCAAAGAGCATATACAACCCATAACATAAAATTCTAGAAGCAATGATAACATCACCCGTTGCGAGATCATAGAAATTACATCTACCAACAACAAATCTAACAAGAAAGCCAATCTTGTCTGATGTTGAAATTAATAGAATATTTTTGTTTGATCCCTCGCACATATAAGGCATATGAAAATGTGAAAGTACTACCATACGTTGTAGTCAAAATGATATTTCCCACTCCAATGAAAAGATAATAAGAGTTGATAATAGCTAGCAATACTCCGTGTAGGAGTAGGCTCAAGTGAAGTGAATAAATTATCCCAAGCATCTTTTGTTGCTTTTAAAGAGCAAATGAGAGGGTAATGGCACATTCGAAGACAAAGTTATCAACGAATCTTATTGTGCATCTCTGCCATCCCAACGAAGTTTTTTTGTAGTAGGTGCAATAGGGACCATAACAAGACCATGAAATTGGAGCCCCACTTCTCACATAGACTAAATGGTAGGTTGAAATGTGTTGCTCGTCATTGGAAGCTTCCATTAGATCAAATGGAATATATAAGTGGTTCTCTGTCCCTAACTACTATGATCATGGTGAACCATCTCCATTTAGCAAACTTTCATGTAACTTCTCCTCTTATTATGATGGAAGCTAGACTAAGGGAGAGGTACATAGATTCTTGGAATTGGCTATTTGAACTTTGAAGGTCTCTTGTATCTCTTGGGACTTGACCATGACTACATCAAATTTCAAGCTCCCTCCGACCTCTTCCAATAGATGATACTTCCCTGCAATATTTGTTCATGACCTCCCTTGATCCAAGTATAAGTATCATGTATGCTATAACAACACCTCCTAAGTCATGTTATGTAGATTACACAGGAACCTTATGGGTGGCACAATAGAAATGTCAAACGATATTGCACGGAACATACAAAGAGATTTTTAAGAAACTTACGAGGACCATCACATGGAATCCATTTCTCGATTGCATATTATTGTATCGAAAATGAGAGATAAATTTCAACTTAAGGAGGATTATTCAGTAGATTATGGAAGTAAAACAAACTTCCTATATGGTATCCTTCATACTCTAGAATGACTCAATAATGCTAATAAAGATTGTCCCCATTTCTCTAGATTATGCTTTTTACTTATAAATATATATCTATTGAGCTGATTAATATATCAGCTTAATCCATTAAGGATGCGAATAAGTTGTAGGATCCTAAGGCCCCATAAAGATTTTGATGATAAACCATGAATTTCACCTTAATTTCCTACATTTAAAAAAAAATAAGCCACCCTAGAAACTTGTTCTTATATATGAATTTTAAGATTGACACGATTTACATAACCAAATACTATATCATGAGATATCTTCCATTATTCTCTTTACTTTGATGTGTGATGATTTTATCCCTGGACATCCAATTCATATGTGGTTGGCCAACAATCCTAGAGCAATGGGCTAAGTTGTTTGCCTCCCTTGGGGTGGGGGGGGGGGGGGGGGTCTCAAAACTATGCTAAAATTGGTGAGGATACTCACGGTGATTGGAACTTCACCTATTGTGTCAGATTTTTTATTTGAGATCATTTCAACATCTAGACTATCACTGTAACAATGTAGAGTAGAAGTGTTACCTAGAAGCTTTTTAAAGAAGAGGTGCAAAGTCAATTCCAAGGAGTCGTGCTACTCAAGGGGCGGAGGGGATCTTCGTTAGGGAAGTATATGCTATAACATGCATGTGCCGAAAGACAATTTGCAAATAAAGAGAACAATGATGAGACAATCAAAAGAACTTAATGAGTCCAACTTATTAAAAAAGGTTAAAGAGTACGTCAAACTACAACAAAACACACAACCCTCTTATTAATAGCGCTCCCTCCTCACTGACAGCGCTATTAGTAGTTAACAACAGTCGCACTTCAAAGATTCTATAACTCAAGAACTAATTAATAAAAATGACGATTGATCCGAAATAGTGTTTGCACATTCAAAAGCAACAATACAAGTGCCTAAAGCATCACAATGTATTCTCAAAACATGTAGCCCAAACTTTGTATAATCACCACAGAAATAATGTACTTGGGAGATATCAAACTTCAAGGATAGAGAGTCATGGAAAATGAGGGGGGAGAGTTGAGTGGACTTGCCCATTTCAATCATTAACATCTATGCGCTTCAAAATGACCTAACCCACTTATAGAGAGCAATTATTTGTGAAAGGTTACCAACCCACTTTCAGCTATTTCTGTGAGTGTTTCTCACATCCGCATGGCCTTGCAATGGCTTCTCCTACAATATCTGCCCCTTTTACCTCTTTCTAAAATGTCCTGGAAAAATCGATTTTTATCTTGTGTTGCACCAAAGAAAGTCCTAAAAACTCTTCTTCAGATTGAGGCTTCTGAATCAACAAAGAAGTTTTAAAATTTCCATCCCAAAAAAACATCACATTAAAATATATATATATATATATATATATATATATATATATATATATATATTTTTTATTTTTTTTATTTTTTTCTCACTTAGCGTTGACCTAGCTTTTTCAACAATACTATATCATGAGATATCTTCCATTATTCTCTTTACTTTGATGTGTGATCATTTCATCCCTGGACATCCAATGAGAAACGTTTTTGTTTGTTTGAAAGTAAACCAAGATGACTAGATCCCCTAAATAGAGGACACCATCTGCGAAAAAATCGATAGAACCCAAACTAAGAATAAGAAAGTTTATAATAAATTTGCAATTGGAACTTGAGGGGAGACTTTGATGCTTGTAATGAAAGGGTAATGATGCAAGTAGTCCCTCTATGCACTTTGATGACAAAATGTTATATGCAAGTAATCCCTCTAAGCACTTTGATGAGATAATTTTATATGCAAGTAGTCCCACAAGCAATGCCTCTAGACAATGGCACCATTAGAGAGGCAAACCCCGGAATTCCTTCAAAAACCACTTTGATTAGAATGGTTTTCTTGATATTTTCCAATCAACATTTTCTGCTTGGGATAAGATATAATATGTTGTAAACGAGATATAAAGACATAATACGACATTACAAGATGACACGCTACATATAAGAGAGCACACAAAGAAAAGCTAGAGAAAACTGTGTCTAGAGAAAAATGTTTGGAGTCGTGGTAAGACTCACTTCATTCAATTATCCAAAGTCCATTCTATATATGTTGAGATGGGGTTCATCGAACTTTCATATAACTTCCCCTCTTATTATGATCTATCATACGGAACTGTGTGATGGAAGATTCTTGGACTTGGCTGTTTGAACTTTGAAGGTCTCGTGTATCCCTTGGGACTTGACGATGACTACGTCAAATTTCAAGCTCCCTCCGACCTCTTCAAAATCTAATCGATGGCATATACGGTGGCAAAGAAGCCTGTAGATTTGAAGCTCAAGGTATTAAGGATGTGAATAAGATGTAGGAACCTAAAGCTCCAAAAAGATTTTGATGATAGACCATGTATTTAATCTTCATTTTCTATATTTTACTTACAAAAAAGCCACCCTAGAAACGCTTTCTTGGATATGAATTTTACTAATCACGCGATTTGCATAACTACGTACTATACAATGAGATCCCTTCCATTACTCTCTATACTTTGATGTGTGATGAATTCATCCTTGGTTGTCTGGACTACGCTGAAGAATCTAATCAGGACATCGTCTTCCTCAAGATTGACTTTGACAAAGCCTATGACAGATTGGAATGGGACTATATTTTACAATCACTAAAAGACCTCGGGTGTAGTCAGAGATTCCTTAGGATGATCTCCACTCTCCTTGGCAATGCTTCAACTAAAGTCAATGTCAATGGACAACTTTCAAAGGCAATCAAACTGAAACGATCCATGAGGCAAGGTTGTCCGTTGGCCCCGCTGCTCCTTGCCATTGCCACTGAAGGACTGAGTCGACTTGTGGAGCAACGGATGGAGCTTGGTCACATAAGAGGCATCACTTTGCCACATAACTCTGGGCAAATGACCATGAGACTATTTGCGGATGACACAAATGCCTTTGTGCACAATGATGATATGAGCTTGGAAACCTTAAATTTGGTGACACGTTTTGTGAGGCCTCTAGATCCAGAATTAACCATACAAAGACTGCATTTAGGGCTATCAAAAGGAATGAGCCCGATCTCCTCACAGTGCAAGGATGCCAAAGCATTCAATCAGGTCAAGTCATTCGCATTCTTGGTATCCCCTTGGGATTCGGTGTTACTTTGGAACAAAGGTGGGCTTGGGTCCTCGCTAGACTTAATAATAAACTTAACTACTAGAGGGGTTTGCAAATCAATTTTGCTGGCCAGGCCATGGTGATCAACACATTCCTCATATCCTCAATCATATACTTTCTTTCTTGCTAGAGACCAAAGAATCAAGATTTAGCCAAATTAGAAAGTACTTGTCGGAACTTTCTTTGGACCGGGGACCATAACAGGAGGGGAGTGCCTAAAACCAAATGGTCCATATGCACTAGCCGAAAGGAGAATGGAGGTCTGGGTATTATGGACATTGGTAGCATGGCCAATAAACTTGCGGCTAAGTGGATGATTAAGGCATGGTGCAACAGAGATTCCTCTTGGGCCACATTAATTTTGAGAAACACAAACATGATTACTTTGGTGGGCTCCACTGGATGGAAAAACCTCCACATCGTCACCCTCCTATTATCTCCGATTTCGGTCTCACCCAAAGGATTGATCCTGGTAGGATCCTTGTGGTTGACCTGGAACACATTCAAACCTCACATCAGAATCAGTGAAGATTGGAAGTGGGCTGCAGGTATCAGACAAAACGACTCTATTTGGTTCCCGATCCAAGGCATGAGAAACGTGGAGCCTTGGAATGTCTTGAGTGCCAAGAGACTCTGGAATAAGGGATTCAAACAATGGAAGCACCTCTAGAAATAGGACACGAACAGATGGGTGGACTTTGAGGACCTTGATCCTACTACCACAGTCACATACGAGGAATGGAATGTTTTACTGAGCAGACGCCACGCTTGGGACCGATCTAAAATCCGACTACTTATGGGACAGGACTCTCTGAACCCAATGGGCCTTAAATGGTATAATGGTAATCACCTCTCCAAGCTTCCATATGTCAAAGCTTGCAATGACATTCACATCAGTCTCAACAAGAAATGGTGTCTCAATTGGACGCGACTTCGATGGGATATGAAATTTATGTCTATCTGGCACCCTCTCATTGAAAACAAAAAGTCGGTTCTCCTATGGCGAATCCTACATCGTGGAATATGGACCAATGCAAAAGCTAACAAGATCTGTGGGGTTCCACCCTAGTGCAAGATATAGGTCACATGTTCTTTGCTTGCCCTAAATCCCTTCGATTATGGAGGGTTCTTGGTCGTTCTTTGGGACTCCAAGAACAAATCAATTGGAAGCAAGCCCTCATGGGTGAGGCGATCGGTTGCTCTGCGCATTGTGGAATGTGATTAGGGGAGATATCCTTTGGAAGATTTGGCAAGAAAGATGTGCTCAAAACTTAGGCAATACCCCCAAGGAATGGTCGATTGAGAAGTCCCTTTTCCTTCTCTGTAGAAGAATTGCTAACTGTAAGAACCCCCCCCCCCTTCAGACATCACAAAGAGCTACAGTATGTCAACAATAAGCTTAAAACCAAGTGGGTTCCACATGATGGGGATGCGAGGTTTATCAACCGCCTCTATAACTCCAGTAAGCCTTGCAAGGCCTACCACAAAGGCTATGGCAGATCATCAGAATGAAAATTAGTCATAAAAAATATATCAGTTGAAGCCATCTCTGCTGGGAGAAGCCAATGGTCGCTCCGTGACTCTCCAAAACGCTCGAAACTCTGGTCGATTGAGTATTCACTGTTCCTCCTTGGCAAAAGGATTGCTAATTGTAAGAAACCTCCCCTTTCTTTTAGGAGTCATCAAGAACACACTTTACCCACGTGGGCCCTGCTTGAGGGTGATGAGTGGGCGATTAACCTTTTTCTTGTAAAACTGGCTACACTCTGTAAAAGCTTCCCCCGCTCTGTGGGATTCGGGGGATCCCGTGGGAACTAGTCCCCTTCTTTTGTATTTTTCCTTTATTTAATTCAAGTCTGGGAGAGTAGGCTAAGGCCAAACTTCCTTTATCTTTAAAAATAAAAATTCATCATTGGTTGTTCAACAACGTTAGGGCAAAGTGCTAAGTCGTTTGTCTCCCTTAAGGGGGAGTGAGGGTTCAAGTCTCATTGGTTGCACCGAGGACACTCATCATGATTGGATCAGATGTTCATTTTTTTGAGAGCATAGGAAGCTTTCAACCTACACGAAGAAATCACACACACACACATATGGAAACACTCAAAGGCTAGACATGTTCAATGAGTAAGACTTGACTTGAAGCACTTTGACCCATGGCATATTACAAGGCTTATCGCTACACCACACCCATTTAGATAAATTTGATGAGATGTTAAACTAGTCTCTTTGGGGGAATGGTTGGCCTTGGGTTGCGCTTGATGGATATTGTTAGCAATGAAACGGGTCCTGTTCATTATCGTAGAATGCACTTCAGCTCAAATTAGTCTCCTTGTCTATCATTAAAGCAATCCCTTCTCAGTTCCTACTCGTAAAGAACATTTGAGCTCTATCATTGCTACTAGCTGGTAGACATGTAACCTTTATTTTCTGGAATTTTTTCATATAAAGGAAGTTCGGCAATAGCCTACTCTCCCGGACTTGAATTAAATTAAGAAACAAAGGTACAATAGAAGGGGACTAGTGCCCACGGGACCCCCCAAATCCCACAAAGCAGGGGAAGCTTGAATGAGTTCTAGGTTGCATTACATAGAAGGTTAATCACCCTCTCATCGCCCTCATGCGGGGCCCACTTGGGTTTGAGCTTGTTGTTGATCAAAATGAGGACTTGATGGTGCCTGAAGGGGGGGGATTTCTTACTGTTAACAATCCTTTTTCCAAGGAGGAATAGTGATTTCTCAATCGACCACTCCCTGGGGGTATCGCCGAAGTTGAGAGCACACCTCTCCCGCCATATTTTCCACAAGAATTCCCCTCTGATGGCGTTCCAGAGTGTCGCAGAGCAGCCGATCGCTTCTCCCAAAAGGACTTGTTTCCAACTAAGCTGTTTTTGAAGTCTGATTTTCTTTCCAACCGTCTGCCAGATTCTGTAGGAGTTGGGGCAGGTAAGAAAGATGTGAGGGACATCTTCGATAGCCCGGTGGCAGCGTTTGCACCAAGGAGGGATCCCACAAAGTTTGCTAGCCTTATGGTTGGTCCAAATTCCTCGATGCAGAATTTGCCATAAGAGGACAAACTTCTTAATCTCGATAAGGGGGTGCCAGATACCCATGAATTTCATGTCCCACCGAAGCCGCGTCCAAGACAGGCACCACTTCTTGTTGAGGCTGATCTGGTGGTCAGCCGTTTCTTTGATGTTCGGGATTTTGAGTAGGTTATTTCCATTGTGCCGTTTGAGACCAAGCGAGTTCGGTGAATCGTGTCCCATGAGAAGGCGAGTCTTGTGACGATCCCATGCGAGGCATCTGCTTTGCAAAGTGTTCCATTCTTCGTAGGAGATGTTTTTGCAAGGATCAATATCCTCGAAGTTGATCCAGCTGTTGGTGTCATGTTTCCAGAGGTGTTTCCATTTTTTGAATCCTTTGTTCCATAATCTCTTGGCATTTTGAATGTTCCACGACTCCACACTCCGGATGCCATGTATCGGGAACCAGATGGAGCCGTTTTGTCTGATTCCGGCCGCCCACTTCCAGTCCTCACTAATTCTTGTGAAGTTTTTGACTTTATTCCAGCCCTTCCAAAGGGAGCACACGAGATTGGAGCCTTTCGGGAAGACAGGGATCGGGGAGAATAGCAGGGTCATGATGTCGAGATTCTTCCAGTTTGGGAACCCCATGAGAGCCAACTCATTCTTGTTTCTGAAGATCAGCTTGGCCCACGAGGCCTCCCTATTGCACCAAGCCTTAATCATCCATTTGGCTGCCAGTTTGTTAGCCATACACCCTATGTCCAGGATACCAAGCCCCCCGCAATCTCTAGGGCTAGTGCAGATGGCCCATTTGCTTTTAGGCACCCCCCTTCTGTTGTGATCGCCCGTCCAAAGAAAGTTTCTACAAATACTATTCATTTTGGACAGGCCTTGCTCATTCGGTCTCCAGCAAGAAAGGAAATAGATGGTAGAAGAGAGGAGGAACGTGTTGATAACCATCGCACGCCCAGCAAGATTGATTTGCATACCTTTCCAATAGTTAAGCTTGTTTTCGAGTTTGGCCAACACCCAGTTCCATCGCTGCTCCATAGAGACGCCAAACCCCAATGGGATTCCAAGAAGACAAAAGATTTGGCCCTGCGGAATGATTTGACAGCCATGATCAATGAGAAGGCCAGGATGATGTCCCACAATGGCCCTAAAGGCGGTCTTAGAGTGGTTGATTTTGGATCCAGAGGCCTCACAAAAGGTAGCAAGACACCTCCAGAAAGTCTCCAGGCTGGTATTATCATTGTGAACGAACGCGTTCATATCATCGGCAAATAGTCTCATGATGATTTGACTGTGGTCGTGAGGCAGCCAGAGGCCTTTGATATTGCCAGCCTCCACATGATGCGCTACAAGTCTGCTCAGCCCCTCAGTGGCTATGGCAAAAAGAAGGGGGGCCAGAGGGCACCCTTGTCTAATAGATCTTCTAAGATGGATCGCCTTCGAAAGTTTTTCCGTTCACGTTAATTTGGGTCGTTGCGTTTCCAAGAAGGGTCGCGATCATCTTGGTGAATTTCTGACTACATCCGAGATCTTGAAGCGACTGCAGAATATAGTCCCATTCAAGCCTGTCGTAGGCTTTGTCAAAGTCGATCTTGAGGAAAACCACATCTTGTTTAGACTCATTTGCAAATTGAATACCTTCCCAAATATCCATAATGGTTTCCAGGATAGACCTGCCTTTGATGAAGCCTTTTTGGTCCTCACTTAGCCAAGATCTCAGATGGCACGAGATTCTGTTGGCAATGACTTTGGCGATGATCTTGTATCCTGTTTGGAGCATCGTAATAGGCCGCCAGTTCTCGATTCTGTTCTTTACCCCCTTCTTGTGTATCAACTTGATAATTCCATTATTTAGACAAGAAGGAAGAGCACCAAACTTTAGCGCTTCTTGCCAAACCATCCGAAGAGGGGTGCCAACCACCAGCTTGAAGGATTTAAAGAACTCGTTGGTGAGTCCGTTGGGTCCCGGGCTTTTACCGAGAGGGAGGGCATCAATGACCTCAATGATTTCTGATTCAGAGATAGGGGCATGAAGCAGGGAATGGAGGTTGGGTGGTATCCTCCGAGGGGAAACCCTAGATATTGCAGCCATACAGTCCCTTCTATGGTGGGAGAGGGGGTTCGAGGTTCCCAGGAGTCTCGTGAAGTGCCCTTCGATGATGCCAAAATTATCTTCTTCCGAATTGCATACATTGCCGTGTGGATCTAGCAGTAGGGGGATCGAATCTCGGTTGTGTTTCCTTTTAAGGATACGGCACATCTCTTTGGTGGGTTTGTCGGCTTTGCCAGCCCACCACTCCTTGAAGAAAATTTGCAAGTTTTTCCTTTGTATTTCTTCCTCGTATCTCAACACCGCTCTGATTTTTCGGAGACCTTTCTGGGCTTGGTGTTTTCCTTTGTTCACTTCCTCCTCGAGCCGCCAGAGTCTGTGGTAAAGAGCCTCCCTACGAGCCCGTCGCACAGTCTCGAGCATCTTCTTAGTTCTGATCATGATCTTACGAGACTTGTCGACCGCACTTCTCCAGCACTTGGCTGGGGCCAAGCCAGAGGCGAACGCCACCTTCCACACATCGACAATTTCTTGATGGACAGAGGGGAGAGAGAAGGTGGTTGCGTTGGCATGGAACCACGGGGCTTTGCGGATCTTGTTGGAAGGTTGAAAAGTGATAACGATCGGGTAGTGATCAGAGATAGTGAGGTCAGTGCGTTGCGTGATGGTAGGGTGGCCCCACTGATGAGTAAAACTCTAAGAGATGTAGCATCTGTCAAGTCTAGCTTTCCTCAGGTCCTCGCCCGCTTGGAGATTCGACCAAGAAAAGCCATTCGAGTCTTTGAATTCAACCAAATCCAATTTTCTGGAATTGGGGGGCTCCATGGTCCGATGCCTTCATTGTTGTTGTACTTTTCATTAATTCAAGCTAAGAGGAAGATGGAATTGGGGGGCTCCATGGTCCGATGCCTTCATTGTTGTTGTACTTTTCATTAATTCAAGCTAAGAGGAAGAATAGAACGTAAGATCAAACTTTCTTTTAGGGATCTGTTTCTTTCCAATGGGTCTTCAGGCTCCGTTCCTTTCTTATGGATGTCAGATGTTCAAGCCTTAATGGATTTAAGGGCAGGCCATCCCTATGTAGTCCCAAACATTAGTAGGTCTTCAGGCTCTATTCATTCCTAATCGATGCCAATGTAGGATTTGGGGGTTTGATGGGTGCTATGCCCTTCATTGATGTACTTTTAAATAATTCAAGTTATCAATGTTGTAGATCGCCAGATCAAAGTTTCTTTAAATTAGTCAAGTTATACTAGCCTAAGCGGGTAAGTCTTTCATCTCCTTAAGGGGGACCAAAGGTTCAAGTCTGGTTGGTTGCACTGAGGACACTCACCATGATGTGATGAGATGTTTTCATTTTTGAGAGCACAAGAAAGTTTGAAACCTACACTAAGAACACACATGCACACATATGGAGACACACGAAGGCTAGACATGTCCAATGAATGGGACTTGAATTCATGCACTTTGACCCATGGCATACCACTAGACCACATGACATGCCAAATGAGTCTCTTATGTATGCATGTGTGTATGTATGTGTGTCTGCATGTGTGTGTATGTATGCATGTGTGTAAATTTATATGTGTGTGTATGCATGCATGTGTGTATATGTGTGTGTGTATGTAAGCATGCATGTGTGTATAGGTGTGTGTATGTAAGCATGCATGTGTGTACATGTATGTGTGTATGTATGCATGTGTGTACATGTATGTGTGTATGTGTGCATGTGTGTACATGTATGTGTGTAAATGTGTGTGTGTATGTATGCTCTATTTTCCTATCTCTATCTTCCTTTCTTTCATTATTCTTTATCTCTCACTCTCTCTCTCTTCTCTCTCTCTCTCTCTCTCTTTCTCTCTCTCTCTCTCTCTCTCTTTCTCTCTCTCTCTCTCTCTCTCTCTCTCTCTCTCTCTCTCTCTCTTTCTCTCTCTCCTTCTCTCTCTATCAGTAGAGAATGAAACAATCACTTACAAGTATGCCCCTCTTTTGGATCATTGTCGTCAAAGCATAGTGTATGTCGTCTATCGTCCAATTCCAAACAATCGACGCCAAAGAACTTCTGCAAAATCGAAGAAAAGAGAAATTATAAAACCTAAAGCATAGAGAAACACAAATGCTAACAGTACGCGCAACACTTACCAAGATGTGATATCTAAGCCGAGAGAGAGTGTGTGTGTGTGTGTGTGTAGAGAGAGAGAGATCTGTGTGTGTGTGTGTGTGTGCACAAGACAATGCAGGTTGCAATTTGATTTGTGCGCGCAAGTTCGACAGAAGACCAACAGTATTCAAACACGCACAAAAATGTGAAGTTTTACTCTCGGGTTCGCGGTATGTTTAAAACTCCCCGCCGGTATGGGCGTCGGTATAGGCGTCGGTAGTTCCCAGTAAATTACCGATGCTTATACGGATGCTCATACCCACGCCTATACCGACGCATATACCAACGCACATATCGGCGGGTGCGGGCCACACCGACGATCCGTTTAAAACGGTCATACCGGCGGTCACTTGACCGTCGGTATCTCTAAGTGACATTTTTCGAGGCCCATACCGACGCCGACTGTGACCGTCGGTATATGCAGCGTCGGTATGCCCCTCATATGTTGTAGTGACAATAGAAATGTAAAAAGATATTCCACAGACCATACAAAGAGATTTTTAAGAAACTTACGAGGACCATCACATGGAATCCATTTCTCGATTCCATATTATTGTATCGAAAATGAGAGATAGATTAGAACTTAAGGAGGATTATTCAGTAGATTATGGATGTAAAACAAACTTACCATATGGTATCCTTCATAGTCTAGGATGACTCAATAATGCTAATGAAGATCGACCCCATTTCTCTAGATTATGCTTTTTAGTTATAAATATATATCTTTTGAGCTGATTAATATATCAACTTAATCTATTAAGGATGCGAATAAGTTGTAGGATCCTAAGGCCCCATAGTGATTTTGATGATAAACCATGAATTTTACCTTAATTTCCTACTTTTTTAAAACAATAAGCCACCCTAGAAACTTGTTCTTATATATGAATTTTACTATTGACACGATTTACATAACCAAATACTATATCATGAGATATGTTCCATTATACTCTTTACTTTGATGTGTGATGATTTCATCCCTGGCCATCCAATTCATATGTGCTTGGCCAACAATCCTAGAGCAATGGGCTAAGTTGTTTGCCTCCCTTGGGGTGGGGTGGGGGGGGGGGGGGGGTTCAAGTCTCGTGGGGTGTATTGCTAGGGACATCCCTCGCTAGATATAGAAGTACAAAGGAAATCATGTCCCTTTGGTTTTCCATGTGAAATAGCCTAAGAAACATGAACTCCACATGCTGAATCATTTTTAGACTATGCATAATCTAAGAGCATATACAACCCATGACATAAAATGCCAGAAGCAATGATGACATCACCCTTTGAGAGAGCTTGGACATTACATTCAATACGATAACAAGCAAGCCAATCTTGGATAGTATCGAAATTACTAAAATATTTTTGTTTGATCCCTTGCACATATAAGGAATCTCACAATGTGAAAGAACTGCCATAAATTGTACGGAGTTTGGGCTACTTCCGAGAGTGACATACATCATGATTATGTGTTTTGGTAGTCTTTGGCTAGTTGTTTCTTAGTTGTAGAATGCATTGTGATACCTCAAGCGCTTGTTGTCGTTGCTTTTGAACGTGCAATGTTGCTTTTTGAAGGGTCATTTGCCTACTATGTATTGAGTGTTGAGCTATTTTGGATCAACTTTCACTTTTCGTCATGGATTCTTGAGTTAGTGTTATTTAAAGGTTCATAGAATCTTTGAAGTGCGATTTTTGTTGCCCCCCATGGAATTGATAGCACATGAGTTGATTGCTAATTGTTGTGCTGTCAGTGAGGAGGGAGCACAATAAGTAAGAGAACTGAGAAAATTAACTTAGGTACAAGCAAATAGTAGCAAGAATCTAGTGTGAGACTACTTGGGTTGTGTGTTTTTTTGTATTTGACATACTCTTTAACCTTTTGTAATCATTTGGAGTCATTAAGTCCTTTTGACTCTCTTATCATTATTCTTTTCATTTACAAATTGTCTTTTGGCATAGGCATGTTATAGGGTATACTTCCCTAAGGAAAAACCCCCCTTGAGTAGAATGAGTCCTTGGAATTTTGTTTCCACCTCTCCTTTAAAGAGATCGTGGGTAACACCTCTAGACTAGATTGTTGGTGTGATAGTCTAGAGGTTGAAATGAGCTCAAATAAAAAATTTGACACAATATGTGAAGCTGTTTTGAATTTCTAATCACCATGAGTGTTGTCACCAATTTTAGTGCAATTCTGAGATTGTGACTGGAAGGGTGTCAATGTTGCCCTCGAAAAAGTGAGGCAAACCCCGGAATTCCACCTACATAGGGAGCTGATTAGGCTGTGTTTCTTCAAAAACCACTCATCTTTACTCATAATCGTATCAATGCCATTATTGGAATAAGAAAGGAGTACATAGAACGGATTTCTTGATAGAAAGGTCTTAACGAGGGTCGATGCGGGCTCTTGAAGAAAGTGACAAGGAAAATTTCCTTCAATGACTTACAAGCAACCAGCATATTCTGCTTGGGATAAGATATAATATATTGTAAACGAGATATAAAGACTCAATACGTTATTTCAAGATGACACACTACATATAAGAGAGCACACAAAGAAAAGCTAGAGAAAAATGTGTGTAGAGAAAAATGTTTGGACTCGTGGTAAGGCTCACTTCATTCAATTATCCAAAGTACATTCTATATATGTTGAGATGGGGTCCATCGAACTTTCATATAACTTCCCCTCTTATTATGATCTAGCATACGGAACTTTGTGATGGAAGATTCTTGGACTTGGCTGTTTGAACTTTGAAGGTCTCGTGTATCCCTTGGGACTTGACCATGACCACGTCAAATTTCAAGCTCCCTCCGACCTCGTCAAAATCTACTCGATGGCATATACGATGGCAAAGAAGCCTATAGATTTGAAGCTCAAGGTATTAAGGATGTGAATAAGTTGTAGGAACCTAAAGCTCCAAAAAGATTTTGATGATAAACCAGGTATTAAATCTTCATTTTCTATATTTTACTTACAAATAAACCACCCTAGAAACGTTTTCTTGCATATGAATTTTACTACTCGCGCGATTTGCATAACTACGTACTATACCATGAGATCCCTTCCATTACTCTCTATACTTTGATGTGTGATGAATTCATCCTTGCTTGTCCAATTCACCCTTGGTGTCCAACAACGTTAGGGCAAAGGGCTAAGTCGTTTGTCTCCCTAAACGGGGAGTGACGGTTCAAGTCTCATTGGTTGCACCGAGGACACTCATCATGATTCGATCAAATGTTCATTTTTTTGAGAGCATAGAAAGCTTTCAACCTACACTAAGAAATCTCACACACACACACACACACATGGAGACATTCAAAGGCTAGACATGTCCAATGAGTAAGACTTGACTTGAAGCACTTTGACCCATGGTATACAAGGCTTATCGCTACACCACATCCATTTAGATAAATTTGATGAGATGTTAAATTGGTCTCTTTGGGGAATGGTTGGCCTTGGGTTGCGCTCGATGGATATTGTTAACAATGAAAAGGGTTCTGTTCATTATCATAGAGTCCTCTTCAGCTCAAATTAGTCTCCTTGTCTATCCTTAAAGCAATCCCTTCTCAGTTCCTACTCGTAAAGAACATTTCAGCTCTATCATTCCTACTAGCTCGTAGACATTTAACCTTTGTTTTGTGGAATTGGGGGGCTCCATGGTCCTATGCCTTCATTGTTGTTGTTCTTTTCATTAATTCAAGCTAAGAGGATGAATAGAACGTAAGATCAAACTTTCTTTTAGGGCTTTGTTCCTTTCTAATGGGTCTTCAGGCTCCGTTCCTTTCTTATGGATGTCAGATGTTCAAGTCTTAATGGATTTTAGGGATCGATGCCAATGTAGGATTTGGTGGTTCGATGGGTGCTATGCCCTTCATTGATGTACTTTTAAATAATTCAAGTTATCAATGTTGTAGATCGCCAGATCAAAGTTTCTTTAAATTAGTCAAGTTATACTAACCTATGCGGGTAAGTCTTTCATCTCCCTTAAGGGGGACCAAAGGTTCAAGTCTGGTTGGTTGCACTGAGGACACTCACCATGATCTGATGAGATGTTTTCATTTTTGAGAGCACAAGAAAGTTTGAAACCTACACTAAGAACACACATGCACACATATGGAGACACACGAAGGCTAGACATGTCCAATGAATGGGACTTGAATTCATGCACTTTGACCCATGGCATACCACTAGACCACATGACATGCCAAATGAGTCTCTTAAGGGGAATCATTCGCCTTTTGCGTGCATTGGATGGGCATTGTTAGCGATGGCAAGGGTGTTCTTCATTGTAAGAGAGTCGATGTCAACTCAAACTCGTCTCCTCCTCTAGGCTTAGAGGAGTCCTTTCGAGTTCATACTCTCAATGAACCTTTGGGCTCTACCATTTTTAGTAGGTAGCACACATTTAACGTTGATTTTGTGGAATTGGGGGATCCATGGTGCTATGCCTTCATTATTATTCTAGTTTTCATTAATTCAAGCCAAGAGGAAGAATAGATCGTAAGATCAAACCTACTTTTGGAAAAGAAAATCCTTAAAATAAAAAAATCATCGTTGATTATTTCCCTAGAGCTAAGGTCATTCAATGCAGCTATGGTGCCTCAATGCGTGATCGACGATGGAGGAGAGCTAAATAATGAATTATGAGAGCTACAGATAGAACATGTTTACACATAACGAAAACATGCGCTTTGCGAGACTCTTAGGCCTGCTTCACACTGTGCAGCAGCACACTCTGTCATGGGCACAACCAAATCAAATCAAAGCATGCCATGTGGCAAACTCCATTCAGACAGCACGGCGGGGTGGTGTTATGCAATGTTGAGTAAGCAGAAGAGAATCAAAGTTTTTGTTCCGACCCCCCACCCTTCATCCCAGGTCACGTTAATGCACCTCCATGGCATTTTTTAAAATAAACAATTATTGTTTATAAATTGATCATTATGTTTCCCTTCTTTTTTCGAAGAATTAAACGAATTAAATGTTGCCAAATGGGATTCTTATTGAAATAGTTTTGTTGTGTTCCACTCCTCTATGTGAATACAAGGCCGGAACATTTTTTTAATGTGATGTTTTTTTCAGATAAAAATTTTAAAACTTCTTTGTTGATTCAGAAGCCTCAATCTGAAGAAGACTTTTTAGGACTTCTTTTGGTGCAACACAAGATAAAAATCGATTTTTCCAGGACTTTTTAGAAAGAGGCAAAAGTGGCAGATATTGCAGGAGAAGCCATTGCAAGGCCATGCGGATGTGAGAAACACTCACAAAAAGACCTAAAAGTGGGTTGGTAACCTTCCACAAATAATTGCTCTCTATAAGTGGGTTAGGCCACCAATCATGTCATTTTGAAGCGCATAGATGTTAATGATTGAAATGGGCAAATCCACTCAACTTGCCCCCTTAAAATATATATAAGCAATAATTAGGCCCTCATTTTCCATCACCTTCTATCCTTGAAGTTTGATATCTCCCAAGTACATTATTTCTCTATTTGCTCACTATGCAGGGTGGTAATTCTGTGGTGATTGTCTGGGCTACTTCCCAAAGTGATAGACAACATGTGTACATGTTTTGATAGTCTTTGGCTAGTTGTGTCTTAGTTTTAGTATACATTGTGATGCCTTAGGCACCTGTGTTGTTACCTTTGAATGTGCAAACACTATTTTGGATCAATCGTCATTTTTATTAATTAGTTCTTGAGTTATTCTTATTTAAAGGTTGATAGAATCTTTGAAGTGCGACTGTTGTTGCCCCCATGGAATAGATAACATAGTTAATTGCTAATTGTTGTGCTGTCACCGAGGAGGGAGCGCTATTAGCAAGAGGCAAATAGTAGCAAGAATCTAGTCGGAGATTAGTTGGGTTGTGTGTTTTGTTGTATTTTGACGTACTCTTTAACCTTTTTTAATCATTTGGAATCATAAAGATCCTTTGATTGTTTCATCATTGTTCCCTTTATTTGCAAATTGTCTTTGGGCACATGCATGCTATATACTTCCCTAATGAAGACCCCCTCCCCCCCTTGAGTAGAACGACTCCTTGGAATTGAGTTTGCACCTCTTCTTTAAAGAGCTGCTGGGTAACACTTCTACTCTACATTGTCACCGTGATAGTCTAGATGTTGAAATGAGCTCAAATAAAAAATCTGACACAATAGGTGAAGCTGTTTTGAAGTTCTAATCACCGTGAGTATCCTCACCAATTTTAGTGTAGCTTTGAGATTGTGATTGGAACAGTGTCACTTTCTCTAATACCAATTGTTTGAATTCAAGGACTATGGAAGTTCGTGAGCAACACAAGGAAGAAGAAGAAACTTGGCGAAGAACACAACATTAACTTTATTACGAAGTGAATGTACAAAGATAAGTTAGGGTTATAGGTGTATATAGAAGCTTGAAGGAAAAACATCTTAAAGAGGAAAAATGTGCATGTATGGTCCTCAGTGTGTTCACATACATCACTACCAAATTACATAATCAACTATTCATGTTTTGATACCTCTTTGAAGAGCTTGCAACTTCTGCAGGGTAAGGGGAGAAAGAAATTAGTGAAAAAATAGAATAAGCGCAGTAGTCAATAGGGGAGAGGAGGGAAACTTTTTCGTTTGTTTGAAAAATAAATCAAGGTTAGTAGAGCCTAAACTAAGAATAGGAAAATTAAAGCTTGTCCAAGTGGGACATGCAATTCGAACTTGAGGGGAGACTTTGATGCTTGTAACTAAAGGGTAAAGATGCAAGTAGTATCTCTATGCATTTTTATGAGAAAATCGCATACGCAAGTAGTCCCTCTATGCACTTTGATGAGATAATTTTATATGCAAGTAGTCCCAGAAGTACTTCCCTCAGGGCATTGGCAATACCTCTAGGAAATGGCACCATTAAAGAGGCAAACCCCGGAATTCCACCTACATAGGGAGACTACTCGGCTGTATTCTTCAAAAACCATTCATATTCACTCATAATCGTATCAATGCCACTATTGGAATAAAAAAGGAATACATAGAATGGTTTTCTTGATATTTTCCAAGATGACACGCTACATATAAGAGAGCACACAAACAAAATGTTTGGACTCTCTCTCGACTTATGGTAAGCCTATGTATGTATGTTGAGATGGGTTTCATACATCCTATATATGTTGAGATGGGATTCATAGAACTTTCATGTAACTTTCCCTATTATTATGACCTAGCAGAAGGAAGTTTGTGATGGAAGCTAGACTAAGTGACAAGTCTATAGATTCTTGGACTTGGCTGTTTGGACTATGAAGGTCTCCTACATCCCTTGGGACTTGACCATGACTACGTCAAATTTCGAGCTCCCTCCGACCTCTTCAAAATGCAATCGATGGTACTTCCGTGCACTATCTGGTCATTATCCATTTCTAAGCGTCATGTAAGCTATGACAACACCTACACCACCTCCTAATTAGTCAAAGTATTTGGTGGATACATGGGAGAAGGAGCACAATAATAACATGGGAGAAGGAGCTCAATAGAAATGTAAAAAATCTTGCATGGAACATACAACGCAATGCACATATGGTAACAACCAAAGGCTGGACATGTCCAATGAGTGGGACTTTAATTTATGCACTTTGACTCATGGTGGCATGCCACTAAACCACACCCATTTAGATAGATCTAATGACATGTTAAACCAGTCTCTTAAGGCGAATCGTTGGCCTTTAGGTGAGTTCGACGAACATTGTCAACAATGGCAAAGGTGTTGTTCATTGTAATAGAGTCCATGTCACCTTAAATCACTACAAGGAATATGGGCGTATAGCGACGGCTAAGGCGACACAAATTCGTCGCTATAAAATTGCAACATGTGTCGTAATGAGCGTTGCGCGTGGACCGTCGATTAAACGACGAAGTGAACGACGTGTTTTGCGACTTGTACTGCGACGGGACCTGCGACGCTCGCCTGTAACGTCGTTTATACGTGGGTTCCAAAAGCGTCACTTAAGCGATGCTTTGAATCTTAAAAGAAAAATCATCCTTGATTATTCCCTGGAGCTAAGGTCCTTGACAGCAGCTACGGTGCTTCCACGCTTGACCGACGACTGACGCAGATAGAACAGGTTTACGCTGCACGCATAACTAAAACCTGCGCTCTTCTGTGAGACTTTGTGTATTGCAATTCCCCGCATAGAGTCTCCAACACGCTACGTTGATGTCCACTATAAATGCGAGTCGCGACTGGACACTAGACAGCCACTTCAAGCAATCCCCTGTACGCCAGCTGAAGTTGGAGCCTCTCTCTCTCTCTCTCAAAATCTATCTATTATCTCTTTCTCCAAATCTATCTATTATCTCTTGAGTCTTCTCTGTACATTCTCGAGTCTCTCATATATAGAGATTTACTCATGCCAACACAACAGACCAACGATGCCTCACCTTCGGAGAGTTTGTTTCTTAACATCGGCGATCACGAATGGCTCCGCAACGTTGATACGGCAGTCACGAGGAGACACGTATACGATGCAGATTACTCCGTGAATCCCCTTCAACGCGCACCAATCGCATTATACACACAGAAACATAGGTGTGATTTCAAGGTCGCTAGCACCGTAGTCATTGCAATACTTCGTTTTCAATCCTACAAAGACCATAGGAACACTAGACACGCTGTATGTTATCAGCCTTGCCAGGTGCGTATCGATGTCAATGACCTTAAGAGCAGGAATCCCCCGTGGACATCTGAAGTTATTCAAACGGTTTCCAGCATTGTTCGAAATCGTGATTTTAAAGGCGATCTTCGTGCTCTCGCACAAGAATTACACACAGATCTGTCACAAGGTCTGCCTGCGACTCCATCGGAACCCTGTGATCGATTTGGTGATGACAATGTTTCTATCGAAGATCGGAAACGCATCTTCGGGGACAACGTATATCCCAGAAAGAAGAGCAAAAGTTTATGGCGCTGTCTGTGGACAGCGTGCCGAGATACAACCCTCATTATTCTAATGCTGTGCGCTGGTTTGTCAATTGGATTTGGCATGAAGACTGACGGGGTTCAAGAGGGCTGGTACGATGGCGTCAGCATTGCAGTTGCTATTCTTCTCGTTATCATTGTCACTGGCGTCAGCGATTTTAAGCAATCTCGACAGTTCCAACGCCTGTCACATGAGGTAGATAATATCAAAGTGGAACTCACAAGGGGCGGTTGCCGCATTAACGTTTCATCTGTCGATATTGTGGTTGGAGACGTCGTACAGCTAAAGGTGGGAGATCAAGTCCCTGCGGATGGACTGCTTATAGCGGGTTATTCCCTATCTATTGACGAATCAAGCTTCACAGGCGAGAGTGAGTATTACATGCCAGATCCATCTCAGCAAGCATTTCTACGATCTGGCTCCAAGGTGCAGGAAGGTTATGGATCGATGCTTGTCACTGCTGTTGGCGCCAACACAGAATGGGGCCATATGATGAAGCTTCTTAGCAATGATAATATGCTTGGGCAGACTCCTTTGCAAGAACGGCTGACAGAAGCAGCGACCCTTATCGGTAAAGTGGGATTATCTGTTGCACTTCTCCTACTTGTCATCTTGATTGCGTTCTACTTCACAGGCCATTCCAGCACTAGTGGGGATGCTAAGTTCCGGGCCGGCGACACTAATGTAACTGACGCAATCGATGCTTTAGTGCATATATTTTCGATAGCTGTTACCATCGTGGTTGTGGCAGTGCCAGAAGGTCTTCCGCTTGCTGTGACACTCACACTTGCTTACTCGATGAGGAAGATGATGAAGGATAATGCACTTGTGCGTCGTCTTGCAGCCTGTGAGACCATGGGCTCTGCCACAACCATTTGCAGCGACAAAACAGGTACCCTTACGGTCAATCAAATGACTGTAGTCAACTCCTGGGTTGCTGGGAAGATCATCCCCTCCGAAAGTGACACAGATAAAATCATGTGTACGTTCCCTACAAGCCTTAGGAGCCTTCTGTTTCAAGGAATAGCCCAGAACACAACAGGAAGCGTGTTTCCAGCAAAATCGTGCTGTAGGCGAGACGAGTTAAAGGGAGATGAGCGGCAAGCACTGGGGGTTGCGGGGTCTCCGACAGAGGCAGCTCTTTTATGGTGGGGCTTGAAAGCTGGCATGGACTTTGAGGCAACAAGATTGAAATCACTTATTTTACAAGTACAGACATTCAACTCGGCAACGAAGCGCGCAGGGGTAGCTGTGCAAAACATTGGCCATCGATTGTTAGTGGTTCACTGGAAGGGCGCTGCTGAAATAATCCTGTCGATGTGTAGCAAGTGGATAGATATGGAGCAGCTAGAAACCGATGACGACTCGCAGTGCTCTCCCAGTGAAAAGCCAATCTCAGCTGAGAAGAGGCAAGAGATTATGGCGATCATAGACTCCATGGCTTGTTCGAGTCTTCGTTGTGTGGCAATGGCATATACAACAGTGGAACGAGAAGATGAGGAAGAGGAAATCACATGTAATCGGAGTTCTTGGAGCCTTCCTGAGTCTAACCTAACATTGTTGGCCATAGTCGGGATGAAGGATCCATACAGGCCTGAAGTCAAGGCAGCTGTGGCTGATGTTAGACGAGCTGGTGTTACTGTTAGAATGGTAACTGGAGACAGCCTTCAAACTGCCAAGGCGATAGCCTTGGAGTGTGGAATCTTGGCGGTGGGATGTACCGATGAACTGATAGCTATCGAAGGGGCTGCGTTAAGAAGTTGGACAGATGAGGAAAGAAGGAAAAACTTGCCTGGAGTGGCAATTGTTGCTCGAGCATTACCATCAGATAAGTTGCTGTTGGTTGAGACCCTCCAATCGATGGGCGAGGTAGTTGCAGTCACAGGGGATGGCACTAACGATGCCCCCGCACTACGCAAGGCAGACATAGGGCTCTCCATGGGCATCCAAGGGACAGAGGTGGCGAAGGAAAGCTCGGCCATTATCATACTTGACGACAACTTCACGTCTGTCGTAAAGGCCGTCAGATGGGGACGCTCCATCAATTTCAACATACAAAAATTCCTTCAGTTTCAGCTCACAGTGAATGTCACAGCCCTCACAGTGAACTTTGTTGCTGCAATGACATCGGGAGATGTCCCTCTAACAGTGGTGCAATTGTTATGGGTAAATCTCATAATGGATACATTGGGCGCTTTAGCTTTAGCCACAGAGCCCCCTACAGATGAGCTCATGCAGAAACCTCCTATGGGTCGCCACAAACCTCTTATAAACCATGCGATGTGGAAAAATTTGATGGTGCAAGCAATCTACCAAGTGGTTGTTCTACTGACTCTACAGTTCAGAGGCATAGAGCTCTTACACCTTTCGGGAGAGAAAGATGCTGAAACCATCAAGCGTACTGTTATCTTCAACACATTTGTGCTTTGCCAACTCTTCAATGAGGTGAACTCGCGCCAGCCTTATAAGCTCAACATATTCGAAGGTTTGCAGGAAAATTGTCTATTCATGGTCATAGTGGGAGCCACTCTTGCTTTACAAGTGGTAATGGTGGAGTTCCTAGAGAAATTTGCGTCTACTATTCGGTTGGATTGGCAACAATGGTTGATATGTATATGTGTAGCTGCATTGAGCTGGCCAATTGCTTTTTTGACAAAGCTCGCTCCTTCCATCCCTAGAACAAGAAATCCACTCTACAATGGTTGAGAGGACCTCATCTTCTAGTGGTAACACACTTACAATCACAAATGCACTAGAACGTAAATGCACTATAATGGTTCGAGGGACCTAATCTGCTGATAGCACAATTGCACGTTTTGTACAGAACAATGATTGAATTCTCTATGTACATATATTTTTTAACTAATCAACATAGATAATCGGTTCAATTTTCTACCTTTTTTTTTTCTTTCTACATCATAGCACATGCACTGATATTTGTGTTCTACACAAGTACCTTGTTTTTCGACTTGTTTTTTGTACCTTTTTAGTATACACCTAGTTGAATTTTCTTGTATTTTTATCAGCGAAATTGACATTTTACTCAATACTGTTACTCTTATTTTGTGTCGATGAGTGACATAAAAACCAATGCCTAAGTCGAAATGCATAATGGAAAAAGTTCTTTTGTGATCCTTTGTATGTTTTTAGCTACAAATGAAGATTCATGTTGTTTTTTAATTTGTAGACTTGAAGAAAACATGAAGGCATGCATTCGTATACACACACACACACTTGCAAGGTGGACGAAACAACACTAGGCATTTAGGAATAGTTGTAGAGGCATGCAAATCAACCTCAAATTTAGAAATATGCTTCTCATTAAGACCAATAGCAACATGTCATCACCATACACAATGATGGTCAGAAGTACATCATTTGCACCCTTAATAGATAAGGTGCTCCTAGTTCGATTGTTCTCAAAACCATGTGCAATCAAGTAGGCATGTATCTTTTCATACCAAGCATGTGGTGCTTACTTCAAAACATATAATGACTTTCTCAACCTGCACAATTTGTTTTCATGCCCGTTTTGCACAAGAAAACAAGGCTAAAATAGATACACTTCTTAAAATGTAGTTCTAATAGCTGATTGATGTACATTCAAACCATGATGAGTTGCAAGTGTACAAATGCTATGAATGCTGGTCATTCGACAAGTGAGTGCAAAGCCCCATCATCAAAATCAATCCCTCTCTCTTGAGCATAATTTTTTGCAACAAGGTTAGCCTTATACCTATCAACTATTCCATTAGGCTTACATTTTACCTTGCATACCCGTTTAGTGCCAATGGCCTTTTTTCTTGGAGGCGAACCACATAAAGTCAAGGTTCCATTTTTCATAATAGCACCATATTTTTATTTCATAGAATCCATCCAATTTTTTAAATTTTGTGCTTCATCAAAATAAATAGGCTATTCTCATCGCAAAAATAGAGGTAGCCATTGCATAGAAATCTCATGCAAAGGAAGCACTATGAGATCCTGAACAAGTATGATATGATAGAGGTGCATCTAACTTGCTATGTAACATGTAAATTTGGATAAAAGATGGAATGATCAACATCATCAAGCGGAATCTCTAAAGGCTAGGAAATTGCCTCATTTGGACTAACACTTGACTACCTACCTATGAAAGTAAGCAGCAAAGTGTCATACACACCTCTAGGGCGAAAAAATGTCTCATTGGTACATGAAAATAATGGCTAAATTGCATCTTCCACAAAAACAACATCATGGCTAACCAAAATGTGTTTAGTATATGGATGATAAAAACAATAGCCTTTGCTTTCATAACTATACCCAACAAAAATGAATTTCATGACTTTATCATTTAATTTTATGCATTGTTGTCTAGACATTAATGAATATGCTGGACAACAGAGACACACAAACGAGCAATATATGGATTACGACCATGCCAAGTTTCATACGGAGTTTGGACACTCTTTATGACATGATTATTTCTCTTACAATATTTAAAAAATCATTTTTGCTTTTCTGTTTTCTTCTCATATTTCTCTGCCTTATTTGATTGTGTAGCGTTTGCATATTTCTGCTTATTAGTAGACGAGCTCCATTTATCTTTGCCTCTGTAATTAGCAAGGAAAGATTGATCTGCAACACACATCATTTACATGTTTTGTCTAGACTTATTTTCCTACAATAAACAGAGACTAACTTCTCAAATGATGAGGCATTAGGATTTCCTATCATCATTAATCAAAGAGTAGAAGAAAAACTTTGATATGAATCATGAAAACCATTAATAATAGTTTGCACAAGTGAATTACCTAGCAAGACTTCATCAACAAAAATCAAATTCTCCTTCAAATCTTTGATCCTTTTCAAAAAACTATCCACATAACCCCTTTCATTCATATGCTTACTCTCCAACTCTTTTCAGAGGTAAGCAACATGGGCCTCACTCCATGCATGGTATAAAGTGGTAAGTGTATCCTAAGAATCCTTTGGTGTTTTATTTTTTGAAGAAATAGGAAGTTTAAAATTAAAGATGAAATGTATGGATGTACAAAGGGAAGGGCCCCCACAAAGCAGAGATCAAAAGGAACAAATCCTCAAGGGACCAGCAGAGGCTATGCCACTTGCAGATGCATACACAAAATCAAGATAGGAGTTAAGTACAATACATGACCATGTGAAATCTAGTGTCAGAGTAAAATTGAAGGAGGGATTCCCTCCATTTACAAGGGGCAGTAGTAGCCAAGTGTGTGGATAACTTGAACTCTTCACTAGGGGTATCCTTGATATCAGATATAGATTTATGTCCTAGGTTCCTAAAACCTCTTAAAAAAGTCTGCATCAATGATCCTGTGCTTCTGTTGATGACTTTAAGATTCTCAGATCTCAAAATATGCCAGATAATGTACGTTCCCCGGAATTCCACCTACATAGGGAGCTTATTCGGCTGTATTCTTCAAAAAAGGAATACATAGAATGGTTTTCTTGACATTTTCCAAGATGACACGCTACATATAAGATAATGTTTGGACTCTCTCTCGACTCATGGTAAGCCTATGTATGTATGTTGAGATGGGTTTCATACATCCTATATATGTTGAGATGGGGTTCATAGAACTTTCATGTAACTTTCCCTCTTATTATGATCTAGCAAAAGGAACTTTGTGACGGAAGCTGGACTAAGTGACAATAGATCTCCTACATCCCTTAGGACTTGACCATGACTACGTCAAATTTCGAGCTCCCTCCATTTCTAAGCGTCATGAAAGCTATGACAACACCTACACCACCTCCTAAGTCAAAGTATCTGGTGGATATATGGGAGAAGGAGCACAATAATACATGGGAGAAGGAGCTCAATAGAAATGTAAAAAATCTTGCATGGAACATACAAGGCAATGTTTAAAAAACTTATGAGGACCATCACATAGAATCCATTTCCCATTTCCGTATTACTAAATCCTTCTCATTTCCACGTATATATTGGATTATACATTAGTATCCTTCAAAGTCTAGGATGACGCAATACTGCTTATTAAGATTGTCCCCATTAGGATGACTCAATACTGCTTACTTATAATTATATATCTTTGAGCTGATTAATCTATAAGCTTAAGGTATTAAGGATGTGAATAAGTTATAAGAACCTAAAGCTCCATAAAGATTTTGATGATAAACCGTGTATTTCATCTTAATTTTACATATTTTATCTAGAAATAAGCCACCCTAGAAACTTTTTCTTGGATATGAATTTTACTATTGACGCGATCTTCATAACTACATAACTACATATTTACCATGAGATCTCTTCCATTACTTTCTATACTTTGATTTGTGATTAATTTATCATTGGTTGCCCAATTCATCCCAAGTTGTGCAACAACGCTAGGGCAACGAGGTAAGTCGTTTTGCCTTCTTTAAAGGGGAGCGAGGGTTCGAGTCTCATTGGTTGCACCGAGGACACTCCTCATGAATTGATGAACTGTCCATTTCTTTGAGAATAAAGTGAGAGAGGAGAGCAAATCTCGACGACATTCGCCCCCACTAAACCTGCAATTCCTCCGGAAGCGCCACTCTAGCATCTGTGAAAAACAAAATGTTCCAGGCATCAAATTCTTTTATAGGCAACATAAGAAAGATGGAAGGAAAATTGATTATATGCATGAATAAGTAGGTAACGTGACATGAAGCAAAATTTGCATGAAAGAAAGAATTGAAACAGACAACATGAATATGCATGAACAAATAGGCAACATATATGCAAATGAACAAGCAACATTGGCAACAAGAAAGAAAAAAAACAAGCATCAATATGAAGTGGAAGTGGATGTATTGAGTCGTTTTAAGCATCAGTTCCTCTCATCTTGAAGAAAATTTTGTACCTTTTTCATAAAGCAATCTACCTTAAATATGATTATAAACAAAGATTTAGGATTTTCAAGAAACATCTTTCATCTTTAGCTTATTTTAGATCAACTCCTTTCCTACATAAATATGAATATGCTCTTTCTCTAATAACATGCAAGGAAATCTAACTAAACTCCACTAATGCATAAATCTGCCTATATAGCCCGTGATTTATTCTACTATGCCTCTTTATCCTCCTTTGGCTTGCTCTTTTTTTTTTTTTTTTTTTTGATGATGATGATGATGATGATTCGGCAACTTTATGGTTACGATCACTTTTTTGGGGTGGAAGAAAGTGTAAACTTCTTGGTAACATGTAGCATTTTATTTTTTTTTTATGACGGGGAAAAATTAAACCCCGATACAAAGTACAACCATTTTTGATGACGGAGAACAGTCGTTTAAACTCCGATACAAGTGCTGTGAGGTGGACTAAGGATGTAGAAACATGCAATAGCAGGAGATAGGATTTCAACAATTATGCTTTCGATACAGGATACATATGCATGTTTATATATGAAAGTCTTGTCACCAAAATAAACCTCCAAATCTACATGCCCTATCTTTCCACAATCCTAGATTATAATCAATTTCTTAGTAGATAAGTTACTACTTAAGATACAATTTTACACAAGTAGAGAAATCATCATTTGCCTTTTTTTGACTCAAGTGATGTGGATATGCAATGCAATGCAAAGACTGAAAAAAACATGCATGAAACAAGCATGGAAAAAAAATAGAATGAACTTGAAAAAAAAAACAAAGCAACATGAACTTGAAAATTAATGATGTTTTTTTTTTTTTTTTTTTTAATAACATGGATACTCCTGTTTATGAATCGGCCTCATTGTCATCTTCTTCAATGTCCTCATCCAAAATGTACTCGTCATTATCACGCTTCTTGAATAACTTTATCCTTTTACCTGCAATCAAAGCTTTTAGTGCAACACCATTTAATTCACAAAGAGCATACGTACCATTGTTGTTGACTTTTGATACTATGTATGGACCAAACCACCCTTGAGTGAGCTTTTTGCGTGCATCATATTGAGAGTCGAATGTACTATCATAAATGAGCACCCAATCTCCTACTTCAATTGGCTTAGGACGCAATCGATGAGTTTTATCAAAATAATGCTTGTTCTTCATTCTAGATTCTCTTAATTTTTCAACAGCATCATCAAGTCTTAATTTACCTTGTTCTAACTGTTTAATACGCAAATTCAAAAAATCATCAGTAGACATGTTTTCAGACCAAGGCAAATTTGACCATGCAGGAATATGAGACTGAATTGGAAACAATGGTTTTTGACAGTACATGAGTTCAGCAGGCATATATCTAGTAGTACGTGTGCATGTCATTCTATCTGCCCAAAGTGCAAAAGGTAAGAATTTAGGCCATTGTTTGATGTCACCATTACATGCTTTAGATATGGCTTTCACAATAGGTGGATGCCCTCTCTCTATTTTACCATTGGCCTCTGGGTTATATGCAGTAGTGAGAGACAAACGAATACCGTGACGCTCAAAGAACTCTTTAGCTTCTCTCGCATTTAACTCTCCACGATCGGCAATTACTTTCTCTATGTACCCAAAGCGACTTATGACATCTTCAAGCAAGAATTTGCAAACATTGTAAGTGGTCTTAGATCGTAGTGCACGTCCCTCTACATGATTAGTTAAGTCTTCTCTTGCAAGTACAATGTAACACATTTTGTCGATACCTTTAGGCATAGTTACAAGATCTACTACCCACTTGTAGTGAATACAAGGTGGATAAGTAGGATGCAACGGATCTCTATGTTTGACTGATGAATGAAGTTGACAAGTAGAACATGTAGAAACATAGCTACTAATGTCAACATACATCCTAAGCCAATAATAGGTACTTCTAATTTTTTCATATGTTCCAAAAAATCCTTTATGACCGGCCCATAATGTCTTTGATCTGTGGATATTTTCGTTGTGTTTCATGTAGAATTTTGGCACCAAACCTAATTGCATATCTATTCCCTTCACTATCATCTTGACTTATGACCCAACCTATACCAATAGGACTAGTATCAACAGTCAATATAATAGGTTTGTTAGCAGAATAGTCTACACGCTTAAGGATGGGAGCTTCAAGCAATAATTTCTTCAATTTACGCATAGCTTGAGTGTGTTTGTCAGTCCAAATAAATTTTCGTTTCTTCCTCAACAAGTCATAAAGACAATCAGCAACATGAGCAAAGTGAGGGATCCAAATAACATAAAAGATGCAAGCACCAAGAAATCTACGTACCTCACTCACGTTGTTACATGTTTCAGAAATCTTGCTAATGGCATCAACTTTTTGTGGGTATGGCTTTCGACCATAATGGCCACATAAATGTCCAACAATAAGTACCTCGTTGACACCAAAAATAGATTTCTCTATGGAAAATGTGAGACCTACCTCTTCAAATCGTTGAAATATTCTTTCACAATCAGAGATATGGTCAAGAACAAATTTACGACATCCAGATGAATCTAAAGTAATGTCCTTTACACGTTCCTCACTCCCTTTAATTGGAATATCATCAATGAATGGCATAGTTATATGAGGGATAAAGTCATGTAAGACCATATTCATAGCACTCATCATATGAGCCACAGAATTAGTCGCTCCTTGAAGTAAAGTACACATTCGCACTAAGCTTAAAGGAGTTTTCATTGTGGTTATGTCACGACTATCAATTGCTAACTGGAATTGGTCATATCCAGAATATAAATCACCCATTGAATAGATAGAATGTCCTGAAAATGATTCAGCAAACTCATCTACAATGGGTCCTGTTCCTACATTCCTTATGGTGACTTTATTGACGGGTTGGAGATCTTGAATAAAACGTAGTTTCCCATTCTTTTTAGGCACAGTGAACCATCTGTTTGAGTAAGGTGCAAAAGATGGCTCTAAAATTCTCATGTTTATCTTCTCCTTAAGTAGTTTCATTAGCTCAGGTAAGTGAGCCTTTGGAACAGGTATAGGACGAAGATTCCATGGAATATGTGGAATAGTAAAGATTATCATGGGTGCAACTAGCTTAGGATCTACACAACCAATCTCATGAGGATACATAGTAAAGGCTTTTCCATGGCTACATATAACTCTCTCAAATTTATCTCTCTCTGCTGGCAAAAGAAAGTCATCATCTCTACCAATTCTCACATGTTTGATTGTCTCATCCGTGAATTTATGTCCTATGTTTTTCTTATCGCGAAGAATTGGATCATTTTTCACATCAATAATTTTTTCATTACTTCCTTGAGGTAATGGTTGAGCTATGGGTTTGATTTTTTTGTCTACAAATTTGTACTTTGTTTCAACTAAGGCATCATGTGTTTGGTTAAATTGTGAGCACTTGTCAACATTGAGAGCATACTCTTGGATTAGAGCATACTCATCAAGGGAAGAAAGAAGAATAATATGGGAATTAGAATTTTGTTGAAGACATAACTCTAACTTCTCAAGAGTAGAGAAACAATGAGATGTCTCAATCACATGCTCAATGTTCTCATCATGTTCCATGATTTTGTTGTTTTTATAATTTTTTTGGGTTTTTTGGATAAAAGACTTGGACAATTGACTTTTATGAAGAAAATCTAATCTAGAATGTGGAAAACAAAGTGACAAACTATTGTACATGTTGGTTGGATGCGAGATGTCAAACCAATATCCACTATTGTCCCGCTCAACAATGGATTCTATCCGAAATTTTGATCATATGTAGCTCCAAACATGAATCGAGGTGCACAATCACTACAAGCATGCTCATGACCCTGAGTAACAATAGGTTTCTTTCTAATTGACAATCGATTCTTAGGATGATTCACTCCTACTGTCATGACTTGAAGTGATTGCATTCCATCCTTAGACTTAAATCTAGCATAGGTAGACCCATCATCCATGGCTTTAGTTTCCATACGACTCTCACAAATAAAGGGTTGACCTAAGAGAACTTCATAGGAGCAATTATCTTGAATAAAAAAGTGAAACTCTTCTGTGATTCCTCCTATGGATATGGGCACACTAGCACAAGCTCCATACAGGGTACCTACACCATTATCTGCAGTTCTCATACGCCATCCACAATCTTTATCTATGGGCCATCGAAACTTATCATAGACTTCTCTTGAAATCACATTGATTTCAGAGCCGGAATCCACTAATGCATTTACAGTGATAGTGTTCTTATCATTTCCTATTTTAACATGCATCTCTGATGTACCTCTAGACCAAAATGTTCTTTTAAAGTGGCTTTCAGGATTGTTTTCATGATTTTCATGGTCAGGTTGAATAGGTCCTAAGAAATTTTTATTAACATTTACTTCATCATCATCAAAGTCCTCTTCATCAGATTCATCAAAGTTTAAGGCTTCATTCATAGCTTGATCTTGATCTAGAGAATCTTGCATCTCAGTATCTAGATTAAGCGGAAACCTCTTCCTTTTAATTAGTCCGATAAAGTTATCTTTAAAAACAGGCTTTGCAATAGAGGAAACTTGTTCTAAAGACATAGTCACTTGACTCTTAAGCAAAATGTCATCTAAAATCTCCATAGGATCTATTTTTCTCTCAATTTCTGAAATCAAGATGGCTTTAGGTTTTCTCTTTGGTTTCTTTTGTTTTTGCTCAGGTTCTTGTTTTTGTTCATGTTCTCGTGTTTGGTCTTCAGTTTGTTTTGATTGTTCTTGTTTATCTAAAGGCTTTGGTTCTGTTCTTCTTTGCTTTGTCTTCTTCCCTTTTTGTTTCTCCTCTTGTTTTTGTTCATTGGGTTCTGATTCTTGTTTTTTATCTTTGGATTGTGATGTTTCTCCTTGCTCTATGATTGTTTCTATTCCCTCTGAGGTTTGTTTTCGAGTCACTCTTCTTTCACTAGGCTCAGCTTCATCTCTTTTTCGTTTTTCTTCTACATTGGATATGTGAGAAATAAGAGATTGATCTTCTATCGGTGACTCCCAAGCCGTTATTCTCCTAATCTCATCTCGTGCTCTTACTAAAGCCTCTATGGAAAAGTCAACTTCCTTTGTGGGTTTACTTGATTCTACTTGTTTTTCATCAAGAGCTTCTAGTTTCACTCCTCTAGTTCCTACATCCGTTATAGTTATATTTTCATAGTGTTTTTTCATTCCTCCCTTATTATAATTTCCTTGCAAAGGTAGCCTAGATCGATAGTCACAGATTTTCTTGTCTATGTCTATTACTAATCGTTGCTCCTTAGCAGCCTTCAATAGTTCACAATCTCTCAAAAAGTGCTCTAACGAATCACACCAAGGACACCTAAGAGGGCCACGCACAAAACCATTTTGATTTTGAGGATTTTGATTAACTTGTGGTGGGAAATTTTGAAATTGAGGATTTTGTTGATAAGGTATTGCTTGAACAGGATAATTAGGATTTTGAAAATGCAATTGATGTATTTGAGGAGGTTGGGGAGCAACATGTGGTACTTGAGGTGCAAGAGGAGCTTCCATATTATACGGTTGATGATTTTGAAAATTTTGATTTTGAGGATTTTGAAAAGCTATTTGAGAAGCTTGAGGATACAGGTTTTCATACATTTGAGGATTTTGCACATGAGGATGAGGATTTTGCATTGAAGGATTATGCATTGGAGGAACTTGATATGCTTGAGTAGGAGCTACTTGTGGATTTTGATTGGTAGCTATAACATGTTGATTAGGCTCTTGAAAAGTCATTGGGTTCATTTGATTTTGGAAAGTTTTGGTGTAATTAGATTGTAAAGCATCTATAGTCTTGGCCAAATTGGATTGTGTAGCAATAAGACTTTCCATTTGCTTAGTGAGAATATCCACTTGAGATTGTTCAACTACACTTTTATTTGGCTCTACTTTAAAACCTTGAGTAGGCTCCATCATTTGAGGAATAGGAGTAGAGTCAAAAAGCATAGCATGGGATTGTTCTCTAACTTGCTCCTTAGTTTGTGGAAGGCTAGCTTGAGGAAGACTAGTTTGCTCATAAAGCATGGATTGTCTTTGATGTCTATGGGCTACAACCTCTACTACTTTACGCACTTTTTGCCAATTTTCAGTAAGACCATAGCGCTTATCTGGTTCTTCTAATCGCCGTTCAACTTCCCTACGAGTTTCACGATGAAGAAGCTTAAGAAAATTGATCACAAGATCAGGTTCCAAAGTTATCTTATCCTCATCAGGAAGTTGTTCATAGCGTCTAATATACTCATTTTGTAAGTGAGTAATAGAGCTACTAGGCTTTGGAGAATTGACCCATCGTAAGAATCCATCTCGATTATGTTGGCTATAATCTTCAAGATAGAATTCTTTGAGCATATCCTTTCTAAAATCACTCCAAGGAAGACTATCATATTGAGTGACACGGTTTATGATAGAGCTATCAACAATTCGTTCAAAGAATGATATCAAAAGATCTTCGAGAAGACCAAAAATCATAGATTGCTCTTCATACAAATCTAAGTAGCTTGTGATGTTGATGCCATTGAATTTTCCCTTCTCTCTCAACATAGAAGAGACTATTCTTTGGCCTTGTTTCTCAACAATAAGGGATTTGAATCCTTCCTCCATCTTATGTGAATAAGCAAGTGATGCACAATGCTCTAGATCTCTCACAAATGCGTTTACTTCACGATGAAGATGTGCACGATACTGTGAGAAATCCAGTGCAACACTCAAGACTGATGATGATGATATGATGAGGATGAAAAATATGAAACAAAGCATATGGATCACAACCTCCCAACAAGATCAGAAGCAAATGCCACGAAGCGTTTCACGTCGGGTTCAAATGTGGAGGTGATCGCAATCCGGGTGGATCGGGTCCGGTCGTGGCACACACAGGGTGTATGAAGCTAATGAATGTTGGAAGGTTTAAAGATGTGAAGGTGAAATTAATGTTGAGTATGGAGAAGAGAGAGATATTGAAATAATTATGGGAATGGGAATGTAGGTGTGCAAGTTAGATTGATGACATGAATGATAAGAATGAAAGAGAACCATACACACGAATCAAATTTGGAAGGAAGAATGGTCCATTGGAGGAGCTTCTTAAACACTTCCTAATTCTAATCCATATGTATAGCCTTCTTTGGATGATATGTATGCATGACGAGAATAGATGGAATCCTTACACATAAATCAGTTTCGAAAGGAAGAATGGTCCAATATTGGAGCTTCTTATACACTTTCAGAAACTAATAAATATGTATGGATTTGTATGGATTATATACATGCAAGTGAATTATGATGATGGATTTCACTCACAAGCTCAAAGAAACATCCTCACTGGTTCAACGCAATACTGCGGAGCCTTCTCACACATAGAAGAAATAGAAGACATGTAAAAATACTTAAGAGACTGAGAGAGGAGACAAGAGACAAGTGACAAGTGACATGAATTAAAAGAATTTGAATTAAGTTACATGTAAAATATCGCCGTGGTACGTCATGCTAAGCAGTCTACTGATCAAAGGTGGTTCCGACCCTCAAACCATGAGAGTTCAACCGAATGTCACACGTAAGAAGGTGAGTTCCACTCCAGTGACCCTATGTCTGTCTAGGCTCGTAACGTCTAACTAAAGAAGTCTAAGACTCATAAAAATCAGCTCTAACTCACTCACACGCTCCACCGAGGGTTAGTCAAGATAGAGATGCTGGTTTCAAGAGCCTATCCTAGATTGGAGTTCTAACTTAAATTTGAAACTAGGTTCTATACTCATACTAGCTCACCTTGGATCCTCACTCGCTCAACCGAGGGTGATCGTCTCAAGGAAACCGTAAGCTAGCATGAGCCCTATGGATGCCTAACAATGATGCTCTAGGAGTTTGGAGGGGGGTTTATATAGTTTTTTGAATGAATTTGGGCCCTTGGATCTAGAGAAATCAACTCTCAACTCTAGGATCACTACTTTCGATTACAACCATTTGATTAATCAAATCAATGGCTTGGAATTGTTCTTTCTATCAAATCTAGTGTAAAGGAGTGAAATTTAGGCGCCCTCATTCTCCACCATTGGATCTGGGGATGATCTGGACCGTCGGATCAGTGCTGACATCAATTCGGATAAGATAAGCCACTATTTTTGGAGAAATGCTGCATTATTGATCTTTGATTGTAAAAAAGGTCTTCTTTTATGGAAAAAATTCGTGGATCCTCCTTCCTTTATGCTTTAGTGCATCTCCACCCTTGAATATGAGCTCATCTTGACCGTACAACATGGTTCAATCATATTTTGACATGTGGCAGACATTCAAGCCTTCAATTTTCTTATTCTAGAAAACTGCGGTGACCTTGAAAACTGGACTTTGTGCTCTTTGACCCTCCAAGAAGTCTTTGATGAAGATGAAACATTGTAGGACTATGTTTCCAAAGATCTCCTTCAGGAATATGCAGAAAAAACTCCCATCTGAATCTAACTTGTACAAGTTTGACTACATTTGGAAGCTTGCAAGGTGGCATTAAGGTGTCTAGGAAGCTCGGATAGCCTTGAAACTTTATACAAATATGTAGCCACATATGGTCTTTGAAAATGTGGAGGTGATCGCAATCCGGGTGGATCGGGTCCGGTCGTGGCACACACAGGGTGTATGAAGCTAATGAATGTTGGAAGGTTTAAAGATGTGAAGGTGAAATTAATGTTGAGTATGGAGAAGAGAGAGATATTGAAATAATTATGGGAATGGGAATGTAGGTGTGCAAGTTAGATTGATGACATGAATGATAAGAATGAAAGAGAACCATACACACGAATCAAATTTGGAAGGAAGAATGGTCCATTGGAGGATCTTCTTAAACACTTCCTAATTCTAATCCATATGTATAGCCTTCTTTGGATGATATGTATGCATGACGAGAATAGATGGAATCCTTACACATAAATCAGTTTCGAAAGGAAGAATGGTCCAATATTGGAGCTTCTTATACACTTTCAGAAACTAATAAATATGTATGGATTTGTATGGATTATATACATGCAAGTGAATTATGATGATGGATTTCACTCACAAGCTCAAAGAAACATCCTCACTGGTTCAACGCAATACTGCGGAGCCTTCTCACACATGGAAGAAATAGAAGACATGTAAAAATACTTAAGAGACTGAGAGAGGAGACAAGAGACAAGTGACAAGTGACATGAATTAAAAGAATTTGAATTAAGTTACATGTAAAATATCGTCGTGGTACGTCATGCTAAGCAGTCTACTGATCAAAGGTGGTTCCGACCCTCAAACCATGACAGTTCAACCGAATGTCACACGTAAGAAGGTGAGTTCCACTCCAGTGACCCTATGTCTGTCTAGGCTCGTAACGTCTAACTAAAGAAGTCTAAGACTCATTAAAATCAGCTCTAACTCACGCACACGCTCCACCGAGGGTGAGTCAAGATAGAGATGCTGGTTTCAAGAGCCTATCCTAGATTGGAGTTCTAACTTAAATTTGAAACTAGGTTCTATACTCATACTAGCTCACCTTGGATCCTCACTCGCTCAACCGAGGGTGATCGTCTCAAGGAAACCGTAAGCTAGCATGAGCCCTATGGATGCCTAACAATGATGCTCTAGGAGTTTGGAGGGGGGTTTATATAGTTTTTTGAATGAATTTGGGCCCTTGGATCTAGAGAAATCAACTCTCAACTCTAGGATCACTACTTTCGATTACAACCATTTGATTAATCAAATCAATGGCTTGGAATTGTTCTTTCTATCAAATCTAGTGTAAAGGAGTGAAATTTAGGCGCCCTCATTCTCCACCATTGGATCTGGGGATGATCTGGACCGTCGGATCAGTGCTGACATCAATTCGGATAAGATAAGCCACTATTTTTGGAGAAATGCTGCATTATTGATCTTTGATTGTAAAAAAGGTCTTCTTTTATGGAAAAAATTCGTGGATCCTCCTTCCTTTATGCTTTAGTGCATCTCCACCCTTGAATATGAGCTCATCTTGACCGTACAACATGGTTCAATCATATTTTGACATGTGGCAGACATTCAAGCCTTCAATTTTCTTATTCTAGAAAACTGCGGTGATCTTGAAAACTGGACTTTGTGCTCTTTGACCCTCCAAGAAGTCTTTGATGAAGATGAAACATTGTAGGACTATGTTTCCAAAGATCTCCTTCAGGAATATGCAGAAAAAACTCCCATCTGAATCTAACTTGTACAAGTTTGACTACATTTGGAAGCTTGCAAGGTGGCATTAAGGTGTCTAGGAAGCTCGGATAGCCTTGAAACTTTATACAAATATGTAGCCACATATGGTCTTTATACATGCCAAACCATATGGCTAACATAAATTTCTATACAAGAATTTGTAGGGTCAAACTAGAAAAAATACATTTTTACAAAATGAACATAGCATATCAATGTGCTACCAAATCCATTTTCTGCTGAAATTTGGGCTATAGACTGCCTTTGACAATCTTTACAAGTATATGGATTTTCATCTAATTTGGTGACAATGAAATTTTTGCCCTAATTTCCCAACTTTGACCAGCTTTGACCGCTACCATGGACTTTCTTGATTTCTTTGAAACTTTGTATGTGACCTTCCTTTGACATCCTTGATGCATCCTGGACTTCTCGGGGAATTCCGGCTACCTTCACCAAATATGTTTTTTGTAGGCCTTCACAAGTGAGAGAGGAGAGCAAATCTCGACGACATTCGCCCCCACTAAACCTGCGATTCCTCCGGAAGCGCCACTCTAGCATCTGTGAAAAACAAAATGTTCCAGGCATCAAATTCTTTTATAGGCAACATAAGAAAGATGGAAGGAAAATTGATTATATGCATGAATAAGTAGGTAACGTGACATGAAGCAAAATTTGCATGAAAGAAATAATTGAAATAGGCAACATGAATATGCATGAACAAATAGGCAACATATATGCAAATGAACAAGCAACATTGGCAACAAGAAAGAAAAAAAAACAAGCATCAATATGAAGTGGAAGTGCATGTATTGAGTCATTTTAAGCATCAGTTCCTCTCATCTTGAAGAAAATTTTGTACCTTTTTCATAAAGCAATCTACCTTAAATATGATTATAAACAAAGATTTAGGATTTTCAAGAGACATCTTTCATCTTTAACTTATTTTAGATCAACTCCTTTCCTACATAAATATGAATATGCTCTTTCTCTAATAACATGCAAGGAAATCTAACTAAACTCCACTAATGCATAAATCTGCCTATATAGCCCATGATTTATTCTACTCTGCCTCTTTATCCTCCTTTGGCTTGCTCTCTTTTTTTTTTTTTTTTTTTTTTGTGATGATGATGATTCGGCAACTTTATGGTTACGATCACTTTTTTGGGGTGGAAGAAAGTGTAAACTTCTTGGTAACATGTAGCAACTTTTTTTTTTGATGACAGGGAAAAATTAAACCCCGATACAAGGTACAACCATTTTTGATGACGGAGAACAGTCGTTTAAACTCCGATACAAGTGCTGTGAGATGGACTAAGGATGTAGAAACATGCAATAGCAAGAGATAGGATTTCAACAATTATGCTTTCGATACAGGATACATATGCATGTTTATATATGAAAGTCTTGTCACCAAAATAAACCTCCAAATCTACATGCCCTATCTTTCCACAATCCTAGATTATAATCAATTTCTTAGTAGATAAGTTACTACTTAAGATACAATTTTACACAAGTAGAGAAATCATCATTTGCCTTTTTTAACTCAAGTGATGTGGATATGCAATGTGATGCAAAGACTGAAAAAAAACATGCATGAAACAAGCATGGAAAAAAAATAGAATGAACTTGAAAAAAAACAAAGCAACATGAACTTGAAAAATTAATGATGTTTTTTTTTTTTTTTTTTTCTTTTTTTTCTTTTTTTTTATAACATGGATACTCCTGTTTATGAATCGGCCTCATTGTTGTCATCTTCTTCAATGTCCTCATCCAAAATGTACTCGTCATTATCACACTTCTTGAATAACTTTATCCTTTTACCTACAATCAAAGTTTTTAGTGCAACACCATTTAATTCACAAAGAGCATACGTACCATTGTTGTTGACTTTTGATACAATGTATGGCCCAAACCACCGTTGAGTGAGCTTTTTGCGTGCATCATATTGAGAGTCAAATGTACTATCATAAATGAGCACCCAATCTCCTACTTCAATTGGCTTAGGACGCAATCGATGAGTTTTATCAAAATAATGCTTGTTCTTCATTCTAGATTCTCTTAATTTTTTAACAGCATCATCAAGTCTTAATTTACCTTGTTCTAACTGTTTAATACGCAAACTCAAAAAATCATCAGTAGACATGTTTTCAGACCAAGGCAAATTTGACCATGCAGAAATATGAGACTGAATTGGAAACAATGGTTTTTGACAGTACATGAGTTCACCAGGCATATATCCAGTAGTACGTGTGCATGTCATTCTATCTGCCCAAAGTGCAAAAGGTAAGAATTTAGGCCATTGTTTGATGTCACCATTACATGCTTTAGATATGGCTTTCACAATAGGTGGATGCCCTCTCTCTATTTTACCATTGGCCTCTGGGTTATATGCAGTAGTGAGAGACAAACGAATACCGTGACGCTCAAAGAACTCTTTAGCTTCTCTCGCATTTAACTCTCCACGATCGGCAACTACTTTCTCTATGTACCCAAAGCGACTTATGACATCTTCAAGCAAGAATTTGCAAACATTGTAAGTGGTCTTAGATCGTAATGCACGTCCCTCTACATGATTAGTTAAATCTTCTCTTGCAAGTACAATGTAACGCATTTTGTCAATACCTTTAGGCATAGTTACAAGATCTACTACCCACTTGTAGTGAATACAAGGTGGATAAGTAGGATGCAACGGATCTCTATGTTTGACTGATGAATGAAGTTGACAAGTAGAACATGTAGAAACATAGCTACTAATGTCAACATACATCCTAGGCCAATAATAGGTACTTCTAATTTTTTCATATGTTCCAAAAAATCCTTTATGACCGGCCCATAATGTCTCATGCATTTCCTTCATTACTTGCAATTGAAGACCTCTTTTTCCTAGGACTCGTTGTGGATTCTTAACCTTACCCTTAGCATGTCTCCAAAGATAACCATTACATAGGAAAAAGTTATAAGCTCGTTTCCTAATGTTACGGAATCTATTCGTAGTCCAGCTAGGTAATGGTTGTAGTGTACTCAGATACTTTCCTATGTCTCTCCATTCATCTTCGTACTCAGACTCATGAAATTTCTCATACTCATATATATATGGAACATAGTCAACTAAATTCACATTCTTTATTAGATCACTTTCAAGATCATCATCAAATCTAGCTCTCGATAACATATCAGCGACTGAGTTTGACTTACCTGAAATATGAACTAACTCAGGATTTATGAACTTAATATATGAGATCCATCTAAGCATGGCTATATCAGGAGATGAACAATTGGCTATCATTCCAATGAGAGGCAAACAATCAGTCTCAACTTTGACATTTGCACCAATGAAATATTCTTTGTCTGTTTTCAAAGCTGTTACCATACCCCATAGTTCTCGTTTGATTTGTGGATATTTTCGTTGTGTTTCATGTAGAATTTTGGCACCAAACCTAATTGCATATCTATTCCCTTCACTATCATCTTGACTTATGACCCAACCTATACCAATAGGACTAGTATCAACAGTCAATATAATAGGTTTGTTAGCAGAATAGTCTACACGCTTAAGGATGGGAGCTTTAAGCAATAATTTCTTCAATTTACGCATAGCTTGAGTGTGTTTGTCAGTCCAAATAAATTTTCGTTTCTTCCTCAACAAGTCATAAAGACAATCAGCAACATGAGCAAAGTGAGGGATCCAAATAACATAAAAGATGCAAGCACCAAGAAATCTACGTACCTCACTCACGTTGTTACATGTTTCAGAAATCTTGCTAATGGCATCAACTTTTTGTGGGTATGGCTTTCGACCATAATGGCCACATAAATGTCCAACAATAAGCACCTCGTTGACACCAAAAATAGATTTCTCTATGGAAAATGTGAGACCTACCTCTTCAAATCGTTGAAATATTCTTTCACAATCAGAGATATGGTCAAGAACAAATTTACGACATCCAGATGAATCTAAAGTAATGTCCTTTACACGTTCCTCACTCCCTTTAATTGGAATATCATCAATGAATGGCATAGTTATATGAGGGATAAAATCATGTAAGACCATATTCATAGCACTCATCATATGAGCCACAGAATTAGTCGCTCCTTGAGGTAAAGTACACATTCGCACTAAGCCTAAAGGAGTTTTCATTGTGGTTATGTCACGACTATCAATTGCTAACTGGAATTGGTCATATCCAGAATATAAATCACCCATCGAATAGATAGAATGTCCTGAAAATGATTCAGCAAACTCATCTACAATGGGTCCTGTTCCTACATTCCTTATGGTGACTTTATTGACGGGTTGGAGATCTTGAATAAAACGTAGTTTCCCATTCTTTTTAGGCACAGTGAACCATCTGTTTGAGTAAGGTGCAAAAGATGGCTCTAAAATTCTCATGTTTATCTTCTCCTTAAGTAGTTTCATTAGCTCAGGTAAGTGAGCCTTTGGAACAGGTATAGGACGAAGATTCCATGGAATATGTGGAATAGTAAAGATTATCATGGGTGCAACTAGCTTAGGATCTACACAACCAATCTCATGAGGATACATAGTAAAGGCTTTTCCATGGCTACGTATGACTCTCTCAAATTTATCTCTCTCTGCTGGCAAAAGAAAGTCATCATCTCTACCAATTTTCACCTGTTTGATTGTCTCATCCGTGAATGTATGTCCTATGTTTTTCTTATCCCGAAGAATTGGATCATTTTTCACATCAATAATTTTTTCATTACTTCCTTGAGGTAATGGTTGAGCTATGGGTTTGATTTTTTTGTCTACAGTTTTGTACTTTGTTTCAACTAAGGCATCATGTGTTTGGTTAAATTTTGAGCACTTGTCAACATTGAGAGCATACTCTTGGATTAGAGCATACTCATCAAGGGAAGAAATAAGAATAATATGGGAATTAGAATTTTGTTGAAGACATAACTCTAACTCCTCAAGAGTAGAGAAACAATGAGATGTCTCAATCACATGCTCAATGTTCTCATCATGTTCCATGATTTTGTTGTTTTTATAATTTTTTTGGGTTTTTTGGATAAAAGACTTGGACAATTGACTCTTATGAAGAAAATCTAATCTAGAATGTGGAAAACAAAGTGACAAACTATTGTACATGTTGGTTGGATGCGAGATGTCAAACCAATATCCACTGTTGTCCCGCTCAACAATGGATTCTATCCGAAATTTTGATCATATGTAGCTCCAAACATGAATCGAGGTGCACAATCACTACAAGCATGCTCATGACCCTGAGTAACAATAGGTTTCTTTCTAATTGACAATCGATTCCTAGGATGATTCACTCCTACTGTCATGACTTGAAGTGATTGCATTCCATCCTTAGACTTAAATCTAGCATAGGTAGACCCATCATCCATGGCTTTAGTTTCCATACGACTCTCACAAATAAAGGGTTGACCTAAGAGAACTTCATAGGAGCAATTATCTTGAATAAAAAAGTGAAACTCTTCTGTGATTCCTCCTATGGATATGGGCACACTAGCACAAGCTCCATACAGGGTACCTACACCATTATCTGCACTTCTCATACGCCATCCACAATCTTTATCTATGGGCCATCGAAACTTATCATAGACTTCTCTTGAAATCACATTGATTTCAGAGCCGGAATCTACTAATGCATTTACAGTGATAGTGTTCTTATCATTTCCTATTTTAACATGCATCTCTGATGTACCTCTAGACCAAAATGTTCTTTTAAAGTGGCTTTCAGGATTGTTTTCATGATTTTCATGGTCAGGTTGAATAGGTCCTAAGAAATTTTTATTAACATTTACTTCATCATCATCAAAGTCCTCTTCATCAGATTCATCAAAGTTTAAGGCTTCATTCATAGCTTGATCTTGATCTAGAGAATCTTGCATCTCAGTATCTAGATTAAGTGGAAACCTCTTCCTTTTAATTAGGCCGATAAAGTTATCTTTAAAAACAGGCTTTGCAATAGAGAAAACTTGTTCTAAAGACATAGTCACTTGACTCTTAAGCAAAATGTCATCTAAAATCTCCATAGGATCTATTTTTCTCTCAATTTCTGAAATCAAGATGGCTTTAGATTTTCTCTTTGGTTTCTTTTGTTTTTGCTCAGGGTCTTGTTTTTGTTCATGTTCTCGTGTTTGGTCTTCAGTTTGTTTTGATTGATCTTGTTTATCCAAAGGCTTTGGTTCTGTTTTTCTTTGCTTTGTCTTCTTCCCTTTTTGTTTCTCCTCTTGTTTTTGTTCATTGGGTTGTGCTTCTTGTTTTTTATCTTTGGATTGTGATGTTTCTCCCTGCTCTATGATTGTTTCTATTCCCTCTGAGGTTTGTTTTCGTGTTACTCTTCTTTCACTAGGCTCAGCTTCATCTCTTTTTCGTTTTTCTTCTACATTGGATATGTGAGAAATAAGAGATTGATCTTCTATTGGTGACTCCCAAGCCGTTATTCTCCTAATCTCATCCCGTGCTCTTACTAAAGCCTCTATGGAAAAATCACCTTCCTTTGTGGGTTTACTTGATTCTACTTGTTGTTCATCAAGAGCTTCTAGTTTCACTCCTCTAGTTCCTACGTCCATTATGGTTATATTTTCATAATGTTCTTTCATTCCTCCCTTACCATAATTTCCTTGCAAAGGTAGCCTAGATCGATAGTCACAAATTTTCTTGTCTATGTCTATTACTAGTCATTGCTCCTTAGCAGCCTTCAATAATTCACAATCTCTCAAAAAGTGCTCTAACGAATCACACCAAGGACACCTAAGAGGGCCACGCACAAAACCATTTTGATTTTGAGGATTTTGATTAACTTGTGGTGGGAAATTTTGAAATTGAGGATTTTGTTGATAAGGTATTGCTTGAACAGGATAATTAGGATTTTGATAAGGCAATTGATGTATTTGAGGAGCTTGGGGAGCAACATGTGGTACTTGAGGTGCAAGAGGAAGCTTCCATATTATACAGTTGATGATTTTGAAAATTTTGATTTTGAGGATTTTGAAAAGCTATTTGTGAAGCTTGAGGATACATGTTTTGATACATTTGAGGATTTTGCACATGAGGATGAGGATTTTGTATTGAAGGATTATGCATTGGAGGAACTTGATATGCTTGAGTAGGAGCTACTTGTGGATTTTGATTGGTAGCTATAACATGTTGATTAGGCTCTTGAAAAGTCATTGGGTTCATTTGATTTTGGAAAGTTTTGGTGTAACTAGATTGTAAAGCATCTATAGTCTTGGCCAAATTGGATTGTGTAGCAATAAGACTTTCCATTTGCTTAGTGAGAATATCCACTTGAGATTGTTCAACTACACTTTTATTTGGCTCTACTTTAAAACCTTGAGTAGACTCCATCATTTGAGGAATAGGAGTAGAGTCAAAAAGCATAGCATGGGATTTTTCTCTAACTTGCTCCTTAGTTTGTGGAAGGCTAGCTTGAGGAAGACTAGTTTGCTCATAAAGCATGGATTGTCTTTGATGTCTATGGGCTACATCCTCTACTACTTTACGCACTTTTTGCCAATTGTCAGTAAGACCATAGCGCTTATCTGGTTCTTCTAATCGCCGTTCAACTTCCCTACGAGTTTCAGGATGAAGAAGCTTAAGAAAATTGATCACAAGATCAGGTTCCAAAGTTATCTTATCCTGATAAGGAAGTTGTTCATAGCGTCTAATATACTCATTTTGTAAGTGAGTAATAGAGCTACTAGGCTTTGGAGAATTGACCCATCGTAAGAATCCATCTCGATTATGTTGGCTATAATCTTCAAGATAGAATTCTTTGAGCATCTCCTTTCTAAAATCACTCCAAGGAAGACTATCATATTGAGTGACACGGTTTATGATAGAGCTATCAACAATTCGTTCAAAGAATGATATCAAAAGATCTTCGGGAAGACCAAAAATCATAGCTTGCTCTTCAAACAAATCTAAGTAGCTTGTGATGTTGATGCCATTGAATTTTCCCTTCTCTCTCAACATAGAAGAGACTATTCTTTGGCCTTGTTTCTCAACAATAAGGGATTTGAATCCTTCCTCCATCTTATGTGAATAAGCAAGTGATGCACGATGCTCTAGATCTCTCACCAATGCGTTTACTTCACGACGAAGATGTGCACGATACCGTGAGAAATCCAGTGCAACACTCAAGAATGATGATGATGATATGATGAGGATGAAAAATATGAAACAAAGGATATGGATCACAACCTCCCAACAAGATCAGAAGCAAATGCCACGAAGCGTTTCACGTCGGGTTCAAATGTGGAGGTGATCGCAATCCGGGTGGATCGGGTCCGGTCGTGGCACACACAGGGTGTATGAAGCTAATGAATGTTGGAAGGTTTAAAGATGTGAAGGTGAAATTAATGTTGAGTATGGAGAAGAGAGAGATATTGAAATAATTATGGGAATGGGAATGTAGGTGTGCAAGTTAGATTGATGACATGAATGATAAGAATGAAAGAGAACCATACACACGAATCAAATTTGGAAGGAAGAATGGTCCATTGGAGGAGCTTCTTAAACACTTCCTAATTCTAATCCATATGTATAGCCTTCTTTGGATGATATGTATGCATGACGAGAATAGATGGAATCCTTACACATAAATCAGTTTCGAAAGGAAGAATGGTCCAATATTGGAGCTTCTTATACACTTTCAGAAACTAATAAATATGTATGGATTTGTATGGATTATATACATGCAAGTGAATTATGATGATGGATTTCACTCACAAGCTCAAAGAAACATCCTCACTGGTTCAACGCAATACTGCAGAGCCTTCTCACACATAGAAGAAATAGAAGACATGTAAAAATACTTAAGAGACTGAGAGAGGAGACAAGAGACAAGTGACAAGTGACATGAATTAAAAGAATTTGAATTAAGTTACATGTAAAATATCGTCGTGGTACGTCATGCTAAGCAGTCTACTGATCAAAGGTGGTTCCGACCCTCAAACCATGACAGTTCAACCGAATGTCACACGTAAGAAGGTGAGTTCCACTCCAGTGACCCTATGTCTGTCTAGGCTCGTAACGTCTAACTAAAGAAGTCTAAGACTCATTAAAATCAGCTCTAACTCACTCACACGCTCCACCGAGGGTGAGTCAAGATAGAGATGCTGGTTTCAAGAGCCTATCCTAGATTGGAGTTCTAACTTAAATTTGAAACTAGGTTCTATACTCATACTAGCTCACCTTGGATCCTCACTCGCTCAACCGAGGGTGATCGTCTCAAGGAAACCGTAAGCTAGCATGAGCCCTATGGATGCCTAACAATGATGCTCTAGGAGTTTGGAGGGGGGTTTATATAGTTTTTTGAATGAATTTGGGCCCTTGGATCTAGAGAAATCAACTCTCAACTCTAGGATCACTACTTTCGATTACAACCATTTGATTATTCAAATCAATGGCTTGGAATTGTTCTTTCTATCAAATCTAGTGTAAAGGAGTGAAATTTAGGCGCCCTCATTCTCCACCATTGGATCTGGGGATGATCTGGACCGTCGGATCAGTGCTGACATCAATTCGGATAAGATAAGCCACTATTTTTGGAGAAATGCTGCATTATTGATCTTTGATTGTAAAAAAAGGTCTTCTTTTATGGAAAAAATTCGTGGATCCTCCTTCCTTTATGCTTTAGTGCATCTCCACCCTTGAATATGAGCTCATCTTGACCGTACAACATGGTTCAATCATATTTTGACATGTGGCAGACATTCAAGCCTTCAATTTTCTTATTCTAGAAAACTGCGGTGACCTTGAAAACTGGACTTTGTGCTCTTTGACCCTCCAAGAAGTCTTTGATGAAGATGAAACATTGTAGGACTATGTTTCCAAAGATCTCCTTCAGGAATATGCAGAAAAAACTCCCATCTGAATCTAACTTGTACAAGTTTGACTACATTTGGAAGCTTGCAAGGTGGCATTAAGGTGTCTAGGAAGCTCGGATAGCCTTGAAACTTTATACAAATATGTAGCCACATATGGTCTTTATACATGCCAAACCATATGGCTAACATAAATTTCTATACAAGAATTTGTAGGGTCAAACTAGAAAAAATACATTTTTACAAAATGAACATAGCATATCAATGTGCTACCAAATCCATTTTCTGCTGAAATTTGGGCTATAGACTGCCTTTGACAATCTTTACAAGTATATGGATTTTCATCTAATTTGGTGACAATGAAATTTTTGCCCTAATTTCCCAACTTTGACCAGCTTTGACCGCTACCATGGACTTTCTTGATTTCTTTGAAACTTTGTATGTGACCTTCCTTTGACATCCTTGATGCATCCTGGACTTCTCGGGGAATTCCGGCTACCTTCACCAAATATGTTTTTTGTAGGCCTTCACAAGTGAGAGAGGAGAGCAAATCTCCACGACACGGTATCTAAACATGTGGCTCCCACTCTTCAATATTTAACCATACAAGCTTCGGTAAGCCTGCTCTAAGAGCATCACGAGCCTCAAACCGCCGATGAGACATCACCTTGCATGCCATATGCTGAATCCATTCTGAACTCATAATAGGATGCCTAGGTCTTGGTTGATAGTCTTCATATATCGATTGTGTGATATAAATTTTGGAATTCTTATCCTGTTCACTCCATTTTAATATGATAGAATGTCCAAACTCTATGGATCAAAGCTGTCGAATGCACTAACGCATGGACTTTCTGACGGCATCCATGACTGGAGCTCCATCATGTATGTGATATATCTTGGAGTCGTCATGGTCATGCGCTCCCCAAGGTCTACGTGGAGATCCCATCTGATCCATATATGTATATGCATGTTTGTATGTATATGTATTTGTATGCATATGCATTTGTGTATGTGTGTATGCATACACACATGCATTTGTGTATGCATGTATGTATGTATATGCATGTGTGTACGCATATGCATGTGTATGTATATGCATGTGTGTATGCATACACACATGCATTTGTGTATGCATATGCATGTGTGTATGCATACACACATGCATTTGTGTATGCATGTATGTATGTATATGTGTGTGTATGCATATCCATGTGTATCTATATGCATGTGTGTATGCATATGCATTTGTGTATGCATATGCATTTGTGTATGCATATGCATTTGTGTATGCATATGAATGTGTGTATGCATATGCATTTGTGTATGCATATGCATGTGTGTATGCATATGCAATTTTTGTATGCATATGCATATGTGTATGCATATGCATATGTGTATGCATATGCATATGTGTATGCATATGCATATGTGTATGCATATGCATATGTGTATGCATATGCATATGTGTATGCATATGCATGTGTGTATGTATGTATATGCATGTGTGTATGCATATGCATGTCTGTATGCATGTATGTATGCATATGCATGTGCATTTGTGTATGCATATGCATGTGTGTATGCATATGCATTTGTGTATGCATATGCATATGCATATGCCTGTGTGTATGCATATGCATGTGTGTATGCATATGCATGTGTGTATGCATATGTATGTGTGTATGCATGTGTGTATGCATATGCATGTGTGTATGCATATGCATGTGTGTATGCATATGCATGTGTGTATGCATATGCATGTGTGTATGCATATGCATGTGTGTATGCATATGCATGTGTGTATGCATATGCATGTGTGTATACATATGCATGTGTGTATGCATGTATGTATGTATATGCATGTGTGTATGCATGTATGTATGTATATGCATGTGTGTATGCATATGCATTTGTGTATGCATATGCATGTGTGTATGCATATGCATTTGTGTATGCATATGCATATGCATGTGTGTATGCATATGCATATGCATGTATGTGTATATGTGTGTAAATGTGCATGTATTATGTATATGTGTGTGTATGCATGTATTTGTACCTCTAGTCTCACTCTTTTCTCTCTCTCTCTCTCTCATATACATACATTCATACATAAACACACATACTCATATCCACATATATATACATAAAAACAATGCATGCTGTGCATTATCGCGACGATGAGCCATAAGTGTCTGCATCTCTTTTAGACACCACTTATGCAACCATCTTGTCCCAAACTTTGTCTCAAGTGAACTAAGTACGTATTTTTTCCCTCTCATCATCCTCACTACAAAAATAAAAAAAATAATGTAAATAAAACATACGATATTTATTTCAATTTATATGTAAAAGTTATACTTACTCCCACTATAAGTGCACAAGGCATAGGTAAGAGTCGCATAATGCTGGCATTCTTCTCTTGAACTCCAATCCATTCCCTATGTACACAATGTTCCCCTCTGGCTCTATATCGCACTCTAGCCCTAAGGTGCCTATGCATCTCCTCATAGGCACCTATGCTCTGCTATCATGATCTGGAGGTGGCATAAGTGTCTTGAAAATAGATAGATAAAAATAAATAAACATATGTGTTATAATATCATTAAAAAAATTTGTGAAAAAAAAGCATACCTATGAGCAGATAGCTGTCTTCCTGCATGTGGAGCCACAGAAGAGCCCTCCTTTGATTGTTGGGTAAGCATCTAGATCATATAATCTAGCTCATCATCAACCATCTCTGAGTACTCATGCATGATGATCCCTAGAGTATGAGGTGTAACTCTTGCTCCCATAAGACTTTTTATGAGAGTGAGTTTCACCTTTCTCTCTCTACTAGGATCCATAATACTTGTGCATATAAAACAAAATGGGTTAGAAATCAATATATATATGTGTACATATGTATGTGTGTATATATGTATGTAGGTGTATATGTGAGTGTGTGTATGCATGTAAGCATGCATGTATACATATGCATGTGCATTATGTATGCATGTGTGTGTATGGTTGTGTGTGTGTATGCATGTAATTATGTATGTATGCATATGCATATGCATCATTTATGCATATGCATATGCATTATATATGCATATGCATCATTTATGCATATGCATATGCATTATATATGCATATGCATATGCATTATGTATGCATATGCATATGCATTATGTATGCATATGCATATGCATTATGTATGCATATGCATATGCATTATGTATGCAAATGCATATGCATTATGTATGCATATGTATGCATGCATGTGTATGTGTGTGTGTATGTGTCTCTGTGTGTGTATGCATGTGTATGTCTCTATGTGTCTATCTGTGCATATATGTGTGTGTATATGTGTGTGTGTATGTGTGTGTGTCTATGTGTGTGTCTGTGTGTATATACGTGTGTATCTGCATATATGTGTCTATATGCCTGTGTAGGTATGTGTGTAAATGTGTGTGGTTGGGTGTATGTGTGTGTAAGTGTGTATGTGTGTATGTGTGTATATGTGTGTGTCTAGGTGTGTATATATGTGTGTATCTGTATATATATGTCTATATGCATGTGTATGTGTGTGTAAATGTGTGTGGATGTGTGTATGTGTGTGTGTAAGTCTGTATGTGTGTATGTGTGTATGTGTGTATGTGTGTGTTTATATGTGTGTGTGTGTATCTGTGTGTGTGTAAGTTTGTATGTGTCTATGTGTGCATGTGTGTGTGTCTATGTGTGTAAGTGTGTGTGTCTATGTGTGTAAGTGTGTGTGTGTGTGTGTGTCTATGTGTGTATGTCTGTGTGTATGCATGTGTAAGTGTGTCTGTGTATGTGTGTGTGTGTCTATGTGTGTGTGTAAATCTGTGTGTATATGTGTGTGTATCTATCCATGTGTGTGTATGTATCTATGTGTGTGTATGTGTTTATGTGTATGCATGTAAGCATGTATCTATGCATATGCATGTGCATTATGTATGCATGTGTGTGTGTATGTGTGTGTATGCATGTAAGTATGTATGTATGCATATACATATGCATTATCTATGCATATGTATGCATATGTATGCATGTATGTGTATGTGTGTGTATGTCTCTTTACGTGTATGTGTGTATGCATATATATATATATATATATATATATATATATATATATATATATATATATATATATATATATATATATATATATATATATATATATATATATATATATATATATATATATATATATATATATATATATGTGTGTGTGTGTGTGTGTGTGTGTGTGTGTGTAGCTCAGTGATGAGTAGCACCTCCTTTAATGTCAATCCGGGAAGACGTGAGGATGGTATGAAGACCTCGAGCAAGTGGAGGCACAAGTGCGTGAGTGAGAAGCACACAAGCATGCACACACATACACGCACACGCGCACACACGGCAAGACAAAGAGTGAGAAGCAATGGAGTTCTTAGATTCCTTTCAAAAAGCTCTTACAAGTTCATTTCAATTACAATCCAACCTCAAAAATGAGCTCTCTAGCTCCTTTTATAGTTTTTGACTAGCTTTGGCCCTGTTCAGACCTAGTGTCCGGCCTAGTTAAAAATTAGGTTCCAGGGCTTATTAGAGGGCTCAAACGAGATCTAAAAATTATGAAAATTGGCAGGTAGATACTTCTAAAGCTCCTCAAGCTCAAGGACTCCTTGGCTTGCATAAAATGGAGCTACAAAAATACGAAATGATATTTACAATGGTTTTTAGTGATGAAAATCACTATTTGTGTAGGGATTTTCTCTATTGATTTGTCATACATACCTTTGAGCTCCCTACTTGCTCTTTCTTCTTGTGTGCTCAACTCCTTGATATCTGAAAAATTTAGATGGCCTACTTGCCAGATCTTCTTTGACTGCCATGTCTGCTTGTGCTATCCCTTCACTCTGACTCTCTTCGTCTTGTGGCTCCTTCGGTTCCCTGACTGCTGCCAACACCCCCCCACTCTCGCGTCTGTCGCCCTTGACAGACCCTTGTCTAGAGGGTTTCTGAAAATAATATTGGACGACATCGGAGGCTAGGTGGTGTTCTTTGAGTCGTAAGCCGCGTGCTAGATCTGTGAGCAAATCATCCCAATTCACAGGTCCGGGAACATCTGGATGAGGCACCCTCAATTGTTCTGAGTGAATAGTTTCTCGCCACAGCAAATAATTGGAGGAGATGTGATGGTCTAGGTATAAAGATTTCGGAGTGATATTCCCAGAATCCTGTGATGAACATCTCCTCAAATGTCTGTTTAAAGCAGGCTGGGAGGTACTTGATTCTGGCGTGCCAAGCATATATTACTTCAATTGAGGGGGTGGTACTCATATCGTACACCAGATCCTGGTTTCCTGTCACGAAGCCTGCTCCTGAGAAGTGGGGGTCCTTAATATTCTTAAACGTCCTGAAAGTGATCAGCATTAATTCAAATATTTTCATACACATCTGGGCCATCACATCGGGATTATTGCGTAGCCGAATGCTCCAGTGACGGATTGTAGAAATCATGTAGTTCACCATGGGGGGTCCTCGTGGAGGTGCTGGATAAACGTAATTTAACCATTTTGCGCAGGCTTTGATGTCTCTGACGGCAATAGTGAATTCAGGCCAGGTGCGTCTTCGAAGAACTGGAACGTAACAAGGATTATATTTAATAAACAAAGGCATATTATTCCAGGTTCGGACTATTTCAGGATATGTTTCCAAAAGCCTGATCCTCCAGGTGGGTTGATGGATGGACCCACGCTTAGCACTTTCCGGTATATCGTCTGGACCAAATTGTGTAGCAAATGTGGGAGGCTTGCCGCATTGTCGTTGAATCTCGGCGTTGTAATCGGCCAAAAGTATGCAGTATGGCACATATTGGTCATTATTGGTGCCGATCCATCTATGATGAGACATGCTTCTGAAATATTCTGACTTTATGACAGTTTCTTCTAGGTTTGCTAGTGATTGGATCTGAATGGCCACCCGTTCTTCGTGGGTGTTCGCTGTCTTTTCCAGTGTCTGAAGCCACTCGGGTGCTTCCACTTCCAAGGTGTCTAGTCCCTCTGAGGTTCGTTGCCCTCCTGGCATTGGCATAGGAACATATGGTTCCTCCTACGAATCATCTACCTCAATGGGAACCAAGTCGTCTGGCTCAGGTTCAATAACTGGAGAGGGTTGCCTTTGATACTCTAGTAACTTTTTCTGGAGCTCAACCACCTGCTCTGTCAATGCCTTCACTTCCTCTGAAGTCGAGGCCGACTCTATTACTTTGGTTGGAGCCTCCTGTTCCTTGAGCTGGCCACGCAGCTCATCACGTTCCCTTTCCAACTCATCATGAGCATCTAATAGATCTGCATAGCTTTCTAAGATGGTCTTCATTGTCTCTGAAGGTACGGCTTTAAACTGCTCTGGTTCAATTTCTTGGGGAGAGCCTTCCATTGCCGCTTCCAGATTCTCTTCATTTTGTTTCTGTAGTCTCTTGTTCTCTTCAAGTGCTTGTGGCCATATGTTTCCTGAGTAGCGCCAAGTTACTGTCTGACTCGTAGGTTATCGGCCTGGTATACTTCGAGCAAGGCTTCTAGTTGTTTGATGCCTGATTCTTTTCGATGGTTGGGGTGCCTCCAGTAGTGTTTGGTGAGCCTGCTCAAGCGTTGTATAACGTTGATTCACATCTGCATTTTCCTCTTCAAGAATTGTAAGTTGCCTTTGTAAGTTCTGGTGATTTGTTGTCAGTTGTTGATACCGGTCGTCAAGAGCTCTGTACTCATTCTGAAGCTGATATACACATTGATTTAATGCTAGAAATATACTATTTACATTAAATGATGCAGGGAGAGGTGAAGATGCAGGGGGACTGGGGGCGGGAAAGGGAGTTGTGAATGATGTGGCTGCAAGTGGAGATGTGGGTGGAGGGGGTATGGGAGACGGAGGTTGCATGGGGGGAGGGAGCGGTGCAGTGGAAGGAGATGTTTCCATAGTGTCAAATGTTTGAGTGACCGTGTAGATGGGGATCGTGGGTGGGGTGGAAGTGACGTTAGTGAAGAGAGTGGTGAAAGTGGGCATGGTGACGCCCCCGAATTGGATTCCCGGAGAGAGTGGAATTCCCATGACGATTGTGGTGGTAATGGACGTGGTGGTTATAGTGTCATGTGGTGGAGCGAGTTGTGTAGTGAGAGGTGGGGAGGGTGGTGACAGTGGTGCTTCCTGATGTTCGTCTGCTTGCGTTGTATCTCCTGGTGCTGATACGTTGATATGAATTTGTTTCCCGGACCTCATGGGACGGGCGGGAACTCTTTTCTCAAATCGGTGAATGTAGGCCATTGCCTCATGAATGGCCTCATCCAATCCTACTGCATCTGCATGTAGGTTGATGGACTCGATGAACATATCATCCACACCTTCCTCTGCCAGCAATGGGTTCATGAGTTTCTTGCCTGCTTCAAGTGACATTTTATGCTGTTCTTGAACTAGCTGCATGGTTCGATATAGTCTTTTTATTTGTGCCGAATACGCGGGGGCACTTGCTAACTCTGAAAGTTCATCATACTCTTGTTCTTTGTACTCTTCTTCCTCTTGTTCGGTCTCTTGTTCATCTATGTCGACTTCTACCACTTGCGGTCGGGTGGGGGCTGACGTTGTTGTATGGGTTTGTGGTTCCTGAGCTCGCTCTGTTTCCGTTTTGAGATTAGAGTCGTAGATTAGCCTAGCCACTTCTTCATCAGTGAGATCATTGAGAGTAAAGCCCTGTGGAAATTCCAAGTCCGATGGGACGGGTGGAAACACCAGATTGGGTCCCTCTGTACTTGGTCTTGGTAGCCGAATGGTGAATGGTCTAATGCGTCGTATCTGGGGAGGGGTAATTTCTGGTGTAGTGGTGGCTCCCCTTGGTTGAGCGCAGGGTAATTGGACTCCCCCTCTCATCTTCTTTGATGGAGGACCTGCCGCTGATAGCCTTCTCTAGAACTCCTTGGCCCGGGACCATACGAGTGCCCGCTGAATAGGCACGTCATAGGCTAGACATCGATAGATTATTTTGGTCAGAGCACAACACCCGTGGAGCACATTTTTCTGCTTCTTGTTCCACCGTTGATGGGCTAGGTGGATCTGATCTATGATCCAATGTGGTACGTTGATAGGGAGGTTTTCTGTCTCTGCCAAATACAAGCTAAACCATATCTTCTTTGGTGGCATGGTGAATCTTTCCTGGGCTGGAAAAGCAAAATGCTGCATGACGGTCCCTAGGTGAAGAGCGATGGCAGAACCATAGGAACACTTGCCTATGTGTTATTACATTTTACTCATTGTAAAAGTCTATATGACTTGGCATTTACATGAATCACTTACCTACTTGATTGGATTCGTGGAAAAGTGGATGGTTTAGTAGAGAGAATATCTCCCTACTTTTAGAGGAGAGATTCTAGGGAGCCTTAGCTTGAATTTGAAATTCAAATGTATCTCCATCACTTATAAAAGTCAATGTAAAAAACTCACGAGTTAGTTGGTCTCATTGAGCTCACTCCCCGAGGCATTCCACTATTGTAACTCTGTGTGTGTTAGTGCTACTTCATAGCCTACACCACAACACCTCACTTAGCTATGCTTGTCATGCTAATGAGATTGTACAACTACATCAATCAATAGAAGTATACACATTCATTATCTCTGTTTTCTCTGAGTCATCATCTCCAAGTCTGTCAACTTCAAAAAGGCATATCTCAGGATCTACTGAACCAAATCAAGTGATTCAAAGCATATTGGAATCAGCTCCAAGCATACTACAAGCCTAAAAAATTTCAAGGTCAAAGGATCAGCCATCTTGGAGAAATCTTGCTCGAAGTCATCACTGGTATTAGTCTGCAGAATTCCTAGAAAGTCGGGGGTACACATAATTTTGCTAAACTTCTTTCTCAGAGTATAGTTTGTCATTTCCTCTCATTCCACTTGCAAATGGTAGCTTGTTAAGCTAATTTAATATGTCCAGAAGGAATTTGATCAATTGTAAATGTGCTGGTCATACTGAGTGAAAGACTGAGCAGGTGTCAATACCAAATTAGCAAGTTTTCTTGGATTCTTGAAGTCTCAAGTAGTCTGTTTTGATTTGATCATTACACATATCATTTGCAAAGTACATATATGCTTTCTTGGTATCATTTGGAAGCTAAACTTGTGTACTAAGCATATCTGAAGCAAAGGAGGGCTGGAGCAAAGCAGGTCTAGCAGCTTCAACTCAATCTCTTGAGTGCATCCAACCATTCTCTCCCAACACCAATAGCATAATTGGATGCATCCACGTGAACATGGAATGGCTTATTCCAATCTGGTGTGGTCAAGATTGGTGCTGAACATAATCTTCGTTTAAGCTCCTTGAAGGAATTCTCACATTCCTCAGTCCACTCAAAGTTTGTCAGAAGTTCATACATGGGCTTTGCAATGACAACGTACATATGAATGAACCGTCGGTAATAACCACAATGTCCCATGAAAGCTTGTACTTCCTTGACATTCCTTGGCCTAGGTAACTCGGCTATGGCTCTTACTTTCTCTTCATCGGTGGATATGCCATTCTTTGACACTATGTGTCCTAGAATCTTACCTTGCCTGACCATGAAAACACATTTTTCTGGGTTCAGGCAGACTTGATATTCTCTACATTTGTCAAAGATTTGTCTGAGTTCAGGAATATGGGTTTGCCTAATGTTGGAATGAGCACAAAGATCATCAACATAGACTTCTAAATTCTTCCTCAGGAACTCCTTAAATACATGGCACATTAGTCTCTGGAAGGTAGCTGGTGCATTGGTAAGCCCAAATGGCATTACACGAAAGGCAAATATACCCCACTCTGTGGCAAAAGCTGTCTTATGCTGATCTTCTGGAGCTATGGCTACTTGATTGTAGCCCGAAAATCCATCGAGGAAGCTGTACACTTCCTTGCCTGCTACTCTTTCTAAAGATTCTCAGTGATAGGAAGCGGATAGTTATCTCGAATTGTGGCTGCATTAACGTTCTTCAAGTTAATGCATACACGTAATTTTCCATTCTTTTTGGGCACCACTACGATGGGGGATACCCACTCAGTGTGCTCAATTTCATAGATGAATCCAGCTTCAACCAGTCTATCTATCTCTTCTTTAATCTTGGCAGCGTAATTATCGTTATATGTATAGGGCTTTTGCTTAGAGGGTTTAGCATCTGAGGTCATGGGGATGGTGTGTGAGCACATGTCTGGATCAACACCTTTCAAATCCTTGTAACTCCAAGCGAATACATCTCTGTATTCTCTTAGCAAGGCTATTAACGCATGCTCTTCTTCCTCTATTAGGTCATGGCCTATGTACGTGCATCTCTCCTCTCCTTCTTCTAGGGCCACTACTATTTTCTTGGTGGTTTCTTTGTTATCATAGGCCTCTCCTGATTGTGCCTCTCGTTTAGGCATTCTTATCATAACTCTCATGTCGTCTATCTCATACTTCTTAAAATTTTCTGGGACCTCAAACAAAGATTCTTCCTCTTCTGGTGTGACTGCTCTCTTCTTTCTTTTCTTCCCTTCTTCCTTTGGGATCACATGTGTGGCTAATCTTACATCATTTGTAAGCTCTCCGTGCCTTTGGGGTTGAAATTCTACTTCATGGAAGTATTCTTCATCTGATGCAAATGGTGGGTCCATAATGATTGACTCTAGATCGGAGTCACTTGCATCCTCAAATGCAGCAGGGCTAGGTTCGCATTCTTCTAGGACTGCCTCTCCCATGATTGGCTCTATGGAGAAGACTGAAATGTCATAGCCATCCTCATCACAGTGGGGTGTCCATTGTTCTTCATTGATGGCTACATCCATTGTTGCTAGGATTTCTGCCCAGCCGTGGGGTTCAAATTCTTCGTGAGGAAAGACTACAGGTGCATAGGCTGGGTCTTGAATGGGTCTATGTGTTTCTTTTGCACCTATCTCCCTGGCTTTTTCTCTCTTTTCTTCTTCTACTGCTACCTTACACATCCATGAGTGAGTGTCTTCATGCATCCATGAGGATCCTGATCCTAGGGAATGCACCGATTCCGTATCATCTTTGGCTCTATGGATGGGGTTCCATTGGATAGGGGGAACATCTTTATGAGAGTAATCTTTGAGATTCACTTTGGTCGTAACACCTAAGTGCTGCAGGTACAAGGAGTTGGTTCCCCAATCGTGTACCACTTGCAACTGTCGCATGAAAGGTCGTCCCAAGATCATCTCATAGGCATGATTTTTGCTGAAGTCACATATAGCAAATGTATGCTCAAACTCGACACCATAGGTGGTGAGAGTTATTCCTTCTAGCAATCCTAAGGGTCTCTCAATATGACCATCGGCCATCTGCAATTTCATTCTCGTTGGCCTGAGTGCTGGCTTGCCCCAACGCTTCCATAGGGAAGTGGTGGCAATTGCAACTCTTGCACCTGAGTCCAAAATTGCCTTGGTGGTGTACTCTTGGTAGGTAATGGGAAGATAGGTGTTCCCTTCTTCACCTTCACACATATCTCCTATCTTATCCAAGGGTATCTCTGGCACCGTCCTATGTGATCCTACCTGGGAATGAGGTTTCACTATCGCTGGTACTTGTTTGGCGACATGTTCCCATACTTCTGGTCTAACCTTAAGCAGCTCTTCCAAAGTGAGATTGCACTACACTTTGGTGTTCTTCACTACCTCTGTGTTCCTAGATATGACTGAATCTTCGTTTCTTACCATGACTGTAGGTGCTCTCATACAGGTGGACTTTGCTTCCCATGGGCCTGTGAAATGGGGTAGTTCTTGTAAAGAATTAGACTCGAAGTCTAATCTTTCTTGAGAATGGGCACTCTCCTGCTCTCCATAAATGGTAGGAAGGTCTTGTGGGAATTGATCGTGTGTGTCATCCACCAGTTCAATGGGAGGAGGAACTTCACTCTCTTTAGCCCATTTCTCTTCTTGAATCTCTCGCAAGAATTCTGGTGTGTATTGATTCATAGAAGAAGAGGTGTCTGGCTCCGTAGAGTTAGGCACGTAGGCCTCAGGCACATAGGCTTTCCGGGTAGGAAGACCTGCTCTTTCACTAGCCTTGTCATGGTGTTGAGGGGCGAGTTCCTTTTGTGATTGTGCCATTAGATTCTCTATTCTTTCTAGGGAGGGGGGGTTGTCTGGTTCAGTGGAATTGGGCTCATAAGCTTTTGATGGGGAATGGGTCATGTTTTTGCTTGCTTTATCTCTTTCTTGATTTTTTTCTTCCTTGGCAGATCTTGCAATTATGCCCTCTAACTTCTCTAGAAGTCCATCCAAGTGTAATTGCGTCTTGGCTGAGCCCGAGTAATTGAAAAGGCGACTGGCTTCAAACATAGTCTGAGCCAATGCGACCATTTTTGCGCAAAGCTTGGTTCTTTCTATCTCTAGGTCAGCTCTAGGGTAGCACTTGTCATGATCCGTGACATTTGGCCCTTCTTGGATTCTGGCCTGATATGCTTTAAGCATCATGTCTATATCTTCAGGAGTGGGGTCAGCTAATACTGATCCTACTCTAGGGGGTGGTGGAATCGTATGAGGTGGGTTGGAAGGTGGCGGGTCGGATGGCGATGGCGATGGGAATGGTGGTGGTGGGGTAGTGTGAGAGGGAGTTTGAGATGTGAGTTCGGTTATCTTGGCTTTGGTTTCTCTTATGCTTTCCTCAAGTTCGCTCATCTTTTTAGCCCATTGTCTTTTCATTCTTTCCCAACTATCTTTCCACACTCTAGTCCTTTTCTTTGTCATGCTCTCGGTTTCACTAGCCTCTGGGTTCTTATCCTGGTTTACCCCTTGGTTCTGCTGCAATGCCTGAGCTCTAGTCACTACCTGTACTGGTGCGGTGGATGTCACACTTCCTGTGGAGTCTACCACCAACCCAATAACGTTAATAGGAGTGATTTTTGGCGTATTATTAGGATTCTTAGGGCAATCTCGTAAGAGATGCACCTTCCCACATTCTTGGCAAAAGCCCTGAATTGTCACTGACTGGGGTTGTGTAAGTGGAGGTAAGGGACAATCACGAATGAGATGATCTCCCTGACATCTGTAGCACGGTCCTCTTGGGAATGGGGGTCTTACTTGCCTAAGTTGAGGCCTAGGGTTGGGATTTGCATACATGACGTTTGTGTAATCTGACTCCCAACTAGGTTCACTCTGTTCCTCACTGTAGTAGGACTCACCATGTTCAGGAGATTGCATGTAGTAAGCCTGGGGACTATCGACATGTGTAGAATCAAAGCTATGGTCACTGGGGTCACTTTCAGAAGGCAATGGTGTTACAGGGACTATAGCTCTATTCAGGTTTTCTTCTGCTGCTGCATATTTTACCGGGATCACATTAGCTGGGGCAGGGGGTTGTTGTGCTAACACAGGCTGGGGCCTTTGTTGGTTTTGGTATGGTTGCTGATAAGGTTGTTGTGGCCTGCCATATGACTGTGGAGGATACGGGTTCTGGTATCTTCCCTGCTGAGGGTATGTCTGAGGGTAGGTTTGCCTAACTGCTTGCTTGTTGTATGGGCAATCTTGCGCTGTGTGATTGGTGTACCTCCGTTCTATGGTGCAGTATTGGCTACTAGAATTTACTTGGGGTTGAGCCATAATGGGACATACATTTGCCATATGGTCACCCCCACAAGTATAGCATCTTTTCACCGGGGCAAATCTCAGAATTTGTTTGCTATAGACACCTAGTTTTTGCGCAACTTTCTCTGCAAGTTCCTCAATCGATGTGGATTGCGTGGAAGAGAGGCTAGAGGCACTATCTGAATCTTTGTATATCTTGGCCAGCTCTAACTCCTCCCCTAGGTTATCCTCAATGTCAATACACATGCGTACACACTCTTCTATGGTCCTAGGGTCCTTCAAGTACACATATGATCTTAATTTGGTACTTAGCAATCCATCCAAGAATAAAGCCACTTGCTTAGCTGGCGTGGGTAACTCAGGGGTAGGGCATCTCTCTAAGTATTGCCTGAATCTTCTTCCTGCAAGTCTCATGGTCTCTTGAGGGGTTTGCTTGAAGCTGTGAATCAATGAGGAGGTATTATGTCTTATGCCACTCTTAGAGAATTCAATAATGAAAGCCTCTAGGAGTTGGTCTATACTCCTGAACTTTCCCTCGTTTAGTGGCTGAAACCATGTCAGGGCAGTGTTCCTAAGGGTTAGACCAAAGGCATTGTACTGTGTGAATAGATCCTCCACTTGTTCAGCTCTCAAGACTTACCTAAACTCAGCCACATGATCGTATGGATCTTCAGTGCCATCGAAGTAGTTCTTCATGGACTTAACTAGCTGAGTTGGTCTCAAAGTCCTTGTGTGCTCTCTAGGTCGTGGTAGAGGGAACTCATCCGCATTTATTTGATTCCTGTGAGCTCTAAGTACCTCAGGCTCTACTCTATTTGTTTCCGTCCTCGTTCTTTCTCTGCCCCCTGGGGTGGCAAAGCTTACTTCTAGCCTATCTCTATGTCTGTCTCTTTGAGTTCCGTGAGCGTGGGAGGTTCCAGCTCCTGGGTGACCAAAGGACACGTTCGATCTTGGTTGGGGGAAAACAAATTCACCCTTCCAAGTGTAAGCATGCCTATCATTTTCCGTAACCACAAAGATCCTCTCTGAAGCGTGATCTAAGTAGGTCACTCTGCCTGGGCTATCAGGATCCTTAAACTCATAGATCATGATTGTTCCTATATCAGTTGGCTGATCAGATTTATACCTCCAAAAGGCTTCGTCAGTTTCTCGATTGAGGAGCAAATCTATGCTCTTGTTATCCTGGGGAATCCACTCTGGTGTTATAATCCTAGTGAGAACCGATTTGCCTCGAGGGGTTCTAGGTTCTGTACCCATGTTTCCTTGCTCTAGGTCCCCTAAGTCCGCTTCTGGGATCACATTTCCAAATTCGTCCGTCCTATCTGGGTGACTGGTGACTACGTATATGGTTCCTTCTTTGTTCAAGTATGCTCCGTTTTCGAACTTGACAGCTGGGCGCTCTAGTCCAATGGATTGATCAGGATTCTTAATCTGTACCACAGATCTTCCTAGGCCGTCCTCATAGATGCTGGCACCTAATCGGTTGGTCCTAAGGTATTCCAGCTGCGTTTTGTAAGGGCCTTCTACTCTGTGCAAGTATGGCACTCCTGAACTTCCCGTAGGTCTGTCCATGAGTTGAGACATCTCTGATTCACTGGTATCAGAGCTACGGTAATGCGAGTGGTGACTCAACTGCTGGGCCCAAGACCTCGCAGTATGATTGACACTAGCCTCTGAAGACCTAAGGCTTTGTCTATCTCTTACTAGATGTTGTCCTGATCTAAGGTTCATATGCCTAACTAATTAACCCAATTTTTCCCAGGTGCAACCATATTTCAGAGTCCTTTGTATCAATTACTTAATCCCCTTTTTATGTTGATTATCGTGTTTATACTCTTGTCTGATATCACGTCGTTAGGAATACTTAAGTTTAATTTCGCACTTTAGTTTGGTCGTTTCACGTTAGGTTCTTTTCCTTTAAGGTTGTCGTTCACACACACAGGTTATCTCTTGACTTGAACTTGATTTCTTAGATAGTCTTTGATTTATCTCGTGCCTATCGTTGCCTGGAATTACTTCTAACGCTACCCGCACTTAGCCTAAACTAAGAATTGACAGAGGGTGTTGCGGGTTTTCCAACCTTGAGTTCCTTTCCTTGTGTTGTTGCCCTCGTGTGCCCAGGACGCGTGTTCCCAAGCCTGCACTTACTCTTGCTTTGCGTACCCTTCGCTGCTCTCAAAGGACCTGTAAAAGGCCCATCGTTAGATCAAGACTTAAATTCAAAAGACAGAACCAATCACTTTCATTCATGTAACACTTCATCAATTTGCACTATGACTTTTTGGACACAACTCTAGAGATCCCTGAATTTTGTTACCCCTGGGTATGGTCAACTTCAAAATACTCCCTGCGAGCTTTCCAACAAAACAAAAATCACGGCAAACGGATTTCGTATGAGAAAGTTATGCCAGTTCAGGGTTTTGGGGCTAAAACAGGATTAAACTAGGTTAACAGGCAAACAGGAATTCTCGAGTTACTTGGGTCATGCCCTCGTAATGCAATACTACACCCTAGTGTTTGTCCCACACTTGGCCAAAATTTAGACCATTATTTTTGCCTTAAAAATTTGACCGAATTTGCCCTTCTAACGTGTTCGCAAAGTCTGTCGGTCGCGATTGACAGGTCAGTCGTCGATCGCGATTGACAGGTCCGTCGTGGCTGTCAGTCGCAATTGACTGGTCAGTCGCGATTGACACATGGCCAAAAATTCAGTCAATCGTGGTCAAAGGGTCGTTGACTCTGTCGATCGCGATTGATGTGTCGATCGCGATTCACAGGTCCGTCGCGAAGGCTCGGTCAGTCGTGGTCAAACAGTCGTTGACTGTGTCAGTCGCGATTGATAGGTATGTCGTGGGCTGTCCGTCGCGATTGACTGGTCGATCGCGATTGATGGCTCGATCGCGATTGACACGTGTCACGCGTAGCTTCTGTCCGTCGTGGTCAATCGGTCGTTGACTCTGTCGGTCGCGATTGATGTGTCGATCGCAATTGACAGGTCCGTTGCGAAGGCTCGGTCAGTCGTGGTCAAATAGTCGTTGACTGTGTCAGTCGCGATTGATAGGTCCGTCGTGGGCTATCCGTCGCGATTGACTGGTCGATCGCGATTGATGGCTCGATCGCGATTGACACGTGTCACGCGTAGCTTCTGTCCGTCGTGGTCAATCAGTCCTTGACTCTGTCGGTCGTGATTGATAGGTCCGTCGTGGGCTATCCGTCGCGATTGACTGGTCGATCGCGATTGATAGGTCTATCCGTCGTGGTTTGTCGATCGCGATTGACAGAGCGATCGCGATTGATAGAGCGATCGCGATTGACAGAAATCTGAGGAATTTCAAAAAACTAAACACATTTTTGGGAAGCTCTAGGCCTGTAGGTCATGGATATGCACTTTGTTTAGCAAATAGAGCAATTTTTCTGTCGGTCGCGATTGACAGAGGCCGGCGACACAGAGACAAGACCGTACAGTTCCGTACCTGTGCAGAGTGCTGGGGATGGTGATACAGCAAGAACCTGCAGAATGCTCAAAAAACATGCAAAAAACAACGCACGCAATATCGCTCTCTCGCTCTCTCTCACAAGTACAATGAGGGAAATGGGGTGGAGATGGTGATATGATCAAAAAACTGAAATTTTCGCGATGATGGAAATGGAGGTGGAAGATGGTGATGATGATGATGGTGATGATGGTGGTAAGGTAAGAAAGAGAAAAATAGGAAAAGTAAAGAAATTACCTACAACACCAACGTCTCCAATCTACGTCTTACCATCACACGCTCGTCCTCAAAGCTCGATCCCCGGCAACGGCGCCAAAATTTGGTGTAGCTCAGTGATGAGTAGCACCTCCTTTAATGTCAATCCGGGAAGACGTGAGGATGGTATGAAGACCTCGAGCAAGTGGAGGCACAAGTGCGTGAGTGAGAAGCACACAAGCATGCACACACATACACGCACACGCGCACACACGGCAAGACAAAGAGTGAGAAGCAATGTTTTAGATTCCTTTCAAAAAGCTCTTACAAGTTCATTTCAATTACAATCCAACCTCAAAAATGAGCTCTCTAGCTCCTTTTATAGTTTTTGACTAGCTTTGGCCTTGTTCAGACCTAGTGTCTGGCCTAGTTAAAAATTAGGTTCCAAGGCTTATTAGAGGGCTCAAACGAGATCTAAAAAATATGAAAATTGGCAGGTAGATACTTCTAAAGCTCCTCAAGCTCAAGGACTCCTTGGCTTGCACAAAATGGAGCTACAAAAATACGATGTGTTATTTACAATGGTTTTTAGTGATGAAAATCACTATTTGTGTAGGGATTTTCTCTATTGATTTGTCATACATACCTTTGAGCTCCCTACTTGCTCTTTCTTCTTGTGTGCTCAACTCCTTGATGTCTGAAAAATTTAGATGGCCTACTTGCCAGATCTTCTTTGACTGCCATGTCTGCTTGTGCTGTCCCTTCGCTCTGACTCTCTTCGTCTTGTGGCTCCTTCGGTTCCCTGACTGCTGCCAACAGTGTGTGTGTGTGTATGTGTGTGTGTATCTCTCTACATGTGTGTGTGTGTGTCTATGTGTGTATATGTATGTGTGTGTATGTGTGTGTATGCATGTAAGCATGTATGTATGCATATGCATGTGCATTATGTATGCATACATATGCATGTGTGTGTATGTTTCTCTACGTGTGTATGTGTGTATGCATATGTATGCATGTGTATGTATGTGTGTGTATGCATGTAATTATGTGTGTATGCATATGCATATGCATTATGTGTGTATGTGTGTGTTTCTATGTGTGTATGTGTGTGTATGCATGTGTATGTGTGTGTAAATTTGTGTGTATGTGTGTATGTGTCTATGTGTGTGTATGTGTATGCATGTATCTATGCATATGCATGTGCATTACGTATGCATATGTGTGTGTATGTGTTGTGTGTGTATGCATGTAAGTATGTATGTATGCATATGCATATGCATTATGTATGCATATGTATGCATGTATGTGTATGTGTGTGTATGTCTCTCTCTATGTGTGTGTATGCATATATGTGTGTGTGTATGTGTGTGTATGTGTATGTGTATGTGTTTATGTGTGTATGTGTATGTATGTATGTGTGTGTATGTGTGTGTATGTGTGTGTATGTGTGTGTATGTGTGTGTATGCATGTAAGCATCTATGTATGCATATGCATTATGTATGCATGTTTGTGTATGCATGTAAGTATGTATGTATGCATATGCATATGCATTATATATGCATATGTATGCCTGTATGTGTATGTGTGTGTATGTCTCTTTACGTGTGTGTGTATGCATATATATGTGTGTATGTGTATGCATGTATGTCTATGTATGAATTCAAGCATGTATGTATGCATATGCATGTGCATTATGTATGCATATGCATGTGCATTATGTATGCATATGCATGTGCATTATGTATGCATATGCATGTGCATTATGTATGCATGTGTGTGTATGTGTGTGTATGCATGTAAGTATGTATGTATACATATGCATATGCATTATGTATGCATATGTATGCATGTATGTGTATGTGTGTTTGTATGTCTCTCTATGTGTGTGTGTATATGCATATATGTGTGTGTATGTGTCTATATGTGTGTGTATGTGTGTGTGTGTATGTGTGTATGTGTGTGTGTGTGTCTATGCGTGTATGTGTGTGTCTATGTGTGTATATACGTGTGTATCTATATAGGGTGTGTCTGTATGCATGTGTATGTGTGTGTGTGTGTGTAAATGTGTGTGGATGTGTGTGTGTGTAAGTGTGTGTGTCTATGTGTGTGTGCATGTGTGTGTATGTGTATGTGTGTATGTGTGTGTCTATTGAAATGTGTGTATGTGTGTGTGTGTCTTTGTGTGTATATACGTGTGTATCTATATATATGTGTTTGTATGCATGTGTGTGTGTGTAAATGTGTTTGGATGTGTGTGTGTGTGTGTAAATGTGTGTGTCTATGAGTGTGTATGTGTTTATGTGTGTGTATGTGTCTATGTGTGTGTATGTGTCTATGTGTGTATGTGTATCCATGTATGTATGCATATGCATGTACATTATGTGTGCATGTGTGTGTATGTGTGTGTATGCATGTAAGTATGTTATATGCATATGCATATGCAATATGTGTGTATGTGTGTATGTGTGTATGTGTGTATGTGTGTATGTGTGTATGTGTGTGTATGTGTGTGTATGTGTGTGTAAATCTGTGGGTATATGTGTGTGTATGTGTGTGTATGTGTGTGTATGTGTGTATATGTGTTTGTATGTGTCTATGTGTGTGTATGTGTATATGTGTGGGTATGTATCTATGTGTAAGTATGTGTCTATGTGTGTGTGTATGTGTATGCATGTATCTATGCATATGCATGTGCATTATGTATGCATATGTATGCATATATATGCATATGTATGCATATGTGTGTGTATGCATGTAAGTATGTATGTATGCATATGCATATGCATTATGTATGCATATGTATACATGTATGTGTATGTGTGTGTATATCTCTCTATGTGTGTGTATGTGCGTGTGTATGTGTGTGTATCTATGTGGGTATGTGTATGTGTGCATGCATGTAAGCATGTATGTATGCATATGCGTGTGCATTATGTATGCATGTGTGTGTATGCATGTAAGTATGTATGGATGTATATGCATATGCATTGTGTATGCATGTATGTGTATGTCTCTCTATGTGTGTGTGTGTATGCATACATATGTGTGTATGTGTATGTTTGTATGTGTGTGTATGTGTATGTATGCATGTAAGCATGTATGTATGCATATGCATGTGTATTATGTATGCATCTGTATGCATGTGTGTATGTGTGTGTATGCATGTAAGTATGTATGTATGCATATGTATAATTGTATGTGTATGTGTGTGTGTATGCATATATATATGTGTGTGTGTGTATGTGTATGTATGTGTGTGTATGAATTTAAGCATGTATGTATGCATATGCATGTGCATTATGTATGCATATGTATGGATGTGTGTGTATGAGTGTGTATGCATGTAAGTATGTATGTATGCATATGCATATGCATTATGTATGCATATGTATGCATGTATGTGTATGTGTGTGTATATCTCTCTATGTGTGTGTTTGTGTATGCATATTGTTGGAGCAAGTCTATGACAAGCCTAAGTATTGGCTTGAGTCCCACAAAGTCATAGAAGAATCCTTAAAATGGAGACAATGTAAAGTTCACTTGTGAACTACCTCTTAAGTGGTTGAGTCCACTTGATCAAAAAGGGAAAGAGGAGCCACAGATTCGTGACTTGTGGTAGATAGAGAATCAAATCAATCACTAATTGATTGGAGAGTGATTGAGGGGAGTTAGCCTCCCAAGCTCAACTATAAATAGATGGCAGCTTTAGTCGTGGTTAGAGAGACCTATGTGAAGACCTCCAAGAGCTGCACTTTATGCCATATCAAGGTGTGATTCCAAGGCACACATTTGTATCAATAAGTCCATCTTATTGTACAAGAAATATACTTTCATTTTCATGATCATTTGAGTTCATATTTCCATGTTCTTGTAAAGTGTACTACTCACTACCATATCTCACTGTTTTCACAGTATTGCAGAGATGGTTTCTCTGAGCTTGGCGCATCATTTTCAGTGATTTAACTTGGTAAAGTTAGCTCTATAACTCTATTATATGCTGACCAAGTTTCATTTCATTTGGGTGTTTCAATCTTCAGTTATGTTCAGTTGAAGTCAACACTATCTGTGCATTTTCACTTCTCTGTCAGGTACCCGACTTTTTTACTCATCTTGTCAGAGCTGTTTCTCAGTGTGTACTTATCCAAATTCAATGATTTAAATTTTTTTGGATTTAGCATACTGTCTAGTATAAGTATACAAAGTTTCATAATAATTGGATTCCTAAATCTTGATTTATGTGCATTTTTCTGCTCACTCGTCTCATTACTGTAGCAGCCCGTGAAAATCGGGATGATGTCATCACTTGTTAAACATCATTATCAATGTTTGGTTCATTATTTTTTATGAGATTACTCTTCAAAGTTAGCTCGTTAAGTTAACTACACTTCCCCAAGAGGAACTATGTTAATTGTTGTTGTGCGCAGAGAATTATGTAAAACACTAGACAAGTGTATGAACCAAAATAGCAAGTTCTTCACCTCTGAGCTAACTCCAACTTATCTGTTTTGATCTATCTTTTTGAGAGTGATCTTCCAAGGTACATAGGGTTTCTAATACATCCATTGGCAAGCTAAAAGGGCCCACCATATACTCTTGGAGTTCATTTGGCTGGTGTAGATCAAGGATTTTGTAACACCTCTTCATCTTCAAGCACATACCTATCCATCTCTTCAGAGTGGTATCAGAGCAAGGTTGGACAACATGGCAGATGGATTTCCTTCATCAATTGAAAAATTGGACAGAGGTAACTACTCAACTTGGTCATTAAGAAGGGAAGCTTATCTTCAAGGTAGAAGTTTATATGGTTATGTGGCTCGAGATGAAGTTATGCCAAGTTTCAGGAACAAAAGTCAACCAACACAAGAAGAGCAAGAAAGATTGAGCACATGGTGCTCCAAGGATGCACTTGCAAGTTCTTATCTCCTCAACTCTATCTCAAATTTTTTGTTGCCTCACATTAGAAGTTGTAAGACATCTCAGGAAGTATGGGATGCACTTGAAACCTTCTTCTCTTCAAGTACCAAAGCTAGGAAGCATCAACTATGGATGGATTTCACAACTCTCAAGAAGGCTCCCAAAAAAAATGTGACTGATTTTGTCACAAAGCTCAAGGACATAGCACATCAGTTGGTAAGCATTGGAGAGGTAATAGATGAAGAGAAAAATGTAAGGCAGGTCATCAATGGCTTGAAGGCAGATGACAAGTGGGAAGCATTCACCACAGCTATGGATTTGTACATGGACATGCATGTACTTGACTTCAATACACTCATTGGACAAATACTTACTCAAGAGGCAAAGCTTATAAAAAATGGAGAAAGCTCTAAAGGTAATCAATCTTCAGCTTTATACACTAATAAAAGCAAGTCCAAAGATAACAAAGGAAAGTCAAAGAAAGTGGATGATGAAGTAGGAACATATCAAGCTAACTATGCAGGTAGAGGAAGACATGGCAGAGGTAAAGGAAGAGGAGGTAGGGGGAGATCCCCAGACTCCAACTCATGTTATGGCTACTCAAGAGGAAGGTTCAACAATTATCATGGTAACTACAACAACTACAATCATTCAAACTATCAAGGAGGCTACAAAGGAAGGAGAGACTTCAATAACTACACAGAAGACTCAAACAAAGAGGATTCATTATTGATCATGAACATGGCTATGCCACAAGGTAAATCTGATGAGCATGTTTTCTACATAGATTCAAGTTGTTCAAATCATGCGGCAGGAAATGTGGCACTCCTATCAAATTTGGAAGATCCAAGGAATAAGCATGAGGTACAAACAGGAGATGACACAAGATATCCTGTGGAGAAAATAGGCAATGTCAAAGCACCTGATGGAAACATCAACTTACTCAGTAAGGTACTCTATGTCCCTACCATTACAAAGAATTTGATAAGTATCGGGCAGATAGTAGAGAAAGGGTTGCAAGTCAGGTTCACAAAAGCAGGAGCATTTGTTGAAGATCCAAGTCAAGGATTCAGAAGAATTGCAAAAGGTGAAAAGAGAGGTAGATTGTTCACATTTGAATTACAAGACACTAGAAACATTGCTCTCTTTAATTATGGTAGTCAGAAACTCACAGAATTGGAAGTATGGCACAAAAGGTTAGCACATATTGGTGAAAGGTCATTAAAGAAAATTTGCAGGGACCAAAGTGTACTTGGACTCCCTAATTTTTCAAAACAACATATGATTTATAAGTGTAGTGCATGTCAATTTGGAAAGTTTCACAGGTTACCATTCATGAAGAAAGGTTATATTCATGGAGATATCTTGGAGTTGGTTCATACAGATGTATGGGGACCTAGCAAGGAAGCTTCAATATCTGGATCAAGGTATTATGTCTCCTTTATTGATGATTGCAGCAGATGGACTATCCTATTCTTTATGAAACACAAAGATGAAGTTTTTTCATGTTTCAAAAGATATTTGGCTCTTGTGGAGAATCAAACAGGTAAATCACTAAAAAGGCTAAGGTCAGATGGAGGGGGAGAATACTTCTCCCATGAGTTTGATTCTTTTCTTCAAGAAAGAGGAATCAAAAGAGAGGTAACTACAAGGTACACTCCTGAGCAAAATGGAGTGGAAGAAAGGAGGAATAGGACAATTGTTGAAGCTTCAAGGTCCATGTTAAATGAAAAGCATTTACCTAACTATCTATGGGTTGAGGCTGTATCTACAGCCACTTACTTGATTAACGGGTTGCCTTCAAAATCCCTTGATGGTATGAATCCATATGAGGCTTGGAATGGAAGAAGACCAAGCTTAGATCATTGTAAAATTTTTGGATGTATTGCTTTTGCTCATGTTCATTGACAAGAGTAGATATATGTTACAGTGTGAGTGTGCTAAGTCAATTTATGCACACACCAAGGAAACCACATATGGATGCTGCCAAAAGGATTCTCAAGTATCTCAAAGGAATCATAAATGAAGGACTTTATTATCCTTATGTATCTGATTTAGGTTTGAAGCTATTTTCTGATGCAGATTGGGTTGGCTCCAAGGAAGATAGAAGGAGGACTTCAGGTTATCTTACCTTTGTAGGTTCAAAGCTTATTTCATGGTCATCAAAGAAGCAGCCCACAGTTGCTCTCTCTTGTACTGAAGCTGAATACAGAGGTCTTGCCATAGCTACACAAGAAGCTATGTGGATGAAGACATTATTCAAAGATCTTGGATTGGAGTTTGGAACTCCAACTATTTATGGTGACAATATGAGTTCTATTCATTTGGCTGCTAATCCTATTTTTCATGCAAGGACTAAACATATTGAAGTTCATTATCACTATGTAAGAGAGAAGGTTCTAAGCAAAGAGATTCAAATATCATATGTGTCGACTCATCAACAATGTGCAGATATTCTAACCAAAGCATTGGATGGTACAAAGCTCTGCAAGTTCAAAGCCATGATTGGTTTGCAGGTAATCTTGGAAGATTGAAGACCTCAAGCATACTTGGCTTGAGGGGGAGCTGTTGGAGCAAGTCTAGGACAAGCCTAAGTATTGGCTTGAGTCCCACAAAGTCATAGAAGAAGCCTTAAAATGAAGACAATGTAAAGTTCACTTGTGAACTACCTCTTGTAACTTTTGAAGACTTTACTTAATGTAAAAGTGAAAGAATATTAAGTGGTTGAGTCTACTTGATCAAAAAGGGAAAGAGGAGCCACGAATTTATGATTTGTGGTAGATAGAGAATCAAATCAATCACTAATTGATTGGAGAGTGATTGAGGGGAGTTAGCCTCCCAAGCTCAACTATAAATAGATGGCAGGTTTAGTCATGGTTAGAGAGACCTATGTGAAGACCTTCAAGAGCTGAGCTTTATGCCATATCAAGGTGTGATTCCAAGGCACACATTTGTATCAGTAAGTCCATTGTATTCTTCAAGCAATATACTTTCATTTTCATGATCATTTGAGTTCATGTTTCCATGTTCTTGGGGAAGTGTACTACTCACTGCCATATCTCTCAGTTTTCTCAGTCAGATTGCAGAAATGGTTTCTCTGATCTTGGTGCATCATTTTGAGTGATTTAAATTGGTAAAGTTAGATATTAAAGCCTACTATATTCTCACTAAGTTTCATTTCATTTGGATGTTTAAGTCTTCAGTTATGTTCAGTTGAAGTCAACACTATCTCTGCATTTTCACTTCTCTGTCAGGTACCCGACTTTTTCACTCATCTTGTCAGAGCTTTTTCTCAATGTGTACTTATCCAAATTCAATGATTTAAAGCCTATTGGATTTAGCATACTGTCTAGTATAAGCATAAAAAATTTGCATAATCATTGGATTCCTGAATCGTGAGTTATGTTCATTTTTCTGCTCACTGGTCTCATTATTGTAGTAGCCCGTGAAAATCGGGATGATGTCATCACTTGTTAAACATCATTCTCAGTGTGTGGTTCATTATTTTTTATGAGATTACTCTTGAAAGTTAGCTCCTTAAGTTAGCTAGACTTCCCCAAGAGGAATTAAGTTAACTATTGCTGTGCTCAGAGAATTATGTAAAACACTAGAGAGGTGTATGAACCAAAATAGCAAGTTCTTCACCTCTGAGTTAACTCAAACTTATATGTTTTGATCTATCTTTTTGAGAGTGATCTTCCAAGGTACATAGGGTGTCTAATACATCCATTGGCAAGCTAAATGGGCCCACAATATACTCATGGAGTTCATTTGGTTGTTGTAGATCAAAGATTTTGCAACACCTCTTCATCTTCAAGCACATACCTATCCATCTTTTCACACATATATATATGTGTGTGTATGTGTCTATATGTGTGTGTGTGTGTATGTGTGTGTGTGTGTGTGTGTCTATGTGTGTATGTGTGTGTGTGTGTCTATGTGCGTATGTGTGTGTGTGTCTATGTGTTTATGTGTGTGTGTGTCTATGTGTGTATGTGTGTGTATGTGTGTGTCTATGTGTGTATATACATGTGTATCTATATATATGTATCTGTATGCATGTGTATGTGTGTGTAAATGTGTGTCGATGTGTGTGTGTGTAAGTGTTTATGTGTCTATGTGTGTGTGTATATGTGTGTGTCTATGTGTATGTGTGTGTGTGTCTATGTGTGTTTACATGTGTGTATGTGTGTATATATGTGTGTGTATGCATGTGTATGTGTGTATGTAAATTAGTGTGTATGTGTGTGTGTATTATTGGTACATTTTACCCAAGCCTACATGCTTGATGTATTTGATATCATCCTCATTTGTAAGTCACATGAGTAGTCATGTGAACACCTCTTGTAAAAGAGTTCATTTTTATCTCTTGTAATTAAGAGAAGATAAAGGAAAAGGATGGCTTACCTCATGCATGATGTAAAAGCAATTTCGTGGCTCTAACTACCAAAACCCACAACTTTTTGAGCTGAGGGAATATTTCCTAACTTTGGGGATCACTTTTAAGTGGAGCCATTTGAATTCGAATTCAAAACTCCCTCCAAGAATAGCTATAAAAGGAGCAACAAGGAAGAGGCGATTAGCAAGCCTTGTACGTGACCACTTCATGTCATTTTGTAGAGAGTGAAGAGCTTACTCCATAGCTCTATCATTCTACTCCCATTGTGCAAAGATTCATTGCCAATGTGGTTGTAATCATATATGAATTTATACATTTATCATGATTCACTTCTTTGTTTTGTTCTCTGCTATACTCACTCATAGCAGTACCTTCAGAAGGTCATATCTCGAGTTTTACTGATCCATTTTTAGTGTTTTAAAGTGCGTTGGATAGCTCTTACTGTCTAATTTCTTGATATCAATTTTCAAGGTCATTAAATGTATTCTTTTGGAGATATTGGCATTTTACTGCTTACTGGTCTATCTCTGCAGAGCCCCGAGAATTATGGGGATGTTCCAGAAATTGTTGAAACTTGTTCTCAGTTCTCAGCCCATCATTTGAAGTGTTTTAACTTGGATTGAGAATCTTGCTAAGTCTATTTGCTATTCCCAAAAGGAATTTTTCTAATTCTTACCAGGTTGAGAGCACTGTTCATTTTTTCCAGCAGGTGTATGTCCAAAAATAGCAAGTTTTGGGAGCTAGTCATTTCGCAACTAGTCTGTCTTGACTTAAACCTTTGGGATACATGTTCCAAAGTACTTGGCTGATATTTTGGTGGATTTAGGAAGCTTAAATGGTCTACTAATCAACTCTGAAGTCTCAGTTGGCTGGTGTGAAGCTGGTTGTAGCAGCACCTACTCATCTTTGGATTGCATCCATCATCTCTCTTCACAATGGTATCAGAGCATAGTCAAGCAACATGGGAGATGGATTTCCATGAACAATTGACAAATTGGATCGAAACAACTACCCGGCATGGTCTCTAAGGATGGAGGCTTACCTTCAAGGGAGGAATCTATATGGATTCATATCCGGAGATGAAGCAATGCCAACCATGAGGAACAAAGGGCAACCATCACATGAAGAAGTGGAAGGACTTTCGAATTGGTGTTCGAAGGATGCACTTGCAAGGTCCTATATTCTAAACTCAATCTCTGATTTTCTTTTACCTCATGTCAAGGGATGCAAGACATCAAGAGAGACCTGGAATGCACTTGCTTCTTTCTTCTCTTCCAACACTCGAGCGAGGAAGAACCAATTGTGGATGGAGTTCACAACAATGAAGAAAAGCCCAAAGCAAAATGTGACTGATTATGTCACAAAGATGAAGGAGATTTCCGACCAACTTGGAAGCATTGGAGAGGTAATTGAAGAGGAGAAAATCATAAGACAAATCATGAATGGAATCAAAGCAAACGACAAGTGGGAGTCATTCACAACAGCCATGGATTTATACATGGATATGCATGTACCCGACCTCAACACACTCATGGGCCAACTCTTCACTCATGAAGCAAAGATTAGCAAAGGTGGTGAGTCCTCAAGAGGTAATCAAACTTCTGCTTTATACTCTGATAAAGCTAAGGTCAAGGACAAGTCAAAGAATAGGAAGAATGAAGATGAAGGTAGCTCTTTCCAAGCAAACTTTGCAGGTAGAGGAAGAGCTAGAGGAAGAGGCAGAGGTGGAAAGCAAAGCACGGGGAGATTCCAATCATCTCAACCTTGCAACATATGTGGCTTATCTAACCATACTACTGAAGAATGTTTCAGGAACCCGAGGAACTCAAGAGGAAGAGGATTCCATAGAGGTGGCTATGGATCAAATAGAGGTAGATACAATGGAGGCTACAACAACAACAACAATTACAACAACAACAACTATCAAAGTGGCCATAGAGGAAGAAGAGATTACAATAACTATGCAGAGGACCAAAGTCAAGAAGATTCATTATTGATTTTGAATCTATCAACGAAGAAGGGTAAGGATGAGGATCACATATTTTACATTGATTCGGGATGCTCGAACCATGTAGTAGGAAATGTGGCTTTACTTTCTGATTTGGAAGATCCTCATAACAAGCATGAAGTGCAGACAAGAGATGACACAAAGCACTCAGTGGAGAAGATAGGTAATGTGAAGACATTAGATGGGAATATGAACCTCTTAAGCAAAGTCTTGTATGTCCCTACAATTACCAAAAATTTAATAAGTGTTGGACAAATTGTTGAAAAAGGATTGCAGGTTAGATTCAATCGATTTGGAGCATATGTTGAAGACCCAAGGCAAGGCTTTCGAACGATTGCCAAAGGAGAAAAGACAGGAAGGCTCTTCACCTTTGAAGTGGAAGATACAAAGAACATAGCTTTGTTTAGCTATGGATCTCAAACTCTAACAGAGTTGGAGATATGGCACAAAAGGCTTGCTCACATTGGTGAGAGGACACTCAAACAGATTTGCAGGGACCAAAGTGTACTTGGTTTGCCTAATATCACAAGGCAACACATGATCTATAAGTGTGAAGCTTGTCAACTCGGCAAGCCTCATAGACAACCTTTCAATACGAAAGGATATATGTATCAAAATCCTTTGGATCTAGTGCACATGGATGTGTGGGGTCCAAGTAAGGAGCCATCTATATCAGGCTCAAGATATTATGTGTCTTCCATAGATGATTGTAGCAGGTGGACAATTCTGTTTTTCATGAAGCACAAGGATGAAGTGTTTAATTGCTTTAAGAACTATATTGCTCTTGTTGAAAATCAAACAGGTAGGACTTTGAAAAGACTCAAATCAGATGGTGGAGGAGAATACTTCTCTTCTGAATTTGATGCCTTCTTGCATGAGAGAGGCATTAAAAGGGAAGTCACTACAAGGTATACACCCGAACTCAATGGTGTAGTAGAGAGGAGGAACAGAGCTATTGTCGAAGCTGCAAGGTCCATACTCAATGAAAAGGGATTGCCAAACTACCTATGGGCAGAGGCTGTGTCGACAACCACATATCTCATAAATAGACTTCCATCTAAGTCACTAGATGGAACCACTCCATATGAAGTGTGGAATGGAAGAAGACCTAGTCTAGAGCATTGTAAAATCTTTGGATGCTTAGCCTATTGTTGAGAGCACTATGGGCACCCAAGGACTGACTAGACAAGGAAGCCAGCGGAGAGAGTCAGAGTGAGGTGAAGGATTGAGTAGACAAAGCAGTCGACGCAAATCTGGCAGATAGGCCCTTCAAATTTTTCCAAATTAACATCTTTATAACAGTGATTCTTATCACTAACAATCATTGTAAATACCATTTCATATTTTTCTAGCTTCAGTTTGTGCAAGCCAAGGAGTCCTTGAGCTTGAGGAGCCTTAGAAGTACCTACATATCAATTTTCGTATTTTTTAGGCTCCGTTTAAGCCCTCGAATTGGCCCTGGAACTTAATTTTTAACTAGGCCGGACACTAGGTCTGGACAGGGCCAAAACATAGTCAAAAACTATAAATAGAGCTAGAGAGCTCATTTTTGAGGTTAGATTGTAATTGAAATGAACTTGTAAGAGCTTTTTGAAAGTAAGCTAGGAACTCCATTGCTTCTCACTCTTTGTCTTGCCTTGTGTGCGCATGTGTGTGTATGTGTGTGCATGGTTGTGTGCTTCTCACTCATGCATTTGTGCCTTCACTTGCTCGAGGTCTTCATACCATCCTCATGTCTTCCCGGATTGACATTAAAGGAGGTGCTACTCATCATTGAGCTACACCAAATTTTGGCGCCGTTGCCGGGGATCGAGCCTTGAGGACGAGCGTGTGATGGTAAGATGTAGATTTGGGACGTTGGCGTTGTAGGTAACTTCTTCACTTTTCCTTTTTTTCTTTTCCTTACCTCATCACCATCATCATCATCACCATCTCCCACCTCCATCTCCATCATCGCAAAAATTTCAGTTTTTTACTATATCCCCTTCCTCCTTTCATTTCCCTCATTTCACTTGTGAGAGAGAGCAAGAGAGCGAACTGTTGTGTGCTATTTTCTGCATGCTTTTGGAGTTTCTTGCAGGTTTCAGCATCATCATCCCCTCCAGCACGTCGCGCAGGTACGGAAATGTGCAGAACTGTCTCGCAGTTGCCGACTTCTGTCGATCGCGATTGACAAAAATTTTCACCTTTTGGTAAATCTGAGTGCACCACAGTGGACTAGAGACCCTGCACACCACATTTCCACAAAAATTTTTGAAAAATTTGCAAAATTTCAATCCGTCACGATTGACAGCTCTGTTTGTCGCGATTGACAGCTTTGTCCGTCACGATTGACAGCTCTGTCCGTCGCGATTGACAGCTCTGTCCGTCGCGATTGACAACTCTGTTCGTCGCGATTGACTGCCTGTCCGTCGCGATCGACACCCATCCGTCGCGATCGGCTGCCTGTCCATCGCGATCGACTGCTTGTCCGTCGCGATCGACACCCATCCCTCGCGATTGACAGCCTGTCCATCGCAATCGATACCCATCCGTCGCGATCGACACCCATCCATCGGGATTGACTCCTGTCCATCGCGATTGACTGCCCTGTCCATCGCGATTGACAGCCAATTTTAGCCAATTTTTTAGGGTTTTTAATTTGAAGAGTTTGGCTAATTTTGGGCATGAACATTTTACTCTAGAGCACATAAGGAGGCCATAGGAAAACAACTTGGGGAAAACGTGTTGCACAGTGATCCTGTTTGAACCCTGTCTTAACCCTAGAACCCTGAACGGTCATAACTTTTTCATATGAAATCCATTTTTTGAGCTCTAGGGCTTGTTGGAAAGCTCGTGGCATATACTACACGCCCTCAACTGTTTTTTATAAAGATAATGCGTTGATTTTCAGCTAGGGTATTTTGAAGTTGACCATACCCAGGGGGATCAAAGTCAGGGGTCTTAAGAATTGTTTTCCTAAAAATCACTATGCAAATTAGTATTTGTGCTACAGGAATGAAAATCATTGGTTCTGTCTTTGGAATTTAAATCTTAAAGCTAACTTTGGAACTCTTACAGATCTATTGAGAGCATCGAAAGGCGTTCTAAGCAAGTGTAAGTGCAACCTTGGGAACACACTTCCTGGGCATTCAAGGGCAACCAAGCAGGAAACAAAAGGTTGGAAACTTTCAACCCCCTCTGTCAATCCCTATCTTAGGCTAAGAACGACTAGTGATAGGAGTAAGTCAGGGCAACGATAGGCATCAATCAAGTTGAAGACTACCTATGCACTCAAGTTCAAGATTAAACATAATCTCTCGTGATGCGATAACCTTAAAGGAAAGAATCTAACGTGGAACGATCAACTTACAGTGCGAAAATTAACTCAAATATTCGTGACGACGTGATTTCTGACTAGAGCATAAACACGGTAACCACTAAAAAGAATCAAGTGACTGATACAAAAGAACTCAGCAACGAGGTTGTACTTGGGCAAATTTGGGCTATTCAATGAGGCTTATGAACCTTAGATCAGGGTGACATCTAGGGAGAGATAGACAAAGTCTTAGGTCTTCAGAGGCTAGCGTCAACCACACTGCTAGGTCTTAGGCACAGTAATTGAGCCACCACTCATACTACCCTAGCTCTGAGACCAGTGAATCAGAGATGTCTCAAGGCATGGACCGACCTACGGGAAGTTCAGGAGTGCCATACTTGCACAGGGTAGAAGGCCCATACAAGACGCAGCTGGAATACCTTAGGACCAACCGATTAGGTGCCAGCATCTATGAGGATGGCCTAGGAAGATCTCTGGTCCAGATTAAAAACCCTGACCAATCCATAGGACTAGAGCACCCAGCTGTCAAGTTTGAAAACGAAGCATACTTGGACAAAGAAGGAACCATATACGTAGTCACCAGTCACCCAGATAGGACGGACGAATTTGGAAATGTGATCCCAGAAGCGGACTTAGGTGACCTAGAGCAAGGAAACATGGGTACAGAACCTAAAACCCCTCGAGGCAAATCGGTTCTTACTAGGATTATCACACCAGAGTGGATTCCCCAGGATAATAAGAGCATAGATTTGCTCCTCAATCGAGAGACTGACGAAGCCTTTTGGAGGTATAAATCTGATCGGCCAAATGATATAGGAACAATCATAATCTATGAGTTTAAGGATCCAGATAGCCCAGGCAGAGTGACCTACTTAGATCACGCTTCAGAGAGGATCTTTGTGGTTACAGAACATGATAGACATGCTTACACTTGGAAGGGTGAATTCGTTTTCCCCCAACCAAGATCGAATGTGTCCTATGGTCACCCTGGAGCTGGAACATCCTAAGCTCATGGAACTCAAAGAGACAGAAGTAGAGATAGGCCAGAAGTAAGCTTTGCCAACCCAGGGGGCAGAGAAAGAACGAGGACGGAAACAAACAGAGTAGAACCTGAGGTACTTAGAGCTCCCAGGAATCAAGGAAATGTGGATGAGTTCCCTCTACCACGACCTAGAGAGCACACAAGGACTCTGAGACCTGACTCAGCTAGTTAAGTCCATGAAGAACTTCTTCGATGGCACTGGAGATCCATACGATCATGTGGCTGAGTTTAGGCAAGTCTTGAGAGCTAAACAAGTGGAAGATCTGTTCACGCAATACAATGTCTTTGGTCTAACCCTTAGGAACACTGCCCTGACATGGTTTCAACCACTAAACGAGAGGCAGTTCAGGAGCATAGACCAACTTCTAGAGGCATTCATTATCGAATTCTCTAAAAGTGGCATAAGACATAACACTTCCTCGCTGATTCACAGCTTCAAGCAAACCCCTCAAGAGACCGTGAGACTTGCTGGAAGAAGATTTAGGCAATACTTGGAGAGATGCCCTACCCCTGAGCTACCCACGCCAGCTAAGCAAGTGGCTTTATTCTTGGATGGATTGCTAAGTACCAAATTGAGGTCATATGTGTATCTGAAGCACCCTAGGACCAGAGAAGAGTGTGTACGCATGTGTATTGACATTGAGGATAACCTAGGGGAGGAGTTAGAGCTATCCAAAATACACAAAGATTCAGATAGTGCCTCTAGCCTCTCTTCCACGCAATCCACATCAATTGAGGAACTTGCAGAGAAAGTAGCTCAGAAATTAGGTGTCACTAGTAAACAGATCCCAAGGTTTGCCCCTGTGAAAAGATGCTATACTTGTGGTGGCGACCACATGGCAAATGTATGTCCCATTATGGCTCAACCCCAAGTAAATCCTAGTAGCCAATACTGCACCATAGAACGGAGGTACACCAATCACACTGCACAAGATTGCCCCTACAATAAGCAAACCGTTAGGCAGACGTACCCACAACCATACCCTCAACAAGGAAGATACCAGAACCAGTACCCACCTCAGCAGTATACTAGGCCTCAGCAAAACTACCAACCGCAATATCAGGCCCAACTGAGACCCCAGCCAGTGCTAGCACAACAACCACCTACTCCTACTAATGTGATTCCAGTAAAGTATGCAGCTGCAGAAGAAAATGTGAATAGAGCCATAGTCCCAGTGACTCCATTACTTTCAGAAAGTGACCCGAGTGACCATAGCTTTGATTCTACACATATTGATAGTCCCCAGGCCTACTACATGCAATCTCCTGAACATGGTGAGTCCTACTATAGTGAAGAGCCAAATGAACCTAGTTGGGAGTCAGATTACACAAACGTCATGTATGCAAACCCCAACCCTAGACCTCAACCTAGGCAGGAAAGACCCCCATTCCCTAGAGGACCATGCTACAGATGTCAAGGAGATCATCTCATTTGTGATTGTCCCTTGCCTCCACCTACACAATCCCAGTCAGTGACGATTCAAGGCTTTTGCCAAGAGTGTGGAAAGGAGCATCTCTTACGAGACTGCCCTAAGAATCCTAATAATATGCCAAAAATCACTCCTATTAACGTTATTGGGTTAGTGGTAGATTCCACAGGAAGTGTCACTTCCACTGCACCCATACAGGTAGTCACTAGAGCTCAAGCATTGCAGCAAAACCAAGGGGTAGGCCAGGAAAAGAGCCCAGATGTTAGTGAAACAGAGAGCACGACAAAGAAAAGGACTAGAGCTTGGAGAGATAGTCGTGAAAGAATGAAAAGACAATGGGCAAAAAAGATGAGTGAACTTGAGGAAAGCCTAAGAGAAACCAAAGCCAGGATAACCGAACTCACAGCTCAAACTCCCTCTCACACTACCCCACCTCCACCATTCCCAACTCCATCCGAACCGCCACCTTCCAACCCGCCTCACCTAAAACCACCACCCCCAAGAGTAGGATCAGTCCTAGCAGATCCCACTCTCGAGGACCTAAACATGATGCTTAAAGCATATCAGGCCAGAATCCAAGAAGGGCCAAACGTAACTGATCATGAAAAGTGTTACCCTAGAGCAGAACTAGAGCTAGAACGAACCAAAATTTGTGCTAAGATGGTAGAATTGGCTCAAACCATGTTTGAAGCCAGTCGCCTCTTTAACATCTCTAGTACAGCTAAGACGCAGTTGCACTTTGAAGGACTGTTAGAAAGTATAGAGAAGCTAATTGCACAATCAGAAAAGGAACCTGCCTCTCAACATAAGGACAAGGCAAGTGAAGGAGCAAGTCTTCCTGCCCCGGAAGCCTATGTGCCTGAAGCCTATGTGCCTAACTCTACGGAGCTAGACACATCATCTTCTATGAATCGGTTCACACCAGAATTCGTACGCGAGATTCAAGAAGACAAATGGGCTAAAGAGAGTGAAGTCCCACCTCCTATTGAACTTGTGGATGATGCACACGACCGATTCCCACAAGATATCCCATCCATTTATGAGGAGCAGGAGAGCACCCAATCTCAGGAAAGACTAGACTTTGAGTCTAATTCTTTACAAGAATTACCCCACTTCACAGGCCCATGGGAAGCTAAGTCTACTTGTATGAGAGCACCCACAGTCATGGCAAGAAACGAAGACTCGATCATACCTAGGAACACAGACGTATAGTGAAAAACACTAAAGTACAGTGTAACCTCACCTTAGAAGATCTACTCAAAGTAAGGCCAGAGCTATGGAAACATGTAGCCAAACAAGTACCAGAGATAGCAAAACCTTGTTCCCAGGTAGGATCCCAGAGAACAGTGCCAGAAATACCCTTGGACAAGATAGGAGACATGAGTGAGGGCGAAGAGGGAAACACATATCTTCCTATCACTCATCAAGGATACACCACCAAGGCCATTCTAGACTCAGGCGCAGGTGTTGCAATTGCTACCACTTCCCTATGGAAGCGCTGGGGCAAGCCAGCACTCAAGCCCACAAGGATGAAATTGCAAATGGCCGATGGTCACATAGAGAGACCCCTAGGGCTGTTAGAAGGAGTAACTCTCACCACCTATGGTGTTGAGTTCGAGCACACATTTGCTATATGCGATTTTAGCAAAAATCATGCCTATGAGATGATTTTGGGAAGACCCTTTATGCGACAGTTGCAAGTGGTAAAGGATTGGGGAACCAATTCCTTGTACCTGCAACACTTAGGTGTTATGACCAAAGTAAATCTCAAAGATTACTCTCATAGAGATGTCCCTCCTATCCAATGGAATCCCATCCATAGAACCAAAGATGATACGGAATCTGTGCATTCCATAGGGTCAGGATCCTCATGGATGCATGAAGACACCCACTTATGGATGTGCAAAGTGGCAGTAGAAGAGGAGAAAAGAGAAAAGGCCAGAGAAATAGGTGCAAACGAAACACATAGACCCATTCAAGACCCAGCCTATGCACCTGTAGTATTTCCTGATGAAGAATTTGAACCCCATGGCTGGGCAGAAATCTTAGCAACAATGGATGTAGCCATCAACGAAGAACAATGGACACCCCACTGTGATGAGGATGGCTATGACATTTCAGTCTTCTCCATAGAGCCAATTATGGGAGAGGCAGTCTTAGAAGAGTGTGAACCTAACCCTGATGCATTTGAGGATGCGAGTGACTCCAATCTAGAGTCAATCATTATGGACCCACCTTTTGCATCAGATGAAGAATACTTCCATGAGGTAGAATTTCAACCCCAGAGGCATGGAGAGCTTACAAATGATGTAAGATTAGCCACACATGTGACCCCGAAGGAAGAAGGAAAGAAATGAAAGAAGAGAGAAGTCTCACCAGAAGAGGAAGAATCTTTGTTTGAGGTCCCAGAAAATTTTAAGAAGTATGAGATAGACGACAGGAGAGTCATGATAAGAATGCCTAAACAAGAGGCACAATCAGGAGAGGCCTATGATAACAAAGAAACCACCAAGAAAATAGTAGTGGCCCTAGAAGAAGGAGAGGAGAGATGCACGTACATAGGCCATGACCTAACAGAGGAAGAAGAGCATGCGTTAATAGCCTTGCTAAGAGAATACAGAGATGTATTTGCTTGGAGTTACAAGGATTTGAAAGGTGTTGACCCTGACATATGCTCACACACTATCCCCATGACCTCAGATGCCAAACCCTCTAAGCAAAAGCCCTATACATATAACGATAATTACACTGCCAAGATCAAAGAGGAGATAGATAGACTGGTTGAAGCTGGATTTATCTATGAAATTGAGCACACTGAGTGGGTATCCCATCGTAGTGGTGCCCAAGAAGAATGGCAAGCTGCGTGTATGCATTAACTTGAAGAAGGTCAATGCAACCAAAATTCGAGATAACTATCCGCTTCCCATCACAGAACATCTCTTAGAAAGAGTAGCAGGCAAGGAAGTGTACAGCTTCCTCGATGGATTTTCGGGCTACAATCAAGTAGCCATAGCTCCAGAAGATCAACATAAGACGGCATTTGCCACTGAATGGGGCATATTTGCCTTTAGAGTAATGCCATTTGGGCTTACCAACGCACCAGCTACCTTCCAGAGGCTGATGTGCCATGTGTTTAAAGAGTTCCTAAGGAAGAACTTAGAAGTCTATGTTGATGATCTTTGTGCTCATTCCAACATTAGACAAACTCATATTCCTGAACTCAGACAAATCTTTGACAAATGTAGAGAATATCAAGTCTGCCTGAACCCAAAAAAGTGTGTTTTTATGGTCAGGCAAGGCAAGATTCTAGGACACATAGTGTCAAAGAATGGCATATCCACTGATGAAGAGAAAGTGAGGGCCATAGCCGAGTTACCTAGGCCAAAGAATGTCAAGGAAGTACAGGCTTTCATGGGGCATTGTGGTTACTACCGCCGATTCATTCACATGTATGCTGTCATTGCAAAGCCCATGTACGGACTTCTGACTAACTTTGAGTGGACTGATGAATGTGAGAATTCCTTCCAGGAGCTTAAACGAAGATTATGTTCAGCACCAATCTTGACCACACCAGATTGGAATAAGCCATTCCATGTTCATGTGGATGCATCCAATTATGCCATTGGGTGTGTACTCGCCCAACCTACTGGTGAAGGTAATATGGATCTCCCAATTGCCTATGCTACTAGACAATTGAATGCAGCTGAACGAAATTACACCACCACTGAGAGAGAAGGCTTAGGCATGGTATATGCGGTTAAAAAGTTTAGACATTATTTGCTTGCAAATAAGTTTAAATTTTTTACTGACCATCAGGCACTGCTGTATCTCGTGAACAAGCCATGCAATACAGGTAGATTAGTAAGATGGTTTCTCTGACTAATGGAATACGACTTCGAGGTTGTGGTAAGGAAAGGTAGGACTCACTTGAGAGCAGACCATCTCTCTAGGCTCACATCTGGAGAAGCCCCACAAGGGGTGTCAGATGACCTTCCTGATGCTTACTTGTTTAATTTGGAAGTGGTGCCGTAGTGGGCTAAGCCATTGGTACCAATATTGACATACGGGCCTAACCACCCAGTAGTAAACACACAGGATAGAGAGGTAGTAAAAGCTCAAAAGTATCACATCATGGCAGGTAGTATGTACAAGCACACAGATCAAGGGATCTTGGCTTGTTGTGTGGAAGAGGATGAGTACGCTAAATGGTTGCAATTAGCACATGTAGGTGCATTAGGAGCAACACTACTCAAAACAACGAACCCTACAGACACTAAGGAGACTCGGAGTGCATTGGCCAACTATGGAAGTTGATGTCCAAAAGTTGTGTAAGGAATGCCCAATCTGTTGCACTAAACCACCTGTGGAACATGCCACTCTTTATCAAGTGTCCATAGTGCCAGATTGGAGTGAACCACTAGTATCCTTCCTGAGGACGAAAACATTCCCTCCAGACATGACTCTGGTTAGGAAAAGAAGTCTAGAACAAGAAGCCCTAGAGTACTCACTCATTGGTGATAATCTCTACAAGCGTGGTAAGGATGGTTACCTGAGACTATGTGTCCATGAAAGTGAATATCTCAAGGTCTTGGAACTGCTCACCAAGGTGTAGCAGGAGGACACTTTGGACCAGATCGGGTGATCAAGGCAATACTATTTGCGGGCTTCTGGTGGCCGACCCTTCACATGGATGCACATACCTATGTGAAACAGTGTGATGTCTGTCAGCGAACTCAGTATCCTATACGCAAAGACGAGATGCCACTGAAACCTATGATGGGTGGACGTGCATTCTCTAAGTGCGGAATAGACTTCGTAGGTCCTATTAATCCCCTAGCTAAGGGTTCCCATGCTGAATATATCATTGTTGCCACGGACTATCTAACCAAGTGGGTAGAGGTGAAAGCCACAACGAAGAACGATGCTCAAACAACAGCTAAGTTTTTATTTGAGAATGTGTTCACTAGATACGGGCTACCTATAGAGCTAGTTATTGACAGAGGCACTCACTTCTTCAATGAAGTTATTGAAAATCTGCTCCAAGGATTCTTGGTAGTACATAAGAAGTCTGCCCCCTATCACCCTCAAGCAAATGGCCAGGCTGAGAGCACCAATAAGATCTTATGCAATGTACTAACGAAATTAGTGAACAATAAACGCTCTAATTGGGACAAACAGCTACACCATGCTGTTTGGGCATATCGAGTGGCCTACAAAACGGTACTCCAAGCCACCCCCTTTCAGATGGTATTTGGCCAAAATGTAGTGCTACCGTTGGATTTCTTAATACCTATATTGAAGGTATCACAAGAGCATGAATGGACAGGTCATGAACTCTCCTCTAGGATCTTTGACCTAGAGCGATTAGGAGAAACAAGACTGAGGGCGGCTGCAGGGATATATGCAGCTAAGAAACGACAGAAGGCATACTTTGATGCCCACGTTAAGGATAAAGGTTTGAAGGCAGGCGACCTAGTACTAGTATACACGTTGAAACAACATGCGAGGAAACTGGAGAAGAGAGGCTATGGACCCATGATCATTAATAGAATCTCAACAAGTGGAGCAGTGCAACTAGCCACATTAGAAGGCGATGTTCTCCCAAGCTACATAAGCGGATGCAGGGTCAAGTTGTATCAGGAACCTCTCACAGAGGAAATGCTAAGTCGACTCAATACTGCTAAGAAACGCAAAGAAGAAGAAAAGCGAATTCGAGAAGATGCCCAAGCAGAAGCCTTAGAGCGCATACGGAAAATGAAGTTGAGAAGACAGAATAGAGAGCAACCTAGGATAGATGCATATGCAGATCAAGGATATCATGTGACTATGTGTGAAGTTTCAGGTGTCAGCTCTCATAGGATAATTGATCGACGTCCTTTTATATCCTTAGATATAGGACAAGAAAAGGGTGCAAGGACTGTAAGAGCCTTGATTGACTCAGGTGCAGCCACTAGTGCGGTTAAATTGTCTTACTGTCAAGAGTTGACATTAACTGTTAATCCTGTAGAAGCATATCTCATAGGATTGGGAGGTGTGGAAACCCCTTGCATGGGCGAGGTGGAACTTCCCCTCTATATTCAAGACAAAGTAATGACAATCAAAGTACTAGTGTGTCAAGATGAGGATCTCACTGAGCCTCTTGTCTTGGGTCAGGACTGGATCTATGATCATGCGGTCAACCTAAACCTAAGAAGTGGACTTCTTCAGGTATGGGTAAATCATAGTCGAATTACAGTTGAATTGGAAAATGAGGCACTCAAGGAACTAGGTAAGGCACGAACTCCTGGTCCTTCCAGGGGCACACATGAAGCTGACAATGCTGTTCTTGTCCAAAATTGTATGATGCAGAAAGAGGATTGTCTCAACAACGGAGTCAAGGATAAGACGGTACTCCCTTCTTTTCCAAAGGCCAGAAGGATGCAGCAGCCAACGGCAGATCAAATACAGAAGAAGCAGAACACTACCTATACTGGAGGCCAAAAAAAGGAGCAAAGCAGATTGTTTCAGCCGATGAAACAAGTATGGAGGCGAAAAGGCGAACACCCTGTTCCGACCAGGCCAACACCACGGCCTAAACCTCTTCTTAGTAATCAACAACTCGACACTAATAAGAAGTCCTTCATAAATTCTTCTGCGAAAGTAAAGTCTATTTGGGTACCCAAGAAGTCAATGAAGGCCAGCCCACAATCACGACAAATCTGGGTGCCTAAGGCTTGCTTGCGGGCTCAAATAACTACACCAAGGCCAAACCCTGTACAACATGTTTCACTCACGCGAACATCTGAGGCCCAGTCTTACACATCACGCACTAACACGTATTCTTCCATGAGCATAAGTAGAATCACTTGTAAATGGGTCCCTAAAAAGCCCCATTTTTCAAGTAAATACCCTATCACACTCTCCAAAGCCTCCACAAAGTCAAAATCAAAACCTATCCATTGCATTTGGCAACCTAAGACTTGTACTAAACCCCCGGACCCCAATTGTAAATCCATGTCCACCTACTAACTACTTCACTCTCACACCACATCATTCCGCTTAGCTCTTTAGTCTACCCAATTCCTAACTACACACACAAGCACCGAGCACTTACTAACCCGATAACCTCTCCCGAACCTCATGTTAATGTTGTGAAGGGGACACAGTGTCATTTTTGTGTCCATGGCAATGTTAACATTTATTCATATATTCTCACAGAACCAGCTGCGAAGTTTTCAACATGGCTGAAGCGGCAAGAACTAGCTCTCAAACAGAAACGAGCCAGCAAGTGGTGGACTTAGACAGTTTACCCGTTTTGCCTGAGACAAATGAAAAACCAGAAGAATTGCAGGCCATCAAAATCATACCTATTGCGGACCCTCCCAGTGGCCATACCATGCCTGTAGGAAAAGCTTCCCACTGTTTTAGTGAAGTGGCAGGACCCTTGGGAGAGGGAACGTACCTATGGGAATCAGAGTTGGACTTCAATGGGAAGCAAGGCAAATACCATTTCTTTACAAGAGAATTCGAGAAGTTACAAAATGCAGAAGGTCTACGCTCGATATGGGAGAAGGCAGGATTGGATGCATATTTCAGTGCACGGCTCCCAAAGCCTGACTTCATGCGATGCTACTATCTCATCAACACCTTGACTCCAAACAAGAACCCAAAAGGTGCAAGCTCATTTGTGATTCCATCTTTGACAAAGGGGAATGAGCTCAAGAGGTTCAGGCTATCAAACAACTTGGTGAGAGAGGCTCTAGATATGCGCGGAATGCATATTCCTACAGAGAAGGAAACCCTAGTACCGGATTACATGAAGAATCGAAGTCTCACCAAACTCAAGGACATGGTGTCCATGACACCTAATATTGCAATACACCTTACATGTGCATGCAACACTTTGCTTTTCTTGCCCAAGATAGATTCACCATGCCGCCCAAAAAGATTTGGTTTAGTTTGTATCTGGCAGAGACACAGAGCCTCACCATCAACTTACCCCACTGGATAATTGATCAGATACACCTAGCTCACAAACGATGGCCGCGGAAATAGGTTTTATATGGATGTTGTGCTCTGACAAGAATAATTTATAGGTGTTTGGCTTATGACATCCCTATTCAACGGGCCCTAATGTGGAATCGTGTAGAGCAGTTTAGAGGCAGGACATCCACCGGACCCCCTTCTAAGAAGATGAGAGGTACTGTCCAAGTCCCTTGTGCTCAACCACGTGGAGCCACCCTAACACAAGAAGTCACCCCTCCACCCCGAAGAGTCCGACCATTCACACTCCGACTTCCAAGACGCAGCACCGATGGTTCTACCTTGATATTCCCTCCCATCCCAACCGATCTTGAATTTCCTAGTGGTGCACCTTTGGAAGAGCTCACGAATGAAGATTTCGAACAATTATTACAAGATGTAGAGCTGGAGGCAGGAGGAGGATTATGATCAAGAGCATCAAGATGAGCAACAAGAAGTGCCAGAACTTGTAGGTGCACCAGCATATACAGCTCAACTACAAAGGTTATACGACACAATCAAAGTAGTACAAGAAAGGCATCAACTCTCTCTTGTGTAAGGTCAAGATTTGATGCAAGAAATGCTATCAGATGATGGGGTGGATCAACATTTCATTGACACCCTCAAATTAGTGTCAGAATCTTTAGGAGTTCCGGAGGCTGTCCACACAGCAGTCCGCCAGTCCGTGAGGTATGACAAACGCAGAGTTGACACATTACCACGCGCAGGTAAGACTATCAGGATACTCGTCACAGAACAAGAAGTACCCATTGAAACCACAACTACCCCCACCACCACCATTGACCTCTCTGCGGAAACCTTCGTTCAAACATCACCCATCTCACCCCAGCATCCCCCATCACCACCTTCTCCACCCCCACCACCACCTCCCACCATGGAAGAAACGACAGTCATCACCTCTACCTTCACTTATAAACCATTCTCATTCACATCATTCTCATTTCGAGAACCCACCTCACAAGACACGCTCTTCTCTTTC
>MU260157.1:80000-82500 GCA_020310875.1 Ceratopteris richardii | reverse complement strand
GTATATGTATCTGTATATGTATATGTATATGTATATGTATATGTATATGTATATGTATATGTATATGTATATGTATATGTATATGTCTATGTATATGTATCTGTATATGTATATGTATATGTATATGTATATGCATATGTATATGTACATGTATATGTATATAACACTGAGTCACAGCAAAGGAGAACAAAGACATGTTCTCTATTCCTTTTTACCTAAATACCATGATATCAAGCAATAAAGTGGGCATTTTACAATATCTAGAAAGCATCACTTGTTCTTGCTTGTAAATATTTTCACTAGAAGCTTGATCTCATATCCTAAGTAGTCAAGATAGATATAATAAAATACTTGTTGCCATGAAAACTAGTTGTTCAGCATGATCAAGAATCCCACATCATGATCTTTGACAAGAGATTAGAGTTGAGGGTACAAGTAAGAGTTTGAGAAGCTCCTTCATTACATCTATAACCTCAACAAGCACAGATTATAGCTTATTAAAAGCTACTCGAAAATCAGAGTACATGTGTTGCAAAAATTGGAACATTTTAACAAGGCAATTAAGATCATCCCCTTTGTATAGTTAAGATCCTCATTGAATGCTGGGCCCTATTCACAGAATATGAAATACATTTCACAAAAGCATTCCCAAGAGAAGATTATAATCAACAAAATTATACTAAGAAACATTCACACATGATCAGAGAAATGCTCAAGATAAATCAAGCTGAACACAAAGTGGAAGCAGAACTCGACATTATATTTCTATTAAAATGATGTTTTACATTTCATGTGTTTTAATACAAGAGTAGTATGAATCTACAATAGAAGCTGATCATAGCTTTCCTCAGGCTCAAGCATAATGGGATCCTATGGAACATTAGAACACATATCCTACCTCTCTTGCTCCAAGATTGGCTCTTCAAGGTCAGCCATGTCCCCCAGTTCATCTGCAAGTGGGGGAACAGGCTCCCTTGAAGCCGGTTGGAATCTCTCCGTGTCTGCAATGTGCTTCCTTCCAACCCCTTGGACTTCATCTGGGCATTCATTCAACCCATTGATTCTCATTCTAATGAAGCTCACTTGAGCATCATCCTTCTCCACAGTTATGCAGTGCCTGAACATCTTTAAGGAGCAAGCCAGAGTCGTTCCTGAAACAGCAGAAAACCACTTAGAGGCCTCAATCAACATGATGACTAATGAAAATTGTTAAAATTGAAATTACATGTGCCCGAAAAAAGGTCTAGGACCCAGTCATCATCATTGGAGAATAGTTGAAGCAATCTCATTATGAGCTTTTGTGGCTTCTGATAGGGGTTAACCAATGTCATGTTCCCAGCTACATGACGAAGTTTCTTGGTAACGGCTGGGAACATGAGCACATTTGAGATCCCATTCTCATTGCAATGCTCCCTGACTCTCCTTTTGCTTACTTCATCATAATAGCCAACTGTAATGCATTCAGTGGAGCTCACAAACCTATGCAAAGGAGTGTGATTGATGTTTGTCTTCACCTTGCCAACAAGAACTATGAGTCACAGAGAGCATCATTAAAGCCATGGAGATAGAAAGAAGATTACTTACCATGTGAGGCACTCCACAGCATGACATCTTGCCTTCAGAGCAGTTGAAACAGAGAAAGACTGGTCTCTGCTATGGAAAATACTTATTGAGCTCAGTCCCCATCTCTTCCAGGCTTAACTCCTTGGAGATTACCCTTGAAAAAGTTGATATAATCAATGTAGCATCCTTGATTCCTTGAAGGGCCCTCCATGGTGTCAGCTTCATGTCCTTAGGAGCCTCTTCAATTGAGAGGTCAAATTTCCTTCCCTTTCCCTTCAGATCAACCTGTGGGTCTGGCCTCGACTTCCGTTGCTTCTGGCCCTTGACCTCCTTGTTCTCCCACATTGTGAAAATTTTATCCTGTAGATCCCAGATCTCACCTGATCTGAATGCCAGTTGAAACCATGGATCATATTTCCTCAAAGCATCAGACTTTCTATTCTCATCCAGTGCAATTCCAACCTCAATAAGGCATTGCTTTCGTAGATTGGGATGTATTCTTCCAGCTTCCTTCACGAGACAATCTTCATATTCATGGTGGAAGAACCGAATTCTCTCTATAGAGGACATTTTTTGCCTGTAGTCATTGTCATTGTTGTGATCCCAAGCAAGAAGCTTGGCTTCCTCACTTGTAAGACGAGCATATATCTTGCACTCTGCATACCTAAAGAAGAATGTGGTAGGGTGCTCCTTCACTAGCTGTCTATGGGCCTCTGCAGAGTGTGAACCTCCAATCACATAATAAGTATAATCCTCAAACATACCCTCATTGAACTCCTCCATAGAGCTGCACTCATTCGGATCCACCATGACAAGGAATGGCACAACAGTAGCATGAGGATTTATTTTCATTTTCTTCTTTAGATTCTGCACGTGCAAATTGTGTGGCTCCCTGATCTCAAGGGGCCTCCTCCCTATGACTGGATCTATTGGTGGC
>MU260157.1:50000-72500 GCA_020310875.1 Ceratopteris richardii | reverse complement strand
GAAGACTTTGAAAACCATCTGCATCATGTCAAATATTTTGACAGTCATGTGTGCGGCTATATCGTCCATATGTTTTAAGCGAGGTAGCCAGTGGTGAATCATGGCCATCATGTATCCAACTGTTGGTAATTCTATGGGTGGCATGAAATATGCGTATTTTAGCCAATCCTGTCATTGCTTATTATTCTGTACTTTAATGGCAAAGGCCTTCAAGGAGCGGTGATGTGGCACTGGTCCCCAACATGGGTTGTAATTTAAGTGTAGAGGTGCCTTTACCCAAGTACTCATCATCTCTGGATAATTCTGTAAGAGATCCTTGCACCAATCGGGTTGATAGATCTCTCCTTGCTGCGCATCTAATGGCAAATCCTCACGCTCAAATTGAGTTGTGTGTGAGGGCTTTTTGCTTGTTTCTTTCGCTATGGCCAAATGATATTCTGCCATTAACATAAAATATGGTTTGTACTGTAGCTCATGCCCAGATATGTATCTACGAGGGGACAAATGAGCAAAGTATGAGGACTGTAAAATTCTTTCTTCAATCATTGCCATGGCGTGTAACCGCGCCCCTACCCTTGCTGAGTGGGTTGTTCCAAGTTCTTCAATCATCTTCATCCATCCGGGAGTTAGAAGTTCAAAAGTCATCTGGCCTTCGGCCGTGACTCGTCCGCCTGGGATGGGTTGAGGTTCATATGCTTCTTCGAAAGTTTCCTCCACCAGAATAGTCACTGTTTCTTCCTCTGCTGGTAGTTTTGGTGGGGAGTCTGGCCTTGGTGGTGCTTCATATACTTCTATCCATGATTGAAGAGTAGATACCTGGGCCCGTAATGCGTTGAGTTCCTCTAGGATGTCAGGAGATGGGTCCGCACGGGCTGGTAGTCCTTGTGTTATTGGTGCTCTTACTTGTAATAACTTGTGTTCACCTTTGAATTTCTGGAACTCCTCGTTCATGTTGTCATACTCATCTAACAATCTGACATGATCATCTAGCAACATTTTCATAGACTCTGAGGGCACGGCCTTAAAGCGACTCGTGGAAGCTTCTAAATTTTCTCTGTTTTGTTCTTGTAAACGCTGGTTCTCTTCTTTTGCTACTGCCAAATGTCGTCTGAGTAAGCCCATGTTTCTCGTTAATGTTGCATTGCGAATAGTCTGTGCACTTAACAAGTTATCGATATCTGTGACAGCCTCTTTCATCTTTTCTTCACTTTGTAGTTCAAGTTTATGATATGCCTCTCGTAGCTCTTGGTAGCGGGTGTTCAGTGAGGCATTCTCGATCGATAATGTAGGAAAGGATGGAAAAGATGGATGGAGAAATGGACTGGATAGAAGCGTAGAAGTCCTAGGGGGTAGACTAGGTTGAGTGGGTGCGGGAAGGGTTAGAGGAGTGGAAGCAACAAAGGCTTCTGCTACAACACTATCCAAAGATGTGGATGGTCTAGGAGAGATCAGATGTACATGGGAGATTGGAGATACGGGAGGTGAAAGAGGAGCGGTTAGGGTGGCGGGTACTTCGGTCACAGTGGCATGTAGAGTAGTAGTGTGGGGTGGGGAGTCGACGAGGATAGCTTCTTCAGCCTTAGATCGTTCAAGAATTAGGCATGCCTCCCTAGCCTATTGGGATGACTGAGCACGTGTGGGTACGCGAATGTATTCAGCTAGTTTTGATAGTAGTCGTACTCGTCGGGGGTCATAATGTGGTAACGGTTTCCTTTGCAAATACCTTAAGGCTTCGATGGATCCCATTGATTTAACAAGTTCCTTGAAGCCTCTGATGTAGAATTCTTTGAAACCGCCTGAGACAAGTTCCTGTTCTATAAGTGCTTGGCTCTCTTCCTCCGTTAACTTCTTACGTGCCCAAACTTTTTCCATAGTGCAATATAACTTTTTGATGGCCAAGGTGTAAGCTGCTGTTTCAAATGTTTCTTCTTCGTGCGTACTGGTGTCACCCTGGGTGTTTGTTTGCTGTCCTTGTTCATCTGTCTATCCATGCTCTTGGGATTCATGAGTGCCCTGGCTGGCTTCATCATCTCCATCGTCTTCATCTATCTCTGTTCTTTCTTCCTCGGAACTAGATACTACTTGTCCTTGTGGTTGATCCGGGGAGTGGTTGGGTAGCTTCGACGTTCATATTCTTGAGAAAAGATTTTTCCTTCTGAAAACTGAAACTCACTTGAAAACACATCTTGCATCTCGAAATCGAATGTTGTGTCCGTCGGTTCTACTTCCAAGTTGGGTATTAGAAAAGAAAAAGCTTTTGCACCAATACTGGTGGGAACTTCTGTTGCAGTGGTTGTAGGTTCCTGGACTGATGTTGCCTGTGAGGTAACTGCACTGGTAGTGCCTTCTGTAACAACAAGTCGAGATAATCATATGCGAATAGGTTGTACAGTTGGAGTAGCTTCTGTCGGAGACTGCTCTGGAGAGGGTTGTGGTGAGGGTGATTCTGGCACCTAGAGGTAGGGGATAGTTCCTCCAATGCGCTTTCTTGCTCGTCCTTTGCTGGCCTTCCTAGCTTTCTTTGTTGTTCCTTTGAATGCTTTCAGCTCCTCACTTGTCATTGCACGCTCGATAGGTAAATCGTATGCCAAGCACATAAATACAATGCATGTGAGAGCGCAACATCCTTTGATTACCTTCTTTCTTTCCCATCTATGTTGGGCTAAGTAGATCTGATCAATTATCCAGCTAGCCATCAACTGTTTGTGGTCCAGTACATGCTAAATATAAACCAAACTAGATACGCTTGCGGGGCATAGTGAATCGATCCTCAGCGGGGAAAGCAAAATGCTGCATGCATATCCTTAAGGGTTTAGAGAGCTCAGGTGTGATTGCTGAAATATCTTCCCACTTAGTAACATCCCCACGTTTCATAGCCTTTCTCGTTCTGTCGGCGTATGCATTCCATGTATTTTAATAGCAGCTCTAATCAAATCTTTAGACAGATAAAAATTCTTATATGGTAGATCATTTACCAAAGATGGCAAAATGAATGTTCCTAGCAAATCTTTGTTCTCTGAAGCTCTTAATGTGGTTATCCAATAGTAGCATCGGTAGAAATCAGGTTTAGGCAAAGGATCACTGAAATACTCTGTGAAGCCTGCTCTTGCCCAAACATGCATTAAGTCTTCTCTATTTTGTAGTCCTTCGAATTCTCTTGAGAAAAATTGGTACTTGCCCCAACTACGGTGATCAAATGCCAAATTGGCCTCAAAAATGAAATCTGCATCTGCCAATGGGCCTGCTAATCCTTGAAACCAGTGAGAATTGCAATGAATCTTCTCAGTATATCCCCCAGGAGGATCGTTAATCGGCATAGGTCCTGGGAATCCTTGGAATTCTGGTGGTTGAGCCGTAGGATGTGGCTCCATGAGTAATTCACCAACATTTGCCATCGGTACGCTGGTGCCAGCTTCAGATGGTCCTTCTGCCTGCATGATGAATGATGCGAGTGTGTAGAAGATCTGCTACAAAAGATTAACTTAATCATGATCCCATTAAAGTGAGACCGCAATCCTTTTCCATAACCGATGTGTAACCCGTGTAGCGGAGTGTCATGATGTGGTTTATGGAATGATTGTTGCAAAACTAATGCAGGTCTCTAGACACCTACATGCTTCAGATGATGCATACATTTCTTGATGAGGTGTTATTACAAGTGATGTTGTGTTATAGTGTGTGGATTTGTCCAAGGTTTAGTCGTGAATGAGTTATTACAAGGATAATGCTTAGTCGGGATGGGAGTAATGTTAGATAAGGGGGTCGGAGAAGACATCTGGATACGTATCGGTATCCACTTCCTAAGAGTTTCTAAGCGGGTGGAATGTTTCCCTTGAGGGACAAGAGTTGAGATCGGATGTGGTGGGTTTGAAGTGTGAAGAGATTTCTGAGGGGTATATATTACATGGCTTGAGGGTTGAGCTATGATACACTGCTTGGGTACCCAGATTTGCATGGGTGTGGGTTGATTTGTAAGGTACTTCTTGGCAATCCAAATATGCCGAATGTGCGAACTTGTGGAAGAAGGTTGAGGAGATGTTAGATACTGATTCTGCTTCTGCCTTGACTTCTTCTTATCAATGTCTACGTTGTTGAAAGCAATCGGTGCTTTCTGTCCTTTTGGCACCCATATTTTTCTCGTGCCTCTTGTTCTTTGGTGATGATACTGCAGCTTTCTTCCTTGTGTCCTCTGATGTTGTCGTCGATCTGGGTTCCTCTGTTGTGGTTGAATCCTTTGTGGTTGAGGTTGAGAGGTTGGATGGACACTCTGCTTTGGAAAAGAAGGGAGGTCCAACACTTGCGAAACTTGCCCATTAGGATGTGCTCCATTTTATATCTTTAATCTAGGCCAGTCCATAGTAAGTGTGGAAGGATGGGCACCGCAGGGTGTTTTGCCCATTTGGCTGCTGATGAAGTCCACCTGACCATTGATTGTGTCCATTTGATCAAGCGGTTGGGCGGTTGCCCCTTCTAGTTTGTAGGAAGCCCAAGGGAAAATCTCCTAACGTCCTTCTGATTGACAATTGTCCATCGCCAAGCCTGTGTGGGTTGGTGTAGACATAACATGACTGATATGACCAAAGATCTTCTAGTCTTCCGTCGCATGCATTTCATAGGGTCTAGGGTTGCGTACTTCAGGCGGATTGCCGTTAGGGAAGTCAAGCGGTATCACTCGTTTCTGATCTAAGGTTCCAATCTGCAAGGAGCCTTGTCTAAGATTTAGTTCCACTGAGTGATAAAGCCAATCTTGGCCAAGGATTAGGGGTTCTATCAGGTCCTCGTCATGGCACACTAGTAGCTTCGTTGTCATGGTCACATCATGTATGAGGATAGGAAGGTCCATCTCACCCATGCAAGGGGTTTCCATGCCTCCTAGCCCTATGAGGTATGCCTCAATTGGCCGCATTTCTATTCCTGAGTCCTTATAGTGGGACCATCTAATCGCACTAGTCGCAGCACTTGAGTCAATTAAAGCCCTGAGCTCTTGGCAAGGGTTGCCGTGCTCTAGCCTGACTGTAATGAATGGTCTCCTATCCACTATGCTAGGATGAGTGGTTGACTTTACCTGACGCATGGCCATGGGGTATCTGGGTGTTGTTTCCAGATGGTTATAATGTTCTCTCCCTAGTCCTTGTCTTCTTAGCTTCATGCGCTTAATGCGTTCTATAGCTTCTGCCTGAGCTTCAGCTCGTATTCTATTTTCTTCCTCCTTATGCTTCTTTACCAACGTGAGTCGTCTAAGCATATCCTTAGTAAGAGGTTCTTGATATAACTTGACTCTACAGCCACTAATGTAATTAGGCATTATGTCTCCTTCTAAGGTGGCTAATTGTACTGCTCCACTTGTCGAGAGTCTCTTAATGATCATAGGTCCATAATCTCGCTTTTCCAACTTTTGTGCGTGTTGTTTCAGCGTATATACTAGGACTAAATCTCCTTCTTTTAAGCCTTTATCTTTCACATGTGCATCAAAATATGCTTTTTGTCACTTCTTTGCTGCGTATATTCCTACTGCTGCTTTTAGCCTAGTTTCTCCTAATCGTTCCAAGTCCATTATTCTCCCTGATAATTCATGGCCGGTCCACTGATGTTCTTATGCAACCTTAAGGGTCGGTATCAAGAAGTCCAAAGGAAGCACAACATTCTGACCAAAAACCATCTGAAAGGGAGTTGCATTGAGTACGGTCTTGTAGGCCACTCGATATGCCCAAACAGCATGGTGTAATTGTTTGTCCCAATCTGAACGTTTGTTGTTGACGAGTTTCGTCAGTACGTTACAAAGGATCTTGTTGGTGCTTTCAGCTTGACCATTGGCATGAGGATGATATGGTGCAGATTTCTTGTGAATCACCATAAAATCCTGTAACAAATATTCAATGACTTGGTTTAGAAAGTGAGTCCCTCGATCGCTCACTAACTCTATAGGAAATCCATATCTTGTAAAGACATATTCAAATACGAATTTTGCAGTCGTGTGTGCATCATTCTTTTTGTGGCTTTTGCCTCCACCCATTTGGTAAGATAATCTGTCGCAACAATAATGTATTCAGCATGTGTACCTTTTGCTTTTGCAGGGGGGTTAGAGGTCCTACAAAGTCTATACCCCACTTAGAAAATGCATGTCCTCCCATCATGGATTTCAATTGTTGGTGCATTTTACCCAAGCCTACATGCTTGATATGCTTGATATTATCCTCATTTGTAAGTTGTTGGGAGTGATGGTTGGATGCACTCAGGAAATCAGTTGGTGCTGCAAAACCTGCTTCACACCTGCCCTCTTTTCTCTTCAGATATGCTTAGTACACTTGCTTAGCTTCCAAATGACACAAAGAAACCATATATGTACTTTGGAAATGGTTTGGGTAATGATCAAACCAAAACAGATAACTTGGTACTTCAAAAATCAAGAAAAACTTTCTATTCTTGTAGTGATACCTGCTCAGACTTTTACTCAGTGTGACCAGCACACTTAAAATTGGAACAATTCCTTTTGGGAGTATTAAAGTACCTTAGTAAGCTACCAATCACAAGTGGAATCACTTCAATTGATAAACTATGCACTGAGAAATAAGTTTAGCAAAATTATAATCACCCCCGACTTTTTAAGAACTCTGCAGACACAGACCAGTGTGTACTTCGAAGCGGATTTCTCCCAAATGGCTGAATGAAATCCTCTGAGATTTTGTATGCTTGTACTAGACCTTGAGCTGGTTCCAATGATCTATAGATCACTTGATTTGGTTCAGTGAGCACTGAGAAATGCTTCTTGGAAGTTGGTAGACTTGGAGTAGGAAACTCAGACAAAAACAGAGATGATGAATGTATACTTCTATTGATAAATGTGTTTGTACAATCTCATTAGCTTGACAAGCATAGCTAAATAAGGTATTGTGGTGTTGGCTATGAGATAGCACTCACACACAATGAGTTACAATGATAACAATGCCTCGGGGAGTGAGCTAGAGTGAGTAACTAACCGCGACTTTTTCACTTCATCTTTTATAGGAGTTTTTTGATCATTTGAATTTGAAATTCAAACTAAGGCTCCCTAGAATCTCTCCTCTAAAAGTAGGGAGATATTCTCTCCACTTAACTATTCTCTTTTCACGACTAATGAGGTAGTTGAATGACTTCACGTGATTACAAATAAATACCAAGTCAAAATAGACTTTTACAAGGAGTAAAAGGTAATAACTCATAAGTATGAGTTCCTATGCCTTATCCTTCATGTAGAGATATCCTTCAAGGATTCCAAATCCATCTTCAAAGTTTCCAAGGTTCCAAGCCAATGTGTGAAGGCTTGTCTTGCACCAACAGCTCCCCCTCAAGCCAAACACTTTGGCTTAAGTCTTCTCTTTCAATCTTCAATCACTTCCTGCAATCCAATCATAGATTTGAATCTGCATAACTTGTTTCCATCCAATGCCTTTGTAAGTAAATCTGCACATTGCATATTAGTAGACACATATGTCAATTGAATCTCTTTGCTAAGTAACTTCTCTCTCACATAGTGGTAATGAACCTCTATGTGTTTGGTTCTGGCATGATAAATTGGATTTGCTGCAAGGTGAAGAGAGCTAGTATTGTCTCCAAAGATAATAGGTGGTCTTGTGTGTAGACCTAACTCTGTATAAAGAAGCTTCAACCAGATAGCTTCTTGAGTGGCATTGGCAAGCCCTCTATACTCTACTTCAGTGGATGACAATGCCACTGTAGGTTGCTTCTTGGCTGACCAAGAAATAGGCTTATCTCCTGCAAAACAAATGTAACCAGATGTGCTCCTCCTATCATCCTTGCATCCTGCCCAATCTGCATCTGAGTAAACTTTAATGTCAATATCTGATGTATAAGGAAAATACAAACCATGACTTTGTGTTCCCTTCAAATACTTCAAGATCTTCTTTGCTGCCTCTAGGTGAGGTACCCTAGGTTTGTGCATGAATTGACTAAGCACACTTACTCCATATGCTATGTCAATTCTTGTCAAGGTAGCATAGTTCAAACTACCTACCATACTTTGATATCCTGTAATGTCTTTGATTTCTTCTCCTTCATGAGCACTTAGCTTTTGGTTAACCTCCATTGGAGTAGTAGATACCTTAGCATCCTGCAAACCAAACTTCTTGACCATATCCTGTACATACTTCTTTTGAGTGATGTAGATACCTGAATCTGTGTAGATCAATTCAAGACCTAGGAAATACTTTAATAGTCCAAGATCACTGATCTTGAATTCTTTCATCATTTGTCCTTTGATGTGTCTAATCCGATTGACATCATTACCTGTAATGATGATGTCATCAACATAAACACATAAGTAGATTACCTCTGTACTACTTCTCTTTATGAATAGAGAAGTGTCTGCTTTGCTCATCACAAATCCTTGATCTAGGAGGTAGGTGGTCAATCTGTAATTCCATGCTCTAGGTGCCTGCTTCAAACCATACAAAGCCTTCTTCAATTTACAAACATAATGTACCTTTTTTGGATCTTCATAGCCAGGTGGTTGTGACATGTAGACTTCTTCAGATATCCATCCATTCAAGAATGCATTCTTCACATCCAATTGGTACATGTTCCAATTCTTGGATGCAGCTACACTCACCAAGATTCTGATAGTTGGCATCTTGGCCACAGGAGAAAATGTCTCCTCATAATCAATGCCTTGGGTTTGTGCAAAACCCTTGGCTACCAACCTAGCTTTGTACCTGTTTATTGTTCCATCTGAATTCTTCTTTAGTTTGTAGATCCATCTGGATCCTATCACCTTCATAGAGTCTTTCTTGGGTATCAAGTCCCAAGTGTCACTTTCCTTGAGGGCTTCTATCTCTTCATTCATGGCTTCTCTCCATTCTGGTTTAGTAATTGCTTCTTCATAGGTACCTGGTTCTTCATTCAACAAGTCTTTTGCAAGATATACAGAATGTTTAGTTACAAGTGATGTGTCATACCCAAATCTGATAGGCTTCTTCTTTTCTCTTTGAGATCTCCTCATTGCTTGAGTAGAAGTTTCTGGCTTATCTTCTAATTGCTTCATCTTCATCTTTCCTTTGGACTTCCAAGCCTTGAACTCTTCAAGGTTTATTGTATCATCATCTGAGCTTGAATCTTCTTGCTGAGTTGGCTCTTCCTTGGTAAGCTTTGGAAAATCTTCTTCCAGGTCATAGGGTAGACTCACTTTCCTGCATTCATTCTCATACCAAGAATCATTTTCATCAAAGATGACATCTCTGCTTACCTTGAAGCCTTTGTTTGAGGGATTGTAGAATCTGTATCCTTTTTGGTTCAAATCATAACCAATGAAGATACATTTTTCAGCCTTGGGGTCTAGCTTTCCCCTTACCTGTGAGGGAATATGCACATATGCTACACAACCAAAGATTTTGCAATGATCCAGAGAAGGTCTCTTACCATGCCAAGCTTCATATGGTGTCATGCCATCAAGTGATTTGGATGGCAACCTATTGATGAGATAAGTGGCAGTGGATACACTCTCTGCCCATAGGTAATTTGGCAACTTTTTCTCATTAAGCATAGACCTAGCTGTTTCTACTATAAGTCTATTCCTTCTTTCTGCTACCCCATTTTGTTCAGGTGAGTACCTTGTAGTGATCTCCCTTTTGATGCCTCTTTCCTGCAAGAAATCTTCAAACTCATTTGAGAAGTACTCTCCTCCACCATCTGACCTTAGCCTCTTCAAGCTTCTTCCTGTTTGATTTTCAACAAGTGCAAGATACCTCTTGAAACAATTAAACACTTCATCCTTATGCTTCATAAAATTTAAAATGGTCCACCTGCTATAGTCATCAATGAAGGACACATAATACCTTGAACCAGAAATGGAAGGGTCCTTGCTAGGTCCCCAAACATCTGTGTGTACCAAGTCTAGGTAGTCTTCATGCATAAAACCTTTCCTTGAGTAGGGTAATCTGTGAGACTTACCAAATTGACATGATCCACATTTGTAAATCATGTGTTGCTTGGATACATTAGGTATCCCAAGCACACATTGATCCCTGCATATTTGCTTTAGAGTTCTTTCTCCTATGTGCCCTAATCTCTTGTGCCATATCTCTAACTCTGAAAGTGTCTGATCCTTATAATTATACAAAGCAATATTCTTGGTGTCTTCTAGCTCAAATGTAAACAATCTACCTGATTTCTCCCCTTTGGCTATCCTTCTGAATCCATGTTTTGGGTCCTCCACATATGCTCCATGTTGTGTGAATCTGACCTGCAAACCTTTCTCCACAATCTGACCAACACTCATTAAATTCTTAGTTATTGTTGGTACATAGTGTACCCTGCTTAATAGATTCTGATTACCATCACATGTCTTCACATTTCCAATTTTGATAACAGAGTGTTTAGTGTCATCACCTGTTTGTACTTGATGTTTGCCCTTGGGCTCTTCCAAATCAGAAAGTAGTGTCACATTGCCAGCTACATGGTTAGAACATCCTGAGTCAATATAAAATAAATGATCATCATTTGTACCTATCTTGGAGGTCATATTCATGATCAATAGGGAGTCATCTTGCTCCTCTGTGTAATTGTTGTAGTCTCTTCTATTTCTGAATCCACCTTGGTAGTTTCCATTGTGGTTGTTATTGTAGTTGTTGTTGTATTGGTTGTTGTATCCATTGTAGCTTTGATGTTGGTTGAATCTGCCTCTCCCTTGAGAGTATCCACCTCTTGAGTAGCCTCTTCCTCTCTGATTTTTGTAGTTTTTGTAGCATTCATCTGTGGTATGATTGGACAATCCACAAATGTTGCATGGTGATGAGTTGTAGGGTCTCCCCCTACCTGACTTACCTCCTCTGCCTCTTCCTCTAGATGACCTACCTCTCCCTGCATAATTAGCTTGAGAGGTAGAGCCTTCTTCATCCTGTTTCTTCTTGCCTTTATCTTTAACCTTCTTATCAGTATAGAGAGCAGAGGGGTTATTACCTTTTGATTGATCTCCAGCCTTTGTAAACTTTGCTTCATGTGTAAATAGTTGGCCCATGAGTGTTGTGAGATCAGGGGTATGCATGTCCATATAGAGGTCCATTGCAGTGGTGAAACTTTCCCACTTATCATCTGCCTTGAGTCCATTTGTCACTTGCCTGACTATTTGCTCCTCTTCAATTTCCTCTCCAATGCTTGCTAGTTGGTCTGCCACATCTTTGATCTTTGTCACATACTCTGAGACTGATTGCTTGGGCTGCTTCCTAAGGGTTGTGAACTCAATCCATAATTGATTCTTCCTAGCCCTTGTGTTGGAAGAAAAATAGTTTGACAAGGTTTCCCAAGTCTCTTGGGAAGTCTTACAGTTCCTTACATGAGGTAAAAGAAAGTCAGATATAGAGTTTAAGAGATAAGACCTTGCCAAAGCATCCTTTGCACACCATTGGTTGAGCCTTTCATGTTCATCCTTTGTAGGTAGTCCTCTAGTCTTGAATGAGGGCAACTCCTCATCTCCTGATATGTATCCAAATAGACTTCTCCCTTGTAGATAGGTCTTCATTCTCAATGACCAAGCCTGGTAATTATTTCTGTCCAATTTGTCAATGAAGGAAGGGAAACCATCACCCATGATTACCTTATTTGCTCTGATACCACTGTTGGGAGTGATGGTTGGATGCACTCAGGAAATCAGTTGGTGCTGCAAAACCTGCTTCACACCTGCCCTCTTTTCTCTTCAGATATGCTTAGTACACTTGCTTAGCTTCCAAATGACACAAAGAAACCATATATGTACTTTGGAAATGGTTTGGGTAATGATCAAACCAAAACAGATAACTTGGTACTTCAAAAATCAAGAAAAACTTTCTATTCTTGTAGTGATACCTGCTCAGACTTTTACTCAGTGTGACCAACACACTTAAAATTGGAACAATTCCTTTTGGGAGTATTAAAGTACCTTAGTAAGCTACCAATCACAAGTGGAATCACTTCAATTGATAAACTATGCACTGAGAAATAAGTTTAGCAAAATTATAATCACCCCCGACTTTTTAGGAACTCTGCAGACACAGACCAGTGTGTACTTCGAAGCGGATTTCTCCCAAATGGCTGAATGAAATCCTCTGAGATTTTGTATGCTTGTAGTAAACCTTGAGCTGGTTCCAATGAGCTATAGATCACTTGATTTGGTTCAGTGAGCACTGAGAAATGCTTCTTGGACGTTGGCAGACTTGGAGTAGGAAACTCAGACAAAAACAGAGATGATGAATGTATACTTCTATTGATAAATGTGTTTGTACAATCTCATTAGCTTGACAAGCATAGCTAAATGAGGTATTTTGGTGTTGGCTATGAGATAGCACTCACACACAATGAGTTACAATGATAACAATGCCTCGGGGAGTGAGCTAGAGTGAGTAACTAACCGCGACTTTTTCACTTCATCTTTTATAGGAGTTTTTTGATCATTTGAATTTGAAATTCAAACTAAGGCTCCCTAGAATCTCTCCTCTAAAAGTAGGGAGATATTCTCTCCACTTAACTATTCTCTTTTCACGACTAATGAGGTAGTTGAATGACTTCACGTGATTACAAATAAATGCCAAGTCAAAATAGACTTTTACAAGGAGTAAAAGGTAATAACTCATAAGTATGAGTTCCTATGCCTTATCCTTCATGTAGAGATATCCTTCAAGGATTCCAAATCCATCTTCAAAGTTTCCAAGGTTCCAAGCCAATGTGTGAAGGCTTGTCTTGCACCAACATAAGTCACATGTGTAGTCATGTGAACACCTCTTGTAAAAGAGTACATTTTTATCTCTTGTAATTGAAAAAAGGAAAAAGGAAAAGGATGGCTTATCTCATCCATGATGTAAAAGCAAACTCATGGCTCTAACTACCTAAAACCACAAATTTTTGAGCTGAGGGAATATCTCCTAACTTTGAGGATCATTTTTAGGTGGATCCATTCGAATTCGAATTCAAAACTTCCTCCAAGAATAGCTATAAAAAGAGCAAGAAGGAAGAGGCGATTAGAAAGCCTTGTACGTGACCACTTCATGTCATTTTGTAGATATTGAAGAGCTTATTCCATAGCGCTATCATTCTACTCCCATTGTGCAAACATTCATTGCCAATGTGGATGTAATCATATGTGAATCTATACATTTATCATCATCTACTTCTCTGTGTTGTTCTCTGCTATACTCACTCAGAGCAGTAACTTGAGAAGGTCATATCTCTAGTTCTACTCAACAATTTTCAGTGTTTTAATGTGCGTTGGATAGCTCTTACTTCCTAGTTTTTGCATATAAAGCTGCATTGTCATTGGACTAATAGTTTGGGAGATATCTGCATTTTACTGCTCACTAGTCTATCTCTGCAGAGCCCCGAGAATGGCGGGCATGTTCAAGACTTTGTAAAACTTTGTTCTCAGTGATTAGTCCATCATTTGAAGTGTTTTTACTTGGATTGGGAAGCTTGCTAAGTCTATTTGCTATGTCCAAAAGTAATTTATCTAATTCCTACCAGGTTGAGAGCACTGTTTAGTTTTTCCAGCAGGTGTATGTCCAAAAATAGCAAGTTTTTGGGAGCTAGTCATCTTGCAACTTGTCTGTCTTGACTTAAACTTTTGGGATACATGTTCCAAAGTACTTGGATGATATTTTGGTGGATTAAGGAAGCTCAAAGGGTCGAAGCTGGTTGTAGCAGCACCAACTCATCTTTGGATTGCATCCACCATCTCTCTTCACATCAATGGCATTTCATCTTTGCGAGTAGGAAATTGAGTTCTCTGGCACACATCACATCTCTTTACGTAGGTATGTGCATCCATGTGAAGAGTGGGCCACCATAATCCTGCAAAGAGGATGGCTTTGATTATCCTATCGGGTCCAAAATGACCTCCTGCAACACCTTGGTGTGCAGTCTCTAGTACGCTCAAATAATCGCTTTCATGAACACACTATCTTAGGTATCCGTCTCGTCCTCGTTTGTATAGATTGTCACCAATAAGTGAATAGTCCTGAGCTTCCTACTCTAGACTTCGTTGTCGTGCTAAGGTCATTCCTTGAGGGAATGTTTTCATCCTCAAGTATGTCACTAAAGGTTCACTTCAGTCTGGTGTGAGAGGCACGTGATATAATGTAGCATGTTCTACTGGTGGTCTTTCACAACAAACATGGCATTCTTTACACAACTTGTAGACCTACATGTGCTAATTGCAACCAATTTTCATGTTCCGATTCATCTACACAACAAGAAAGAATCTTTTGATTATCCTATTTATATATACTTCCTGCTATGATTTGATATCTCTGAGACTTTGTAATCTCTCCTTCTTTGATCCTTATCCTAGGATTGTTGGGTCCGTATGTGAGAATAGGAACAATAGACTTTGCCCATTCTGGTGCAATCTCAAGGTTAAACAAATATGCATCCAGTAATTCATCCGCAATTCCTTGAGGAGCTTCTCCTGTGGTTAGTCTCAAAAGGTGGTCAGCTCTTAGATGTGTCTTTCCTTTCCTGACTACTACTTCAAAATCATACTCCATGAGTAGCAGAAACCAACGTATTAATCTTCCTGTGTTACATGGTTTATTGACTAAGTACAATAATGCTTGATGATCTGTAAAGAATTTGAACTTGTTTGCCAACAAATAATGCATGATATTCTTTACCGCATAGATCATCCCTAATCCTTCTCGTTCCGTAGTGGTGTAATTTCTTTCTGCTACATTCAATTGTCTGCTTGCGTAATCTATGGGGAGATCTATATTACCTTCATTCGTGGGTTGTGCTAACACACATCCTATGGCATAATTGGATGCATCCACATGTACATGGAATGGATTTCTCCAATCCAGGGTTGTCAATATAGGTGCTGAGTACAAACCTCGCTTAAGTTTATTGAATGAATTCTCACACTCGTCTGTCCATTCAAACTTGGTCAAAAGAGAGTATAGAGGCTTGGCTATGATTGCATACATGTGTATGAATCATCTATAATAACCACAATGACCCATAAAGGCCTGTACCTCTTTTACATTATTTGGTCTAGGTAATTCTCCAATCACTTTTACCTTTTCTTCATCTGTCAAAATTCCATTCTTTGACACAATGTGGCCTAGATGGTTGGAACCAAGTTAAAGCGGTATTCTTTAACGTTAGTCCAAATGCGTTATATTGCGTAAACATGTCTTCAACTTGTTCCACCCGTAGCACTTGCTTAAATTCTGCAACATGGTCGTAGGGATCTCCTGTCCCATCAAAATAGTTTTTCATGGACTTTACCAACTGAGTGGGTCTCAATATTCTTGGGTGTTCACGTGGTCTAGGTAGAGGAAAATCATCTCTACCACCTGATATTCTAGGTTCTCTTTGTCTATCCACTCTGTTCGTGTCTATGGTGGTTCTATCTCTCCCTATGGGATGATTAAAACTTACCTTAGGTCTTTCTTTGTTCTTCTCTCTCTGCATGCCATGGGTTGAGGATGTTCCTGCCCCTTGTTGGCTTGTGTTTACGTTTACTCGATTTGGAAGGAACACCAACTCACCTCTCCATGTGTAGGTATTTCTAGCATGGTCTGGCACTACAAATACTCTTTCTGAAGTTTAATCCAAGTATACAACCTTTCCAGGTGTATCTGGGTCCTTGAATTCATATATTATGATGGAGCCTACCTCACTAGGTTGTTCCATTCTGTACCTCCAAAATGCTTCGTGAGTTTCTTTATTTACAAACAACTCTATGCTTCTGTTGTCCTCAGGGGTCCAATCTGAAACTAGTACTCGTGTCAGTACAGATTTCCCTCTAGGTGTCCTAGGTTTTTCTAACGGTTCTTTTCCTTGGGCTTTCATTTCCATCTCTAACTGGATTACACCAAACTCATTCGTATTGTTTGGTTGCGTACTTAAGATGTACATCATTCCTTCCTTGTCTATGTACGCGTCTCTCTCGAATTTCACCACTGGTCGTTCCAATCCAATGGGTTGATTAGGATTGTGCATTTGTACTACTTGTCTTCGCAAACCATCCTCATAGATGCGAGCACCTAAGCGGTTGGTTCGGAGGAATTCGAATTGAATTCTATAGGGTCCTTCAGGTTTTTCTAAATATGCTACGTTTGACCCTTCTTCTGGTCTTTCTGTGCTAAATGCCATTTCTGATTCACTCGTATCTGAGCTCTCATAGGGGTAATTACTATTCAATTGTTGTGCCCACAAATGTGCAATTGTGCCTACACTTGCTTCGGATGATCTAAGGCTTCGTCGGACTGACTTATATATATATTTGCCCGATCTAAGGTTCATGAATTTACTTCATGGAACTCTCTGATCATCAATCGTTCTTTGTTCTTTATTTGCTTGGCTCTTTTTGAATTCCTTTAAGTTCTTGTTTTGTCTTTCTGTAAGTGTCAGGAATCGATTTTCTGTGGTACTTTTGAGTTCTCGTTCCATCATACTTAAGTTCTTTTCCTTTAGGTTTTCATCTCATACACCTTTACTTTAGTCTTGGACTTGAAAATTTTAAATATCTTGAACTTGAGGTGTTCCTATCATCGTTACTCTAATGCACAATGCTACCGTTTAGCCTAAGCTAAGAATTGACTCAGGGGGTTGAGTAATCTTCCAACCTCGAGTCAATTGCTTTGGTTGCTCTGATGCCCAAGAAGCCGCGCTTCCCAAGCTCTGCGTTCTTCACTGCCTTGCCTTGATTGCCCTTGATTGTCCTTGGTAGACCTGGAAAAATCCAATATTAGACCAATTTCACAAATGGATGATCAAGCACTTGAGTATATACACCCTTAAAGGTCCTTTCCCTTTTGCCCAAAATTTCAATGCCCCCTAGCTTTCTAGTTGTTGGTGCAAGCAAGCCTTAACACTTGGCTTTGACTTGTATCTTGAAGAGCATTGGATATCAACCTTGAGGGTTTCACAAGAGCATTCATGAAGACTTCACTTGAAGGAATACCATAGGAATACATGCCTATGTTTTATTACCTTTTATCCAATGTAAAAGTCAATGTAACTTAACTCACCTCTTGGAATCTCACCTACATTCAAAAGTCGTGGAAGTTAGAAGTTATGGATGGAGAGAATATCTCTATGAGAGTAGATGAGAGATTTGAGGGAGCCTACAATTTGAATTTTTGAATTCAAACTTCTTCAAAACATCTATAAAACACAATGTAAAAGTCGCGGGATTAGTGACACTCTACCCGAGGCTAATCCAAGCATATTTGAGAGTGTGTGAGTGCTACTACCTAGCCTACACCTCTGAGTACCATTGGGCATCATTCTACATGCCAATGGGAATGTACATTTGATAGTATCAATACATATACTCATAGTTTTTACTCTGTGTTTTCTCTGAGTGACTACCTCCAAGACTGTCAACTTCAACAGAGCATATCTTAAGATCTACTGAACCAAATTTGATGATCAAGGGCTCATTGGAACCAGCTCAAAGCATTCTACAACACTACAAAGTTTCAAGTCAATCTATTCAGCCAATTGGGAGAAATCGCTGTCGAAGTGATCACTGGTATATTTCTGTGTGTTTCCTAAAAAGTCGGGGGTGTCCCTGATTTTGCTAAACATCATGCTCAGTGTATAGGTTGTCATTTGGAGTGATTTAACTTGCTAATGTTAGCTTGTTAAGTTAATTTAATACTCCCAGAAGGAATTAGATCAATTGTAAGTGTGCTGGACACACTGAGCTTAGGACTGAGCAGGTGTCATTACAGAAATAGCAAGTTTTTGGACTTATGAAGGTTCAAACTTATCTGTTTTGATTTGATCATTACTCAATCACTTTGCAAAGCACATATATAGTTTCTTGGTGTCATTTGGAAGCTCAAGGAGTCTTCTAACCATTTCTGAAGAAAAGAAAGGGCAGGTGTGAAGCAGGTCTAGCAGCACCACCTTGATCTTCTGATTGTACCGAGCCATCACATCCAACAGTGGTATCAGAGCAAACAAGGTAATCATGGGTGATGGTTTCCCTTCCTTTATTGACAAATTGGATAGGAATAACTACCAGGCATGGTCATTAAGAATGAAGACTTATCTACAAGGGAGAAGCTTGTATGGATACATATCAGGAGATGAGGAGTTGCCCTCATTTAAAACCAGAGGCCTACCTACAAAGGATGAGCATGAGAGACTTAATCAATGGTGTGCTAAAGATGCTTTAGCCAGGTCATATCTTCTAAACTCTATCTCTGATTTCCTTCTACCTCATGTTAGGAACTGTAAGACTTCCCAAGAGACTTGGGAGACCTTGGCAACATACTTCTCATCAAGCACAAGGGCCAGAAAGAATCAGCTATGGATTGAGTTTACAACTCTTAGGAAGCAATCAAAACAATGTGTTTCAGATTTTGTCACCAAAGTCAAGGATATAGCAGATCAACTTGCAAGTGTTGGAGAAGAGATTGAAGAAGAGCAAATTGTTAGACAAGTGATCAATGGACTCAAAGCAGATGACAAGTGGGAGAGCTTTACCACTGCAATGGACTTGTACATGGACATTCAAGCACCTGATCTAACAACTCTGATTGGACAACTCTTTACACATGAAGCCAAGATCACAAAGAATGGAGAGCAATCAAAAGGTAACAATCCCTCTGTCCTATATACAGATAAGAAGTCTAAAGATAAGGGTAAAAGCAAGAAGGTTGATGATGAAGGATCCACCTCCCAAGCAAACTATGCAGGGAGAGGTAGATCATCTAGAGGAAGGGGCAGAGGAGGTAAGTCAGGTAGGGGGAGACCCTATAATCAATCTCCATGCAATATTTGTGGCTTGTCTAACCATACTACAGATGAATGCTACAAGAACTACAAGAATCAAAGAGGAAGAGGTCTCCAAAGAGGAGGATACTCCCAAGGCAGAGGCAGGTTCAATCAATCTCAAGGCTACCATGGCTACAACAATAATTACAACAACAACTACAACAATAGCTACAATCACAATGGCAATTATCAAGGAGGATACAGGAACAGAAAGGATTACAACAATTATGCAGAGGATCAAGATGATTCCTTGTTGATTATGAACATGACATCTAAATCAGGTATCAATGATGATCATTTGTTCTATATTGATTCAGGTTGCTCTAACCATGTAGCTGGGAATGTTGCCTTACTCTCTGATTTGGAAGAACCTAAAGGCAAGCACCAAGTGCAAACAGGTGATGACACTAAACACTCAGTGGTCAAAGTAGGTAATGTCAAAACAAGTGATGGTAATCAGAATTTGCTAAGCAGAGTATTGTATGTTCCAACAATCACCAAGAATCTGATAAGTGTAGGTCAGATTGTTGAAAAAGGTCTACAGGTCAGGTTCACTCAACATGGTGCATTTGTGGAGGATCCAAAACATGGATTCAGAAGGATAGCCAAGGGAGAGAAGTCAGGTAGACTATTTACCTTTGAACTTGAGGATACTAAAAATATTGCCTTGTACAACTATAGGGACCAAACCCTATCAGAATTGGAGATGTGGCACAAGAGATTGGGTCACATTGGAGAGAGAACCATAAAGCAGATGAGCAGAGATCAATGTGTGCTTGGGATACCTAATGTATCCAAGCAACACATGATATACAAGTGTGGGGCTTGTCAATTTGGTAAGTCACACAGGTTGCCATATACCAAGAAAGGATTTATGCATGAAGACTACTTGGAATTGGTGCATACAGATGTTTGGGGACCAAGCAAGGAGCCATCCATATCTGGATCAAGGTACTATGTATCTTTTATAGATGATTATAGCAGATGGACTGTCTTGTACTTCATGAAACATAAAGATGAAGTATTTAATTGCTTCAAAAGGTATCTTGCATTAGTAGAGAATCAAACAGGTAGACATTTGAAGAGATTAAGGTCTGATGGTGGTGGAGAATACTTCTCCAATGACTTTGAAGAGTTCTTGCAGGAAAGAGGCATCAAGAGGGAGATTACCACAAGGTACTCTCCAGAACAAAATGGGGTAGCTGAAAGAAGAAATAGACTCATTGTGGAGACAGCTAGGTCTATGCTCAATGAGAAGAAACTACCAAATTATCTTTGGGCAGAGAGTGTATCTACTGCCACATACTTGATCAACAGGTTGCCATCAAAGACACTTGATGGAATGACACCCTATGAGGCTTGGCATGGTAAGAGACCTTCTCTGGATCATTGCAAGATCTTTGGGTGTGTTGCATATGTGCATATTCCCTCACAGGTAAGGGGAAAGCTAGACCCTAAGGCTGAAAAATGTATCTTTATTGGTTATGATTTGAATCAGAAAGGATACAGGTTCTATAACCCCTCAAACAAAGGCTTCAAGGTAAGCAGAGATGTCATCTTTGATGAAAATGATTCATGGTATGATAATGAGTGCAGGAAAGTGAGCCTACCTTATGATATGGAAGAAGACTTTCCAAAGCTTGTCAGGCAAGAACCAACTCAGAATGAGGATACAAGTTCAGATGATGAAGACACCATCAACATTGAAGAATTCAAAGCTTGGAAATCAAAAGGGAAGATGAAGATGAAGCAACTTGAAGACAATCCAGAATCCTCAACTCAAGCTATGAGGAGATCTTCAAGGGAAAAGAAGAAACCTATTAGGTATGGTTATGATACTTCACTTGTGACCAAGCACTCTGTATATCTTGCAAAGGACATCTTAAGTGAAGAACCAGGTACATTTGAGGAAGCCATTACTAAACCAGAATGGAAGGAAGCAATGGATGAAGAAATGGAGGCTCTCAAGGAGAGTGATACTTGGGACTTGGTACCCAAGAAGGACTCCATGAAGGTCATAGGATCCAGATGGATCTACAAACTCAAAAGGAACTCAGATGGTTCAATAAGCAGGTATAAAGCTAGGTTGGTGGCCAAGGGTTTTGCACAAACCCAAGGCATTGATTATGAGGAGACATTTTCTCCTGTGGCAAAGATGCCAACTATCAGAATTATGGTGAGTGTAGCTGCATCCAAAAATTGGAACATGTACCAATTGGATGTGAAGAATGCATTCTTGAATGGATGGATATCTGAAGAGGTCTACATGTCACAACCACCTGGCTATGAGGATCCTAATAAGGTAAATCATGTTTGCAAATTGAAGAAAGCTTTGTATGGATTGAAGCAGGCACGTAGAGCATGGAACTATAGGTTGACAACCTATCTATTGGATCAAGGATTTGTGATGAGTAAAGCAAATACTTCATTGTTTATAAAGAAGAACAATTCAGAGGTAATATACTTGTGTGTCTATGTTGATGACATCATTATTACAGGGAATGATGTTCAAGGAATTAGACACATCAAAGGTCAAATGATGAAGGAGTTCAAGATCAATGATCTTGGATTATTGAAGTACTTCCTAGGGCTTGAATTGGTCTACACAAATTCAGGTATATACATTACTCAGAAGAAGTACATTCAGGACATGGTCAAGAAGTTTAACTTGCAGGAAGCTAAAGTCTCAAACATTCCCATGGAGGTCAACCACAAACTCAGTGCACATGAAGGAGAAGAACTCAAGGATATTACAGGTTATCAAAGTTTGGTAGGTAGTCTCAATTATGCTACCTTAACTAGGATTGATATCTCATATGGTGTTAGTGTACTTAGCCAATTTATGCATAAGCCAAGAGTACCACATTTGGAGGCAGCCAAGAAGATTGTAAAGTACCTAAAGGGAACACAAAATCATGGTTTGTATTATCCATATTCATCAGATATTGACATCAAGGTATACTCAGATGCAGATTGGGCAGGTTGTAAGGATGATAGGAGGAGTACATCTGGTTACATATGTTTTGCAGGTGATAAACCTATTTCTTGGTCATCCAAGAAACAACCCACAGTGGCTCTATCATCTACTGAGGCAGAGTATAGAGGGCTAGCCAATGCCACTCAAGAATCAATATGGTTGAAGTTACTCTATTCAGAATTGGGCCTATACACAAGGCCACCTATCATATTTGGTGATAATACAAGTTCACTTCATTTAGCTGCTAATCCTGTGTATCATGCTAGGACAAAACACATAGAGGTTCATTACCACTATGTGAGGGAGAAACTACTTAGCAAAGAAATCCAATTGTCATATGTATCCACTAATATTCAATGTGCAGATTTGCTTACAAAAGCTTTGGATGGGAGCAAGCTATGCAGGTTTAAATCCATGATTGGATTACAGGATATCATTGAAGACTAAAGATGAAGACTCAAGCAAGTGTTTGGCTTGAGGGGGAGCTGTTGGTGCAAGCAAGCCTTAACACTTGGCTTTGACTTGTATCTTGAAGAGCATTGGATATCAACCTTGAGGGTTTCACAAGAGCATTCATGAAGACTTCACTTGAAGGAATACCATAGGAATACATGCCTATGTTTTATTACCTTTTATCCAATGTAAAAGTCAATGTAACTTAACTCACCTCTTGGAATCTCACCTACATTCAAAAGTCGTGGAAGTTAGAAGTTATGGATGGAGAGAATATCTCTATGAGAGTAGATGAGAGATTTGAGGGAGCCTACAATTTGAAT
>MU260157.1:35000-45000 GCA_020310875.1 Ceratopteris richardii | reverse complement strand
TGCAATCAGGAAAATGTTATGGGAAGAACAATTACAATACATAAGCATGATCAATGATAAGCGATCAACACAAAGAAACAATAATAGGAAAGTACTTCAATGTTTGATCCTAAACCAGACCACCAAATCATAGGAGTGTTGAAATTCTCTCCAATAACATCACAAAACCCACAACACCTCCACAAGAGCAAGGAAAAAAGAAGTTACATCCAAAAGCTGAAAGTGTAGACTAGCAAGAGTACTGCATTGAATCTTAATAAGAGATGCTCGTTTGAGAGCATTCAATGATTTCAATGCATGATTGTTGTGAACAAAGATGTTGTCAAATAGCACGTAGAGCTAAAATAATGGATGCAAGGTTTAACTTTTGGGGACAAATCTATTTTGGTAGATAAAAATATGTACTCGATTGCATGGCTATGGTCTACAAAGGTAATTGTATGAACTCAAGTCAATGTTTTAATTTCATATTTGATGCAAAAGTAGTACGTAAACAGGCCAAGTGAACCAAATTCCACAATTGCATCTATTTTAATGTGTTTGAGAAAATTAAAAAGAAAACATAGTAACTTTTATGAAGATTTGGCATTCAAGAGTTATAGTGTGAATTACACAAAGAGTCTATTTGATTATGTTTTGTGGACTAATGCACTTCATCATCATATGGAATTGTTGAAGGAGGAAAATTTATATGAAAATGGAACACAATATAAAATCACATGTGAAAATCTAAGTAATTCATTCAAGGATTTACCAAGAACATTATTTTTAAAACTTGATAATTGTGGTTTAGAAAATAAGAATCACTATGTCTTTGTATACTTTTCTTTGTCAATTGATAATTGGATATTTGATATGGTGCAACTTGGATCCTTATGATTGGATATACATGCAGATATTGATGCTTTAGTTACTTACTTTTCTAAAAAGCTAAGAAAACAATTGACTTTTAGTTTTCCACATCTAATAAGAATTTTCAATGAACATTGTAGCATGCATCCAACACCTTTTCTTATACGGAGTATGCGATTTCAAACGTTTTTTCAAAGGATAATTAAATGATAGAGTTGATAGTCTTATTGGGCATCCAAAGCCATTGCTATTCTAATTCTACATGATTCAATTGATACCCTTGATGCAATATAAATTGCATCAAAAAAATATTAATTGGTTACCTACAAATGGTATAGAGTTATGGAAGAAAAATGAAGATGGTACAGTGAAACTTCCCAAAGGATCTCCAAAAGTATAACCACCTAATGAGTATGTGAAGGATAATGAAAGGATCAAGGAAGGACTCCTTAGATATGTTAATTGGTGGAAAATACACGTGGAAGAGAAGGGTTATACCTGAGATTATGGCAAATGGATTAAGCCGGTACTTACTTATTGGAAAAACCTTATGGAGGTTTCAAGATATCAAATAATATGGAAAGATACTTCTTATCATGATTTTTGGTCGAAATTTGGGTGCAAGGATTTTGAACTTTTACATCTAGTGCAAGATAATCCATTGGATAATGAACATATGGCTGAAAATGATGTACACTTTTGTGGGACACTACATAATCCGACAAAAGAATTCGACCATTGCCTTGATGTGAGAAAAGGAGACCTTTTCCCCATAGAACCATGTGATGTAATGTACCTTGTGTGGCTTGACATGGCAAAAATTGATGTTATTCAAACTAGAGAATCAGAAACATATCTTTAGATTCAGATACAATATTGGATATCTAGTTCAAAAAAGAAAAACATTAGTGATGAAGAGCTATATAGGGAATGGTGGACAAAATGTTGGTGAGAAAATCTAACCTATCCCCAACATTGGAGAATATTTCTTTCATTATTTGGGCTTGGGCACCAAATGGTGAGCACAAACCAAACAAAACCAAAATCCCAACACCAGTGATATTGAAGGTTAAACAAACCCAAGGCAAAGGAAATGAAGTAATGGAACATTTGAGCTACATCTCCAATGAAAATGACTTTAATTTAGAATTCAATTCTAATATCTTAAATGATATTGATCATATTAGAATATCATTTTTTATAACTTATCCATGATATTGTTTTGAGAAAATCTCTCATAATTTGGAAATCAATTCTAAGTTATTATTTTAATACCTCGTGGTGACGTTTGAATTCTTTGCAACACTCTTATCTCATCTCATCTATTCATTTATTGGTAGTTCTCTTGTTTGCAATGTGTACAATGTTGGAAAGGGGGGGTAAATCCTCCCAAGCTTGAGTTTTGGTTGGATTTGCTAACTTTTTATTAGGAATTTATGTCGAGCGGAAGTCTTTCCATTAATGCCAATGTTATTGACTATGAAGTGAGACTATTGACTACATTGAAGATTATTCTATGTAAGTTGGGTATCCAAGAAGTCCTTGGTGTTTGTTACAAGCTAGATGTTTCTCTTTGGAAAATGTGGAGAGCTGATATCCTATATTTGGAAGACCATGCATCACTGTATCATAGTGGGAGTAGCACTATGGTGAAGATCCACCTTTAAATGTCAATTTGTGAACATGTGAGGATAGTATGATGAACATGAGCAATAGGAATGAACAAGCATGTGAGTGACAAGATCTAGAAAAGCACATGCATACACACACACACATTCACACAAGGTGAGAGCAAAGAGTAGCACAATGGAATCTTCTATTCTCAAGCTCAAGTTACAAAGGAGTTCTTAAAAAGTTCAAATATCTAATAATCTAACCTAAAAAATGAGCTCTCTAGCTCTTTTTATAGTTTTCCACTAGCTAGTGGCCTAGTTTAGACCTAGTGTTTGACCTAGTTAAAAATAGGTTCCTATGCTATTTTGAAGGCTGAAATGAGCTCCAAAAAACATGGAAACTAAAATGTACGATCTTCTAATATATCTCAAGCTCAAGGACTCCTTGGATTTCACCATTGGAGTTGATTTTACCAAAAGTTTCTATTTACAATGATCTATAGTGATATAAATCACCGTTTGATGAAAATAAAGTTCAAAAATTTGATGAGGCCTATTCTCTACCATATCTTCTTTGCCTTCCTTATCTATTGAGTCCTATATCTAACCCTTGTCCTTCTCTCTATCCTTCTTTTCTAAGACTCTCTTGTTTGCTCAATCCGCCTTGGCTCCCTCTACCATTAACACTCCACCCTCTCTAGTCTATCATCCTTGATAGACCTTTGTGGTGTAGGGAGAGTAGTGTAGTACTGAAGTACATCTCTAGATAATTCATGTTCTTCCAATTGAAGTCTCTTTGCGAGATCTAACTTGAGATGTTCCCAATCGACAACACCTAAGACTTCAGGATATGCCATTCTATAATGCTTAAAGTACATGGCTTGTTTGCATGCAAAGAATTGGATCAAGTGGGTTGGCTTTGAAATAAACACCTCCAAATGATACTCCCAAAATCCTACTATGAACATAACCCCAAAAGGTTTCTTTTAGCAATGTCTGGCATTGGTTTCAGATGAGGCATCCAATGTTGAAAGGTAGTATTTATATATGAAACTATTGGCAATCCCTCTCGTGGTGCAAGATATGGGTAGTTAACCCAATCCGCATAGCATGCATTGCTCTTTACTTTAATTGCAAATGATGTCCATGATCTTTTCCTTGGGACTAGTATATAGCATGGGTTATATAAGATGTGGAGTAGAGCATTGGACCACATGCATAAAATTCATGGATATGTCTCCAATAGGTGTTTCCACCAGGCTAGACGATGGTACCTCTCCTCGTTATCGCTAGTAAATCTTCAAGCTCGAATTGAGTGGGAAAGATAGGTGCCTCCCCAATAATCTATGTCACCTCTACATTGTAATCCATGAGGATCACAAACTCAGTCTATATTGCAGTTGAGAGCCTTAATGATAAGCCATTTGTGTGCCATGTTTTGAAAATATTAAGACTTTAAGATTTCTTCTTCCATATTCACCATGGATAAGATCTCTATTGTCACACAGTCTTCTTAGGTTCTACCAATGTCTTCCACCTGCTTTAACAATGGTGGTCTGGGTCCTTTGAATGTGTCCTACTAGTCTTTTGTAATCCGACCTCTTAGTATTGGTTAGGACTCCTACTCTTCTTTGAAGGTTTGTTCCACCAAAATATACATAGTCTCCTTTACCTTGGGTACCTTAGGTGGTGGTGGAGGTTGTTGATATTGGTGAAGTCTGATTTCTAATTCAAGTATCTTGTTTTGTTAGTAGCTAGGCCAAATGAGGATGTGGCAGTTGCAAGAGGTATTGGCATTACTGTATATGGTTTGGGCGGTTGTACTAGTTGTTGCTTTCATAATTTGATTACTTATTCGGTTAGTTGATCACAAATCTCTAATACATTTTTATGGTCTTATAAAATTATTCAAATAATATTTGGAGGAAATGTTTTGGAATTCGGAGGGGCTGATACATGCGCATGGAATGTTTTCTTTTGCCACCTCCAAATTCTCGTGGTTTTGTTGTTGTAATCATTGCTTCTCTTCCTTGTTGACTTCCACATGTCGTCATTAGAGCACTATATACTGGATGAGTTTTGTGTTGCAGTCCATTTGCATTTGTAAGTGACCTTCTAAGTCTTTCATAGCTTGTTAGCTATTTCTTGTATCTTTGTTTCTAATTGATTATGTGATATTTGTAAGGTGGCAAATTCATCTTGTACTAGAGCATTCCTGGCCACCAAATAAAAAATGTGATCTTGTAAATGCATTGATTGAAATTAAAGTTTCATGTTTCTTTGTTCCAATAGAGTGTATTCATGGAATAACTGGGTGGCATAATTCATCATTGTTGCTAGGGTAGAATTGATGATGGATTGATGGAGAGTGTTAATCTCCAAAAGAATAACCTACTCTTGAATTTAGAACACCTCTATATCAAGAGTAAGTCAAAACCTTCACTAAATTAGAGGTCCAATCTCCAAATTATCAGAAGTTGACAAATTCTGTGAAGAAGATGAAAACACAGAAAGTCTGCTGCACTATTTCTTCACATTGACCTATCAAACGTGTAAAGTTTTTTATGAAACTTTGTATGAATCATCTCCTAGAGATTGTGCATCATCTCCAAGTTGAATTACTTCAAAAGCTTTAGTATAACTTGAGAAATTGATTTCACAAGTTATCTATGTCTGAATCTGCACTTCTGAGAAGTCGATTTAGACACCCCTAACTTCTTAACTTCAATTCTCTCAGTACAAAACCCGTTTAAGCAAATGCTTCTAGCCACGAGTAGATCATCTTCTAACTTAAAGATTAAGTGCTTACTTGCACAAAACTTTAAACTATGGAGTGAGATCTGACCAAAAGATTAAACTCGAAATTTGCGCCTGTTTCAGAGAACTGTAAACATTCAACACATATGAATGTTCCTACTTACAATTCTCCTAGCCTGTTTGCAATTAGACTCTAAAATTCAGGTCACAGGCTCATTAACTAACAACTTAGATATCCTCAAAAGGATTTCTTAATTGATCAAACACAGACGGAGCAGACACGAAAAGATCGGGCGCAAAATTTTCAATTACTCAGAAAAGTTTTCAACTGAGTGATGAGAGCTAACACAACTAATTTTTCCTCTATCTCATGACTTCTAACTTCCTCAATCTTGGCTTCTAGCTATTTTCACATATGCTCTCATACATGCCCCGACTTTTCTCAAAGTATTTATAGATAATTTGTACAAGATTCTTACTCAAGCAAAGATCTAAGTCACCTATGACTATACTAATGTACATATGTGTACACTTCTCTAATGCTCTGAATATGTCTTTCTTCCAAGCTTCAATAGTTGATCCTTCCTTCACTCTTTAACTTTCCAAGCCTTCAATTGGTGATTGGTCTGCACCAACAGCTCCCCCTCAATCATCAATTGAGGTCTTCACTATCTTCTTTATACCTGCCATGTCTTTGAACTTTTGTAACTTTGGTCCATCCAAGCCTTTTGTAAGCATATCAGCTATCTGATCTTTTGTTGAAGTATGGATTACTTCAATCTCTTTATCCATCACCTTCTCTCTTAGAAAGTGATACTGAATCTCAATGTGTTTGGTCCTGGCATGAAAAACAGGATTAGCAGCTAAATACAATGAACTCATATTATCTCCATATATAATTGGTACCCCATGCATAATGTCAAGACTCTTCATCAAGGTCTTGAGCCAAATCACTTCCTTTGCAGCTTCAACCATACCTTTATACTCAGCTTCTGTAGAAGATAAAGCAACTATATGTTGCTTCTTAGAACACCATGAGATTAACTTATCTCCCACATAACACATGTATCCATAGGTTGATCTTCTATCATCTGGATTACCTGCCCAATCTGCATCACTATAAACTTTGATATTTGTATCTGAGGTAAACCCATAATACAAACCTTCATTGAGTGTACCCTTAATGTACCTCAACACCCTTTGTCCTGCAATCCAATGTTCTTTTCTTGGGCAATGCATAAATTGAGACAAAACCCCTACTGCATATGATAAATCAGGTCTAGTTAGAGTAGCATAGATAAGGCTACCAACCAAACTCTGATATTGTCTCATGTCCTTGAATTCTTCACCTCCATACTTACTCAATTTGTGATTCACCTCCATTGGTGTAGGTGCTACCCTGCAATCATCCATTTTAAACTTGATTAACAAGTTCTTCAAATACCTTTCTTGGGTCACAAATACTCCATGTTGAGTATATGTAATCTCCATGCCCAAGAAATATGACAAGTCTCCCAAGTCACTTATCTTGAACTCCTTCTCCATTTGTCTCTTGAGCCTTTGTATTCCTTCTTCATCTGTACCTGTAAGAATTATATCATCAACATATATGCACATGTATATGAAACCATTTTCACTTGCCTTGACAAGCAAGCTACTATCTGCTTTAGACACCTGAAAACCAAGTTCTTTAAGGAACTTCACAAGTCTATAGTTCCATGCCCTTGGGGCCTGCTTCAAGCCATACAAAGCTCTCTTGAGCTTGCACACATGATCTGGATACCTTTTATCTCTGAACCCTTGAGGTTGCTCCATGAATACATCATCTGAAATATAACCATTCAAAAAAGCATTCTTCACATCAAGTTGACATAGCTTCCAACCTTTACATGCAGCAATAGCAATAAGTGTCCTTATGGTTGTCATCTTTGCCACAGGACTATAAGTCTCATCATAGTCAACACCATAAGTCTGAGCAAACCCTTTGACAACAAGTCTAGCTTTGTATCTAGACACACTTCCATCTGCAAACCTTTTTGTCTTGTAGACCCACTTGCATCCAATAATCTTCTGACTATTTGGTTTTGGAACCAAATCCCATGTTTGATTCTCCAATAGTGCATCATATTCCTCCTGCATAGCTTTCTCCCATTTTTCCTTACCTTTTGCCTCTTCATATGTAGAAGGGTCTTCATCTATATTTACCATATAAGCATAATCTTTTGTGGCTAGGAATGAAGTATCATAACTATACCTTGTAGGTTGCCACCTATTTCTTGTAGATCTCCTAAGCTCTCCACTTCTTGAGGTTTCTGGTTCTTCATGTTCAGGATCAAATCTTGGGGCTTCTTCCACTTCAACCTGCACTTCATTATTCTCTTGCTCATCAAATATCTGAACTTTTGATTTACCTTTTCTTTGACTCACTTCTTCTTCATCACTTGTATTGATGTTGATTGTACCTGCATACCAAGTGCTTTGTTCATCAAATGTAACATCTTTAGAAACCATAAATTGTTTTGTTGATGGACTCCACAATCTATAGCCCATCTGCTTGTCATCATAGCCAATGAAGACATACTTTTCAGCTTTGGGTTCCAATTTGTGTCTTAATTGTGATGGCACATATGCATATGCCACACACCCAAAAACTCTGCAATGATCCAAGGTAGGTCTTTTACCCCACCATGCCTCATATGGTGTCATACCCTGCAAGGCTTTACATGGTAACCTATTGACCAAATAAGTGGCTGTATTTACAGCCTCAGCCCACAAATAATTAGGGCAATTTTTCTCCTTCATCATGGATCTTGCAAACTCAACAATTGTTCTATTTCTCCTTTCTGCAACACCATTTTGTTGAGGAGAGTACCTGCAAGTAACTTCCCTTTTTATACCTGCATTCCATAAGTAATCACTGAACTCATTAGAGAAATACTCTCCCCCTCCATCTGACCTTAGTCTTTTCAACTTATGACCTGTAATTCTTTCTGCATATGCATGATAGTGTTTAAATGTATTAAACACTTCTGACTTATCTTTGATCACATAGATAGTGATCCACCTAGTAGCATCATCAACATAAATCACATAATACCTTGATCCATTTATACTGAAATCCTTTGATGGTCCCCACACATCTGTGTGTACCAACTCAAGCTTCTCTGAGTACATAAAACCATGCTTGGAATAGGAATGTTTATGAGCCTTACCTAATTGACATGCCTCACATTTGTATGTCATATGTTGACCTGCAACATTAGGCAATCCAAGCACTGAACCATTGTTAACCATATCTTTAATACCTCTTTCATTGAAATGTCCAAGCCTCTTGTGCCAAATATCTAACTCAGAGATCTTATGTCCTCCATATGTGAACATAGCATGACCAATGTTGCCTTGAATCTTCAATGTAAATAATCTTCCTTCCTTTTTCCCTGAAACAATCTGTTTATACCCTTGGCTAGGGTCTTCCACATATACTCCATCATTAGTGAACCTTACTTCATATCCCTTTTCAACAATTTGACCTACACTTATCAAATTCTTAGGGATTGTAGGAACATACAAAACCTTACTCAATAAGGTGCTTCCATCCTTGGCCTTCACTGATCCAATTGACTTCACATTGTGCTTTGTGTTGTCACCTGTTTGAACAACATGATTAAAAACTTTACTTTCCAAATCAGTCATCAAAGATATGTTACCACTCAGGTGATTGCTACACCCTGAGTCAATATAGAAGACTCTCTGATCTTCATTCTGCCTTTCACAAGTTGCATTCATTATCAATGTTGAATCTTCCTTTTGATCTGAAGCATAATTGTAGTAGGTGTTGTTGTATTGTTGACTTTGGAATCCTCTACCTGCATTTCTTCCAAAGTAATTCCTTCCACCTCTACCTCTGTAATTACCTCTTTGATTTCTGCCACCTCTTCCTCTTGAATTATAATTTTGATTATATCCACCATTATTCTGATTATTATGCCAACAATCATTAGCTAAGTGATTTGTCTTACCACAAATCCAACAAGCTTTGCCTCCATCTTTGTTGTTCCTGCCTCTTCCTCTACCTTTGCCACCTCCTCTTCCTCTTAGGAAGTTGGCCTGAGTAGTTGTTCCTTCATCTTCACCTGCTTGTTGTTTTCCTTTGCTATTCTTCTTCTTGTCCTTTGAGTACATTGCATGTCCTGTACTCTTGTCACCATCTCCTTTAACATCCTGCTCAAATGTTAGCATATGACCTAACAATTGATTTAAATCAGGAGTGAAATGGTCAAGTGATAGTTCTGTAGACAAAATAAATGGCTTCCATTTGTCATCACCTCTCAACCCTGTAAGGATTTGCCTTACCAATTTATCCTCCTCAATGTCCTCATCAACAGCTCCTAATGCATCTGCAATGTCTTTCATTCTTGTCACATAGTCTGAAATGGATTGAGAGGCCTTCTTCTTGAAGGTAGTAAACTCTGCCCATAGGGATGCCTTCCTTGACTTTGTAGTGTTCTGGAAATGCTCCTCCAAAGCATTCCATATGTCAGTTGCACTTTCAAGACCTCTAATATGAGGTAACAAGTAATCATTGACTCCCATATAGATAATGCTCCTAGCTTGAGCATCTTTCTTCATCCAACTTTTCAGATCTGCTAACTCTTCCCTAGTTGGAACACTAGGATCTCTGAACTGTGGCTTCTCTTCTTCTCCTGTGATGTAAGCAATTAAATCTTTGCTCATAAGATGAGCTTCCATCCTCATTGACCATGCAGGATAGTTTTCCC
>MU260157.1:20000-22500 GCA_020310875.1 Ceratopteris richardii | reverse complement strand
CCAAGGTAATTATGCTTCTACAAGTTCAGAAAATGACAATCTCTTGATGATGCACATGAATGAGAATTCAAGCAAAGTAGATAACACTTGGTATATTGATAGTGGATGTAGCAACCATATGAGTTGCAATGCTTCTTGGTTTACTAATCTACATGTTCCCAAAGGTAAAGGACATGTAGAAACAGGTGATGATACAGCCCATGAGATCTCCCATGTTGGAGATGTAGCTTTGGATGACAAGGAGGAAGGAAGATGTCTCAAGGATGTCTTGCATGTACCTACTATCACAAAGAACTTGGTGTCCGTTGGGCAAATGGTTGAAAGAGGCTATCAAGTAAAGTTCAACAAAGGTGGATGCTTTGTGGAGAACCCTAAGCAAGGTTACAAGGTCATAGCAAGAGGAAAGAAGCAAGGGAGACTCTTCACTTTGGAGGTAAATTCTCATTCCACTCAACATGTCTACTTCACATATGGAAACAAGAGGATTTCGGAGTTGGACTTGTGGCACAAGAGGATAGGTCACATCAACATACAAAGAGTGAAGGAAATGCAATTCAAGAGGCTGGTTGAAGGTCTTCCCAACTTCCAAGGACAAGGTATGAAGCATTTATGTGAATCTTGTCAACTAGGGAAGCAAGCGAGACTTCCATTCAAGAAGAGTGGCTACATAAGCCAACATCCATTGGAGTTGATACATACAGATGTGTGGGGGCCAACCAAAGAGCAATCCATTGGAGCTAACAAGTACTTTGTCACTTTTATAGATGATTGCACAAGGATGGTTTGGGTTTATTTCATCAAAAACAAATCAGATGTGTTTACATGTTTCAAAGCATTCAAGGCAATGGTAGAGAAGGAAACAGGTACATATATCAAGAAGCTAAGGTCCGATGGAGGGGGAGAATATTTCTCCAATGAGTTTTCTGATTTTTTAATGGATAAAGGCATCAAGAGGCAAGTAACATGCAGGTACACCCCCCAACAAAATGGAGTAGCAGAGAGAAAAAATAGATACATTGCCGAGATCGCTAGAGCAATGCTTAATGAGATGAATGTACCTAACATGTTTTGGAGTGATGCAGCAAATACCACCGTGTATCTTATGAATAGGGCTCCTACCTCAGGGATCCATGGCTTGACACCATATCAAGCCTATTATGGTAAGAAACCTGATCTTTCCCACTTGAAGATATTTGGATGTACTTGTTATGTACATGTGCCAAGTGAATTGAGGCACAAGCTACAACCAAAGGCAGAAAAGTGTGTGTTTCTAGGATATTCAAATGATCATAAAGGTTACAGGTGCTTCAACCCAAACACAAAGGACTTGAGGATATCAAGGGATGTAGCATTTGATGAGCTACTCCCTTGGTATAAGAAGTATGATTGTATGCAGGACTATGAAGAAGAAAATCATGGACATGATGAAGAACAAATCGATCTAGAGCTAAGCGGCCCAAGGTGTTCCATCAATGAAGATAGTTCAAGCATGAACTCACCATGGAGGGGGACATCTTCATCAAGCTATGAAGCACAATCAATCAACAAAGGCAAAGCAACATTGGTGGAGTTGGATGAAGAAGGTAATGAAGTTGAAGATGATGAAGGACACATGATGGAGAAAGAAGCCATGTCAAAGAAAGAGATCAAGTTCCCAAGGCAGAGGAGGTTTATTCCTCCAAAAGGTGAAGAAAGGAAGTCTTCTAGAGTTAAGTATCCAACTCAAAGGTTTACTTATGATTCATACATGGCAACTCATTATGCATATATGAACAAAGTAGTAGAAGATCATGAGCCCGATTGCTATGAAGATGCAAGCAGGTACACCGAATGGAAAGAAGCAATGCAAGAAGAGATCGACGCACTTGAGGAGAATCAAACATGGACTCTAGTGCCCAAGAAGGATAACATGAAGGTAATAGGTAATAAGTGGGTGTATAAAGTAAAGAGGAATTCAGATGGATCTATTTCTAGGTTCAAAGCAAGATTGGTGGCCAAGGGTTTTGCACAAACATATGGAGTGGACTTTGAAGAGACATTCAGCCCCGTGGCAAAGATGAGCACCATTAGGAAACTCATTGCAATGGCTGCTAGCAAAGGATGGAAGCTTTTCCAATTGGATATCAAGAATGCCTTTCTCAATGGAGACTTGGAAGAAGAGGTATACATGGAGCAACCACTAGGTTTTGTTCATAAAGAGTTTCCACATCATGTTTGTAGGTTGAAGAAGGAACTTTATGGCCTAAAGCAAGCTCCAAGGGCTTGGAACCAAAGATTGGTGGACTATTTGATCAAATGTGGTTACAATCAATGCAAGGCGGATCCATCTCTCTTCATGAAACAAAGAGGAGAACTTGTAGTCTACATGTGCGTGTATGTAGATGATCTTATCATTACAGGTAATGATACAAAGGGCATTGAGGAGATCAAGGAAAAGCTTTGAAACGAGTTTAGGATCTCTAATCTTGGAGATCTTAGGTATTTTCTTGGCATTGAAGTT
>MU260157.1:0-7500 GCA_020310875.1 Ceratopteris richardii | reverse complement strand
TCCCCATCATATATGCTACCGATGGTGGTCCTTGTGGTGGCGCTATGTACGGGTAGTTCAGCCATTCCTTGCATTGCGCATTGTTCTGTACCTTGATATTAAATGCCTTCCACGACCTGCGGCGGGGGACTGGACCGTAGCATGGGTTGTACAGGAGGTGCAACGGCGCGTTGTTCCATGTGCGTAGCATTTCTGGATAAGTCTCTAAAAGTTTCTGCCGCCATGTTGGTTGACGAATCTTGCCTTTTCGCACCTCTGGAGGAAGGTCTTCGGGTTGAAATTGGGTCGCAAAAGTAGGAATCTGACCCGTGACTCTTTGTATTTCTGCATTATAATCAGCCAAGATAATATAATATGGCCTTGTACTGGAGTTCCGATGAGAGAATCAGGCGTCTCGATGACAAGTTCTTGAAGTAATCTGATTGTAAAACAGTCTCCTCTATGACCCTCATAGCCTGATTTTGCACTACGGTGCGCTCTTCATGCAAGGTCCCTATTTCCTCCACTTGTCGTAACCATGGCGGCCGTGGTGCCTCGAACGTGTCCTGCGCTTCTTCTGTTTGTTGGCCTCCTGGGAATGGTTGCGGATCATATTCTTCATCAAACGTTTGTTCCACAGGAATTTGCACAACTTCTTCGTCCGTGGGAGCCTCCGGAGGGGAAGATGGCCTCTCATATTGTAGTAGGCGTGTCTGCAATTCAGTTACCTGTTGCTGGAGATCTTTTATGGCCTCTGCGTCGGAGGGAAGCGAAGCTGCAGAGGGGGTGGTTGGAGGGGTAGCTGTTGGGCCTTGTTGGTGTTCCTGCTTCAGTTGTCCTAGCTCCTCCGATAGCTTATCATGTGCTTCGAGCAGCGTGGCATAATCTTCCAATATAATCTTGATATTATCGGGGGTCACTGCTTGAAACTTGGATGGGCTGATGGGTGCCCCCGGTGTGCTCTCAATAGCTGCCTCCAGGTTCTCTTGATTTTGTATTTGCAGACGTCTGTTCTCTTCCTGAGCAGCCGCAAGATGGCGTTTAAGTAGTGCCATATTTCGCTGAAGTTTTGAGTTGCGTTCCAGCTGTGTCCGTAGGTGACCTTCTACCACCTGCACTGCTTCCTGATCTACGTTCTGTAGCTGTACCTCCAATATATTGTGGGCTTCTTGGAGGGTGTGGAACTGTGTGTGGAGGCGAGTGTTCTCCTCTTCTAGTACCGCAAGGCGGAGCTGTAGTGTCGCTGAGTGCTCTTGCAGGCGTGCGTTTTGTTGCTGGAGCTGAATGTAATCTGTTCTTAAATTTGATATACAAGCCAACATGGTGTCCAATGCATTACCTATAGATGAGTGGGGGGTGTTTACTGTGGAAGATGCATGGGAAGGGAATTGGGGAAGGGAGACAGTGAATGATGTGTCTATGAAAGTTGTGTGTGTGGGTGAAATTGGTGGAGGGGGAATGGGAGGAGGTGAAACCGTGGGTGGAGGTGCCGTGGGTGGTGAAATGTCCATACCTTCAGGAGTGGGTGTTAGTGTGGGGCCTGCCATATACATTGGTATGGTAGGTGGTGTGTGTGTGGAAGTGGTGAATAGATGTGACGTGGGGTGGGGAGCTGAAAAGACAGGGAATGGTTGAGGGCCTGGTTGAAAAGCCCTAGCAAAGATGTCCTGGAGGGATTGTAGAAATGGAGAGAGGGATATCGGGGGTTGGGGTCGTAAATTTGAGGAGGGCTGAAAGGGTTGCGTGGTAGCAGGGAAGCCCATGAATGTGGATCTGGGGTCAGGATGACCGGTGGCTGAAGGCATTGGGGATGGTTGTCCTAGGGCAGGCTCGGGAATGGTTTCGGTGGGTGGTGTAGTGATGGGGTTTGCGTCAAAGACCGGGTTATCAGTGGTAGAGAATAGGGTGGCACTGGAGATCGGAGTACGGAAGGTGAAGGTGGGGTCGGTGGGTTGAGCAGTCGATGTGGTTTCCACTGTTTCTCTTCTAGGAGGTGATGGTGGGGGAGTGGATGGTAGTGGTTCGGTGGACTCCTCATGGGTGGCGGGGTGCTGTTGACTAGCTGTTTGGGAGGTTGGTGTAGTAGTGGGCTCTTCTGCAACTGTAACGGGAATTTGGATATTTTTACCTGAGCGAGGTCGTGTCTGGAACCTTCGTGGGTCATATTGAACTGAAGGCCTCTGAATGGCAGTGCGCACAGCTTCTACAACTCCATATGTTTCTGCCATCAATAAGAGACCTTCCCTGTACTCTGAGTCAACTCCCGCTTCTTCCAACAACTGAGTCATAAGTACTCTGCTGCTCTGTTCAGTGAGTAACTGCTGCGATCGCACTCTTTCCATAATCTGATACAGCCTTCGGAGTTCTGCTGTATATGCTGGGGCTTCAGTGGTCTCTTCTTCATATGCTTCTTCTTCTTCCGGGTGTCCGTGTTGTTGGCTTTGCTGAGCGTCACTCCAATGGACATGTCTACCGTCTGTAGACTTTCTTCTTCTCCGTGAGGATGTGCCCTGCTCCTCTGCCTCTGAATAAAACTCCACATCAGAGAATTGTGTGCTTTGTAGGAATGCTTCGAAATCCTGGGGGTCCAGTCCTTCAGCCTCTCCAGTGGCAGCAAACTCGAATTCAGGTGTAACCGGAGGAGCCGATGGGGTGGGTTGTGTCGTAGTGTCAGATTCCGACCTGGGTATCCTAATGGTAAAAGGAGGTACAGTGCCCTCTCTTAATGGTGATGCCTCAGGAGTAGTCAGGACTTCCCTTGTCTGGACACACGGAATCGCGCCCCTCATGCGCTTGGACTGATGTGTGGATGTCTTGAGCCTTTTAAACATTTGTAATTGTGCCCAAGTTAAGGCACGCTCAATGGGGATTATCATATGCCAAGCATCGGTAAATGATGCGTGTGAGTGCACAGCATCCGTTCACCACTAATTTCCTAGAAGCCCGTTTGTTCGCTTCATACAACTGATCTATAATCCACACTGGTAGCTTAATAGGTAGCGCACCTGCTTCCGCCAAGTAGAGAGCAAACCAGATCTTCTTGTGTGGTTGCGTGAATCGGTCTTGACCGGGGAAGGCGAAATGTTGCATGCACATGCGGAGAGGGATGGACACATTTGGGGTGAGGGCTGCCATGTCTTTCAGCTTCACTACTTTCCTGTCCTTCATGTTGTTGGGAACGAGAGCATCCTTTTCTGAGGGTACATGCGTGCCATGCATCTTTAAAGCATCACTCACTAGCTCCACAGTAAGTTCAAACCTCTTCAACTCGTTGTTGCCCAGCAATGAGGGGAGAACAAATGATCCGGGTTGGTCCTTATCTTCATGAGCTTTTAATGTAGAGACCAGATAGTAACATCGGAGGAGGTCGGGTTTAGGTAGTGGGGCTTCAAAATATTCCGCCAACCCTGCTCGTTGCCATATGGTCTGTGGATCTTCGGTGTTCTGTAAAGTCTCGAACTCCTTGGAGAAAAATTGGAATCGCACCCATGATCTGTCATACTCGCATTTAGACTCCCAGATATACTTGGCCTCACCTAATGGACCGGGCATGCCATTGAACCAATGAGAATTCGCATGAACTCTTTCCGTGATTCCTGTAGGGGGATCTGGCACCGGGAGTTGCTGGAGGTGTTGCATCTCCACTGGTCGTTCAGTCGGGGGCACATCCACAGGTAGGCTATCCACATCAATCCCTACAGTGAGTATCCCTACTTGTGAGCCCGAACCTGTCGCTTTCTGCCATTTTTCTTCTTGCTTTCTGATTCTGTGAGAATATAGAATCATGTGTTAACATCGTAATGGACAAAATAAATCCGTTGTTGTCCCCGTTACAACATTAACATGAGGTAGGTGGTGAGTTAGTGTTAGTAAGTGCACGAAGACAGTGAGTGTAGTTAACGTTTGTGTATTCCTAGGAGACTAATGCCGTTAGTAAGTGGGGTGAATTTACAAATCGGGGTCGGGGGGTTTATTACAGATCTTAGACTGCCAAATGCAGTGGATGGGCTTTGCTTTCGGTTTCGTAGAGACTCCAGAGAGCTGTGTCGGTGTCGCTGTTTGGGAGTGGGGCCTTTTAGGGACCCACTTATAAGTGATTACATGCATGCTCATGGGTCTTGGTGTGTTCCTATGTGTTTGAGCACGAGGGAATACTGGTTGTACTCGTAGATGGGTTATGCTGCATAGGTTGTGGCCTTGGTGTAACTACTTGTGCCCTCAAGCAAGCCTTAGGCACCCAAATTTGTCTAGATTGTGGGCTTGCCTTCATCGACTTCTTGGGCACCCAAATAGATTTTACTTTAGCAGAAGAATTTCTGACACACTTCTGATTAGCGTCGTGTTGTTGGTTACTAATAAGAGGCTTTGCCCGTGTAGTTGACGGTGGTGCACCCGGTCGTTCGCCTTTCCGCACCCACACCTGGTTTATTTTCTGGGACATTCTGCTGCGCAGGTACTTTTGATCTCGGACATAGGTAGTACTCGGCTTCTTCTGCTTGTGATCCGCCTTTGGTTGCTGCCTCTTTCTGGCCTTTGGAAGAGAAGGGAGTTCCGTTGCATCCCTGACTCCTTTTTTGCAAATCTCATTCCTCTGCAACACAGGGTTTTGAACAAGAACAGCATGGTCATCTTCATGTGTACCCCTGGAAGGACCAGGAGTCTGTGCCTTTCCTAGCTCCTTGAGTGCTCCATTGTCTAATTCTACTGTGACTCGACTATGATTGAGCCAAACCTGGAGAAGTCCACTTCTTAGGTTTAGATTGACTGCTTGGTCATAGATCCAATCCTGACCCAAGACGAGAGGTTCAGTGAGATCCTCATCTTGACACACTAGTACTTTAACGGTCATTGCCTCATCGTGAATGTAGAGGGGAAGTTCCACCTCGCCCATGCAAGGGGTTTCCACGCCTCCCAATCCTATGAGATATGCTTCCACAGGATTGACAGTCAATTGTAATTCTTGGCAGTAAGACAATTTAACAGCACTAGTGGCTTGCACCTGAGTCAATCAAGGCTCTTACGGTCCTTGCACTCTTTCCTTGTCCTATATCTAAGGTTACGAAAGGACGTCTATCAATTATCCTATGCGAGCTTGTTCCTGCAACTTCACACATGGCCATAGGAAAATCCTTGGTCTGCATAGTCATTCGCTCCAGGCTGATCTCTACCTTGCCTTCGTAATTTCATCCTTCTGATGCGTTCTAAAGCTTCAGCTTGAGCTTCTTCTCTAACTCGCTTTTCTTCCTCTTTGCGTTTTTTAGCAGTGTTGAGTCGACTGAGCATTTCCTCCGTGAGGGGTTCTTGATACAACTTGACTCTGCATCCGCTAATATAGTTTGGGAGAACATCACCCTCTAACGTGGCTAGTTGTACTGCTCCGCTCGTGGAGATCCTATTGATGATCATAGGTCCGTAGCCTCTCTTTTCTAGCTTCCTGGCGTGTTGTTTTAGTGTATAAACTAAAACTAAATCTCCTGCTTTCAAGCCCTTATCCTTCACATGGGCATCAAAATATGCCTTCTGTCTCTTCTTGGCTGCATATATTCCTGCAGCGGCTCTCAGTCTTGTTTCCCCTAATCGTTCAAGGTCAAAGATCCTAGAGGAGAGCTCATGACCTGTCCATTCGTGCTCTTGTGCTACTTTCAATGTAGGGATCAAGAAGTCCAAAGGTAACACAAGCGTTTTGACCGAATACCATCTGAAAGGGGGTGGCTTGGAGTACCGTTTTGTAGGCAACTCGGTATGCCCAAACAGCATGGTGTAGCTGTTTGTCCCAATCAGAGCGTTTAGTGTTCACTAATTTCGTCAGTACATTGCATAAAATCTTATTAGTGCTCTCAGCTTGTCCATTAGCTTGAGGGTGATAAGGGGCAGACTCTTGTGTATTACCAAGAATTCTTGGAGTAGATTTTCAATCACTTCGTTCAAGAAATGAGTGCCTCTATCACTTACAAGCTCTATGGTAGCCCATATCTCGTGAATACATTCTCAAACAAGAATTTGGCAGTTGTTTGAGCATCGTTCTTTGTCGTACCCTTTACCTCCACCCACTTGGTGAGATAATCTGTTGCAACAATGATGTATTCCGCATGAGAACCCTTAGCTGGGGGATTAATAGGACCTACGAAGTCTATTCCCACTTAGAGAATGCACGTCCACCCATCATAGGTTTCAGTGGCATCTCATCTTTGCGTATAGGATACTGAGTCCTTTGACAGATATCAACACCGTTTCACATAGGCTATGTGCATCCATGTGAAGGGTGGGCCACCAGAAGCCTGCAAACAATATTGCCTTGATCACCCTATCTGGTCCAAAGTGTCCTCCTGCTACACCTTGGTGAGCAGTTTCTAAGATCTTAAGATACTCACTTTCATGGACACACAGTCTCAGGTAACCATCTTTACCGCGCTTATATAGATTATCACCAACGAGTGAATAATCCTGGGCTTCTTGTTCCAAACTCCTTTTTCTAGCTAGAGTCATGTCTAGAGGGAATGTGTTTGTCCTCAAGAATGATACTAGAGGTTCACTCCCAATCTGGCACAATGGATACTTGATAAAGTGTGGCATGTTCCACAGGTGGTTTAGTGCAACAGATTGGGCATTCCTTGCACAACTTTTGGACATCCGCTTCCATAGTTGGCCAATGCACTCCGAATCTCTTTAGAGTCTGCAACGTTCGTTGCTTTGAATGGTGTTGCTCTAACGCACCTACATGTGCTAATTGCAACCATTTAGTGTTCTCATCCTCTTCTACGCAACAAGCCAAGATCCCTTGATCTGTGTGCTTGTACATGCTGCCTGCCATGCTGTGGTATTTTTGGGCTTTTACAACCTCTCTGTTTCGTGTGTTTACCACATGATGGTTAGGCCCGTATGTCAATACTGGTACCAATGGCTTAGCCCACTGCGGTACAACTTCCAGATAAACAAGTAAGCATCAGGAAGGTCATCTGATACTCCTTGTGGGGCTTCTCCCGATGTGAGCCTAGAGAGATGATCTGCTCTCAAATGAGTCCTTCCTTTTCTTACCACAACCTCGAAGTCGTATTCCATTAGCAAGAGAAACCATCTCACTAATCTTCCTGTATTGCATGGCTTGTTTACTAAGTACAACAATGCCTGATGGTCCGTAAAAAATTTAAACTTATTTGCAAGCAAATAGTGCCTAAATTTCTTGACTGCATATACCATGCCTAATCCTTCGCGCTCTGTTGTGGTGTAATTCTGTTTCAGCCGCATTCAATTGTCTGCTGGCGTAAGCATTGGAAGATCCATATTACCTTCACCAGTAGGTTGTGCAAGTACACATCCAATAGCGTAATGGATGCATCAACATGAACATGGAATGGCTTATTCCAATCTGGTGTGGTCAAGATTGGTGCTGAACATAATCTTCGTTTAAGTTCTTGGAAGGAATTCTCACATTCATCCGTCCACTCAAAGTTTGTCAATAGTCCGTACATGGGCTTTGCAATGACAGCATACATGTGTATAAATCGTCGATAATAACCGCAG
>MU260156.1:40000-382184 GCA_020310875.1 Ceratopteris richardii | reverse complement strand
GGTAGATATGGTGAATTTTCTGATTTTTTTGGAGATGAAGATGATGATGCGGTGATGAAGATGGAGTGTGGGGGAGGTGAAAAAAAACAAAAACTAAGTAAAAACAATAACAAAAACTGAAATTTTTACCTTCCAACGCCACTTCTTGCTATACTCTTACCATCACACATTCGTCCTAGACTTGATCCCCGGCAACGGCACCAAATTTGGTGTTGCTCTAGCACAATGGTGAGAACCACGTTAAGAAGCTCCACCTCCTTAATGTCAATCCGCGGAAGAGATAGGAGTGATATGAAGATCGTGAATGTGAGATGAAGTGAGAGTGAAGGTGAGAAGCATAGAAATGCACACACACATACACACACACTACGAAGAGACAAGCAAGGCACAATGGAAGGTGAGAAATCAACTCTATTGCTCAAGAACACTATTACAAGCTCAAAAGAACTCTAACCTCCAACAAGCTACAACTAATCAACCCCAAAAATGAGCTCTCTAGCTCTTTTTATAGTTTCTAGACTAGTTTTGACCGGTTTCACATCTAGTGACCGGCATAGTTAAAAATTAGGTCCTAGATGCTATTTGGAAGGGTAAACGGTGTCTAAAAATAACGAAAATTGATACGCTTGTTCTACCTAAGCTCCTCAAGCTCGAGGACTCCTCGGCTTGCACAAAATGGATCTAGAATTAAGAAAAGGGTTTTTCTATGTTACATATGTTACATTAGTGATGAAAATCACTATTGGATGTTTTTGGAAAGTATTTGAAAACATAATTCTTTGAAAAAAGATTCGACTGGCTCCTTGCTCCGTTGTTACATGCTTCCACGTCTTCTATGCCTCTGGCTGAGGATATGCCTATATTCAGAAGCAAAGGTAAACCTACAAGAGAAGAGCTAGAAAAGACTCAACTCATGGTGTGCCAAAGATGCCTTAGCTAGGTCATATCTACTTAACTCTATTTCTGACTTCCTTCTTCCTCATATTAAGAATTGCAAAACTTCCCAAGAAACTTGGGATACTCTATCTTCATATTTTTTCTTCCAATACAAGAGCTAGGAAAAATCAATTGTTGATTAAATTGACTACTCAAAGGAAGCAATCTAAGCAGAATGTTTCAGAGTATGTGACCAAGGTAAAAGATGTGGCTGATCAATTGGCAAGCATAGGAGAGGAGATTGAAGAGGAGAAAATAGTGAGACAGATAATCAATGGCATCAAGGCAGATGATAAGTGGGAAGTTTTCACAACTTCTATGGATCTTTATATGGACATGCAAATCACTGATCTTACCACTCTCATGGGGCAACTATTTACCCATGAAGCCAAGCTGAACAAAAATGGAGAACCATCAAGACGTAAAAATTCTTTTGCCCTCTATACGGATAAAGGAAAGTCTAAAGATAAAGGAAATAGCAAGAAAGTTGAAGATGAAGGTACTACATCTCAAGCTAACTATACAAGGAGAGGTAGGAATTCAAGAGGAAGGGGGTAGAGGAGGTAAGCAAGGTAGGGGGAGACCTTTCAACTCTTCCTGATGCAATATATGTGGATTGTCGAATCACACAACAGATGAGTGCTATAGGAACTTCAAGAACCAGAGAGGAAGAGGATTTCAAAGAGGTGGCTACTCAAAATCAAGAGGAAGATTCAACCATAATCAAGGATTAGCCATGGCTACAACAACAATTACAACAACAATTACAACAGCAATTATCAAGGAGGATACAAATCAAGAAAAGACTTCAACAATTATATAAAGGATCAAGAGGATTCTTATCTCATTATGAACATGACTTCAAAACAAGGTATGAATGATGAGCACCTCTTCTATATTGACTCAAGTTGTTCAAACCATGTAGCAGGCAATGTAGCTCTCCTTTTTATCTTGAGGAGCCCAAGGGAAAGCACCAGTGCAGATAGGTGATGACACCAAGCATTTAGTTGTCAAGGTAGGAAATGTCAAAACTTCTGATGGGAATAGGAATTTGTTGAGCAGAATTCTTTATGTACCTATTATCACAAAGAATTTGATGTGTTGGACATATAGTGGAAAAGGGTTTGCAGGTTAGGTTCAATAAATTTGGAGCTTTTGTGGAGGACCCCCAACATGGATTCATAAGAATTGAAAAGGGAGAGAAAATAGGTAGATTGTTGTCATTTGAGCTTGAGGACACTAGAAACATTGCACTTTATAATTATAAGGAGCAAACTTTGTGTGAGTTAGAGATATGGCACAAAAGATTAGGGCACATTGGTGAGAGAACCTTGAAGCAGATATGTAGAGATCAATGTGTACTTGGGATACCTAATGTATCCAAGCAACACATGATCTATAAATGTGGGTGCATGTTAGTTTGTTAAATCATATAGGTTACCCTTTACAAAGAAAGGTTATATGCATGAGGATTATTTGGGACTTGTCCACAGAGACGTGTCGGCACCAAAGCAAGGACCCTTCAATTTTAGGCTCAAGGTACTATGTGTCATTTATTGATGATTTCAGTAGGTGAACTATCTTGTATTTCATGAAACATAAAGATGAAGTGTTCAATTGCTTCAAGAAGTATCTTGCATTTGTCGAAAATCAAACAGGAAAAATCTTAAAGAGGATAAGGTCAGATGGAGGAGGTGAGTACTTCTCCAATGAATTTGATGCATTTTTGCACAGCAGAGGTATCAAAAGGGAGATGACTACTAGATATACTCCTAAGCAAAATGGAGTAGTAGAGAGGAGGAACATATTGATAGTGGAAGTAGCTAGATCTATGCTTAATGAAAAAAAGGTTTCCAAATTACTTGTGGGCAGAGAGTGTTTCTACTGCCACTTATCTTATTAAGAGGCTACCCTCTAAGTTCCTTGATGGGATGAACCCCTATGAGGCATGGCATGGTAGAAGACCATCACTTGAACATTGCAGAATCTTTGGTTGTGTTGCTTATGTGCATGTTCCATCTCAAATTAAAGGTAAGTTAGGCCCTAAGGCATAGAAATCAAGATAAAGAGGTTGGAGGACATACCATAATCATCCAACCAAGCCATAAGGAGATCACAAAGAGAGAGTAAGAAGCCAATCAGATATGAGTATGATACTTCATTAGTCACTAAGCATTATATTTATCTTGCTAAGGATTTACCACTTGAAGAACCTTCTTCATATGAAGAAGCAAGTATCAAAGCAAAATGGAAGGAGGCTATGGATGAAGAAATAGAAGCACTCCAAGAGAATGACACTTGGGAGTTAGTATCCAAGAAAGCATCAATGAAGGTATTTGGTTCTTGATGGATTTACAAAATCAAAAGGAACTCAGATGGATCCATAAACAGGTATAAAGCTAGGCTTGTGGCTAAGGGCTTTGCACGAACCCAAGGAGTAGATTATGAGGAAACTTTTTCACATGTGGCTAAGATGCCAACCATTAGAGTATTGGTTAAGTGTGGCTACATCTAGAAATTGGAATATGTATCAACTAGATGTAAAAAATGCTTTTCTTAGTGGTTGGATTTCAAAGGAGGTTTACATGGCTCAACCTCCTAAGTGAGTGAACACCTCACTCTTCTCTTTCATGAGATATACCCATACTTTGTGTGTATGGTCATCAATGAAAGTAACATAAAAACCTACAACCGCCCATAGATGTGGTCTTTGCTAGACCCCAAACATCTGTATGTACTACTTCTAGAACATTCTCACTAACATGCTTGTCATGTGGAAATGATGCTCTTGAATGTTTACCAAATTGACATGTTGCACATACCTTTTGCATTTCTGAAACTTTGAAATTTGGTAGTCCATGGACAATCTCTTTTGACTGCATCAATTCAGCCTTTGCAAGTTTGCATGTCCAATCCGTTTGTGCCACATCTTTATATCTACAATAACTCCTACACCTTTTGCAAACATGGCTGCATTCATTTCAAGAATCTTCACATTTAAGGTGAACATCCTACCCACTTTGTTTCCTTTGGCAACCAATCGTCCATCCTGCTTGAACTCTTCTACATATAATCCATCAGCATTGAACCTGACTTGTAATCCCTAGTCAACCATTTGTCCAACAGAAACTAGATTCTTTGTTATATTTGGAACATGCAGCACATCAGCAAGATATTTTACCTTTCCATCCTCCATCGATAGTGCTATGTTTCCTGTATGCTCAATAGGATCTGATGTGTCATCACTTGTTTCAACATATCCAGGAACTAGCAATTTCTGCAAAGTACTAAACCATTCTGCATGATTGGTCATGTGATTTGAAGCACCTGAATGAACATACCAAAAATTATCATTCGATTTTGAAACACCAGTAGACATCATATTCATCATGTGATGTTGAACCATGAACAGCTTCTCAGAATCATCTATACTTGTGGATGCATAGTTGTTTTGCTGCCTTCTGTTATTTTGATTCTTCAACTTGTAATCACGTTCAAAGTGTCCAGGTTTAACACAATTCTAGCATCCTTTACTATCATTACGTGAATCATTTCTTTGGAAATTTCTATGAACTCTTTGGCTCCCCCTACCTCGAAACTATCCTCTTCCGCCTACATGATTCTGTTGTTGACATTGGTCTTGGTTACTATTTCCTCTTCCATTTCCAAAACCTCTACCTCTGCCTCTTCCTCTGCTGGAGTAGAATACCTACTCAGAACTGGGCTTTCTTTGGGAGTTTGAATCCTCAGCAAGATTCTTTTCTTCAATAATCTGCATAGATACCAAATCAGCAAAATTGGGAATATTTTCCTTGGACTGTATAGAAGTTTTGAATTGCTTATATGTAGCTCCTAAACCACGAAGGCACACTTCTACCTTATCATCATCATCTACATTCACGCCAATAGATGCAAGTGACTCACATATGCTTTTGATTTTCAGAGTGTAGTCACTTACTGACATGCTCTTTTTCTCCAATGTATGCAACTCGTTCTTGAGTTGCAATTTTCGTGCCTTTGTATTGGTCTCGTATACTGTGACCAAACTGTTCCAAGCCTCTTTCGGAGTCTTGGCATCCTGTATGTGCCCAATCATGCTATCCTTTATCCTAACAGATAGCCAGTACATTACCTTTCGTGCTCTTTGATTCCATTCCTCATATGCTCTTATTTGTTATGCAGCCTGATTCCTCTCTAGTAACTGTGGATCATTTTCGTTCTCCTTCAATGTACTTCTAGTAGCCTTTTCCCATTAGGAAATTCGTCATTCGGAATCTCCAACCATGGAAGTTGTTCTTGTCCAGCTTATCACTCATAAGCTGACTCATTCCATCTGCATTTGCCATTTCTGCAGCAATTCACAACACTGCAAAACACTACAAGCAGCACTTCTGCTTGAACAATGTCGCACTATGACGTGACAGTTCAATCTCAGAAAAACACAGTTTTCGTGTATCAACAGTACACGGAATCGCTTGAAATTCTAGATCTCAAATATGTGAGTGTTGTCAAACACAACGCAAGTTACAATTTCTGAAACTGATCTGGTTTTTTTGGGGGCCCCACCTTGAGGGCTCGAAAAGGAGGTCGAGATGGCTCTGAATGTTCTACCTTCATGCCAATTTTCGTAGCAAACGGAGGTCGTTTGTGAATCACGTTTGCTCCATGCCTTGCTGCGTACTCTTCACCGTCGCCTTCTCCATGAGCTCTCTATAGCCACACTCGCTCTAATACAATGTCACGAGGAAGGAGATAAGGAACAGAGCTCACACACACACTCTCACTCTCAAGGCAAAGCACACACACACAGATTGAGGCAAGGAAGAATAATCTTCTTCTTCTTCTTCTATTACATAAAAAGGAATGTACAAGAATGACCTAAAAAAAACGAATACAAAAAGTGCAATATATAAAGATCAGTACATAATGAAAAACCTAATGTCCGCGAATGAGTAAGCTGGCAAGAAACAAATGTTCCATCACTCTCGGTAGATAAATCTAATAAAGCTCAATGAAGTATCCCTGACATATATCGGCGTGATCACTATACATGTCAGAGAAATGAAAAACTCATACGTGTCATCCTGGATCATCACATGTTGAGCTTGATATCTCAACAAAGGGGGGGGGGGGACCTCCTAAAGAGGGAAAAAAGTGCCCCAACGGTCCTACTATGTTCACATAAATCAATACCTAAATATATCAACAAATCCCCCCTGGGAGTGATGGGGTGAACAAGGAGCTGACACTCATGTATAAGGAAGTGCCAAGCTATGTGGAAATCACTCCACAAAAGGAAGTAAGCCCAAAGCTTTGTGAAAAGCTTCAAAACTTCTCCCTAGGCAGAGCCTTTGTGAAAAGATCCGCAATGTTCTCTTGCGTGGGCACATATGCCAAGCTGATCTCCCCAGCAGAGAACCTCTCTTGACATAGTGATAATGCACCTCAATGTGCTTAGTGCCAGCATGGAAGACAGGGTTCCTCACAACTACCAATGCACTTTGACTATCAGTGAAGATGGTGGTGGCGAAAGATTGATCAACACCCAAATCAACCATAAAGCATCTAAGCAACACACACTCCACAATCACTATGAAAGATGCCCTATACTCAGCCTCACAACTAGAAGTGGCCACCATAGGCTGCTTCTTGCTCAACCAAGATATACATGATCTACCAAGCATGAAGCAAAAGCCACTAGTGGACACGCGAGTGTCATAGCAACCAGCCCAATCAGAGTAAAAAAAAGCATGTAAATATGGCCGTAGTGATCCCTCCTTGGGATAAAAATACCCAAGTAGCCGAGTACCACTCAAATAGCGAAAGATGCGCTTAATTGCCTGTCAATGCTTGACTCTTGGGCAATGCATAAACTTGCTCATCTATGAGACATAAAATTGAATATCTGGCTGAGTAATGCATAAGTAAATCAAGCATCCAACAACCTGCTGATAGAGAACAACATCAAATGCATCTCCAGCATCATGAAGAATCAATCGTAAACCTGATCCATAAGAGTGGCAATAGGCTTACAGTCTTCAAGGCCAAAATGCTACAATAATCAATCGTAAACCTGATCCATAAGGGTGGCAATAGGCTTAGAGTCTTCAAGGCCAAAATGCTCATTTGACACAAAGCCATTCCACCATCAACTTGCATAAACTGAATGCCCAAATAGTGATGCAAATGCCCCAAATCAGACATCTCAAATGACGCATGCAAATCAGCCTTAAAATCAGCAATATGCTTCTCAATAGGACTAGTGAGCAGCATGTCGTCAACATAGACAACAATGATCAAAATCACATCATTAGCATGCTTAACATATAACGTGCTTTCAGTTGGACTTTTCTCAAAACCATGTGCAATCAGATAGGCATGTATCTTTTCATACCAAGCACATGGTGCTTGCTTTAAACCATATAATGCCTTCTTTAACCTGCACACCTGGTTTTCATGCCCTTTTTGCACAAAGCCATGGGGCTGAAAAACATACACTTCTTCATGCAAGTCACCATTCAAAAATGTTGTCTTAATGGCCAGCTGATGTACATTCCAACCATGATGGGTTGCAAGTGCGCAAATGCTTCGAACTGTAGTCATATAACATGTAGGTGCAAAGGTCTCATCAAAATCAATGCATCTTCCTTGCGCATAACCCTTTGCATCAAGCCTAGCCTTATACCTGTCAATTGCTCCATCAGGCTTACGCTTCAGCTTGTAAACCCACTTAGTGCCAATGGCGTTCTTGCCAAGAGACAAGTCACACAAAGACCAAGTACCATTCTTCATTATAGCATCATATTCAAATTGCATAGCAGCCATCCAATTTTTTGAATTTTGTGTTTCATCAAACAAAACAGGCTCATTCTCATCACAAAGACCAAATGCAGCCATAGCATAGCAATCTGATGCAAAAGAGGCACTATGGGAGGCTCAACGAGGACGATATGACAAAGGTGCATCTAATTTGCTGTCACGCAAAGTCTACACCAGCCATTTTGGCATAGTTTTTGCCTGCTCAATATCAGCTCTATCATCAACTAGTGCATCATGTAAATCTGCATCAGAAATGGAATGATCTTCATCATTACATGAAACGTGAAAAGGCTGAGAAGTTGCCTCATTGGGACCAGCACTAGACTGTCCACCTGTAAAAACAGGCAGCAAAGTATCATACATGTCTTTGGAGCTAACAGATGCCTCCTTAGTACATGAAAGCAATGGCTGAATAGCATCTTCCACAAAAGCAACATCACGGCTAACCAGAATGCGTTTAGTCTGTGGATGCTACAGACGATAGCCTTTACTTTCAGAACTGTACCCAACAAAAATACATTTTATTGCTTTATCATCCAATTTTTTGCGATGTTGTTATGCATATGCCAAACAACCAAAAACACGCAGATGAGCAACAGATGTCTTGCGATCATGCCAAGCCTCATATGGAGTGATAGACTGTAGCGCATTAGTGGGACACCTGTTAAGTACATATGCTACACACATGATAGCCTCAAGCCAGAAGCTATGTGGTAAGGCCTAACTCTTTACCATACACCTCGCCATCTCCATGAGTAACATGTTCTTTCATTCAACAACTCCATTCTGTTGAGGTGTATACGGCACTATACACTGGTGTTTTTATCCCACGTTCAGCCAGAAATGCATTAAAATGAGGACATATATTCCCCCCCTTGATCTGAACGGAGGGTGCCCATTTAACATGCTGACAAATTTTCAGCCAAAACCAAAAATTGTTTGAAGCACATGAACACTTCGGAATTTGCCTTCAATGGATATACCCATGCATGCTTGGAAAAATCATCAATGAAAGTCATGAAGTAAAGATAATTTCCAAAAGAAGGTGTCTGCATAGGACCACAGACATCACTTTGTACAAGCTACAATTTCTGAGTAGCCCGAACTCAACCATCTTTTGGAAATGAGGAACGCTGCATTTTGCCCAAAATACAGCCTTCACAAACATGTTTTCCAGGTGCCTCAAGTTTCGGCAAAGAGGACACCATTTCAGATTTTTGCAAGCATAACAAACTGGAAAAATTCAGATGACCAAAGCGTGCATGCCAAAGCTTCACATTTGACATAGCCTGAGGATCATGTATTGCACATGCCCAATCATTGAAAGATCTTTCATAGTCTACGAGCTTATACAGCCCATGACATAAAATGCCTGAAGCAATAATCACATTGCCATTTGACAGATCATGAACTGTACACCTGTCATCAACAAATTTCACAACCAAGCCAATATTTGCTAATGAAAAAACTGATAACAGGTTCTTCTTGATCCTTGGCACAAATAAAGCATCTGACAAACTGAGAGAACTACCATCAGTAGTAGTGAAAATGATCTTACCAACTCCCATAACAGGATAAGAGGATTTGTTGGCACATGTAACAGTATTCCTTGTAGGGGCAGGCTCGAGTGAAGAGAAGAAACTGCACTATGAGGTAATATGTTTGGTCGTCCCACTGTCAAAATACCAAACATCTGAGTGTACTACAGACATGCATAGCTCATGAGAAGATGGGTCAAAACCATAGACAGTAGTAAACGCCCACTCTTCTTCCTGCACACGATTAGCAGACTGTGTTTTTGGTGTAGAGGCCTCTGCAACAACCATTCCAACCTCTTTCTTCTTTGCCTCTTAAGCAACCAATTTTGGACAGCTCTTTATGATATGATCATTCCCTTTACAGTACTTGCAAAACAATTTCTGCTTTTCTGATTTCTTCTCATCTTTATCTTCTTTGAATGTGCAACATTTGTAGATTTCCGCTTACTAGTTGAAGTGCTCCATTTTCCTTTGCCCTTTTGACTAGCCAAGAAAGCTTGATCTACAACATGCATAATGGGCATGTTCTGCCTGGACTCATCCTCTTGCATCAAAACAGAGACTAACTCCTCAAACGAAAAGGCATTTGGATTGCCTTTCATCATAATCATCGAAGAGTAGAAGCAAAGCTTTGATCACTGAGTATGCTCACCAAAATTTGTGTGATTCTGAATCTACAATCAGAAGAGTGTTGATGGCACCCTAGATGAAGCGACGACCTACTCTGATACCAATTGTTGGAGATAGACATCTGTGGAAGCACGCAAACAACACAACGAAGGAGAAGAAGCTTGGAGCACAACACACAATACTCAATGTATTACTAGAGAATACAAAGATAAGTAGCCCGTTAGGGCAATAGGTGTATATACAAGTTGTGGGACAAGAACCTCCTAAAGAGGGAAAAAAGTGTCCCGGCAGTCCTATTGTGTTAACACACATCACTACCTAAATATATCAATAGCCCACAACACTCTCCAACCATCACTTGTAGCAGATGTGAAGTAGGTTTTAGCTACACCAATTCATCTCTTGTGACTATCCACCATCTCCTCCAACAAAGGTATCACAACAAGCACAATCAAGATGGGAGATGGATTTCCATCCTTTGTTGACAAATTGGACATGAATAATTACTCAGCATGGCCACTAAGGATGCAAGCATACCTTCAAGGGAGAAGCTTATATGGATACATCTCAAGAGATGAAGACATGCCAATCTTCAGAAGCAAGCATCAACCAACAAGGGAAGAGTAAGAAAGGTTGACCACATGGTGTGCAAAGGATGCTCTTGTCAGGTCATATCTGCTAAACTCAATGTGTGATTTCTTATTACCTTATGTTAGGAATTGCAAGACCTCCAAGGAGATTTGGGAAGTACTTTCATCATATTTCTCCTCAAACATAAAAGCTAGGAAGAATCAGTTGTGGATGGAATTCACAACCCTTAAGAAACAACCAAAGCAAGGAGTAGGTGATTATGTAACCAAAATGAAAGATGTAGCTGACCAGCTTGCAAGCATTGGAGAAGAGATAGAGGAAGAGCACATAGTGAGGAAGATCATCAATGGAATTAAGGCTGATGACAAGTGGGAGTCCTTCACCACAGCAATGGATCTCTACATGCATATGCAAATACTTGATCTCAACACCTTGATGGGGCAACTCTTCAACCATGAGACAAAGTTCAACAGAAATGGTGACAATTCAAGAGGTAACCAATCTTTTACCCTTTATATAGATAAGAATACAGCTAAGGATAAAAATAAAAGCAAGAAATATGAAGAAGAGGCTAGTACCTCTCAAGCTAATTATGCAGGAAGAGGAAGAGGTGCTAGAGGAAGGGGTAGAGGAGGAAAGCAAGGCAGGGGGAGACCCTACAACGATTCACCATGCAACATTTTTGGTCTCAACAACCACACTACAAAAGAATGCTACAAAAATACAAGGAACTAAAGGGGAAGAGGCTTCCATAGAGGAAGCTATGGACAATCTAGAAGTAGGTACAACAATGGTGGAGGCAACTACAATCATAACTACAATCAAGACTACAACAACAAAAATTATCAAGGAGGCTTTAGAGGAAGGCGGGACTTCAACAACTATATGGAAGATCAAGAAGACTCTTTAATCATCATGAACATGACATGCAAGCAAAGTAAAGATGATGAGCATCTCTTCTACATTGATTTAGGTTGTTCCAATCATGTGGCAGGAAATGTAGCTCCATTATCTAGTCTTGAAGAACCCAAGGGGAAGCATGAAGTGCAAATAGGTGATGCCACTAAACACTCAGCCAAGCAAATTGGAAATGTCAAATCATCTGATGGTAGTATGAACCTTTTGAGCAAAGCTTTATGTTGGGAGAGATGGATGGATACCTCAAGGAAGTTAGGTGGTATTGCTAAAACTTGCTTTGTATCTACCCTAAATCACTTCATAGTTTGATGTTAGGCCCTTTTAGCTTGCAAATGACACCAAGAAAGTACCCATTGTTGGAGGATAAACACTCCTATGTGCACAACAAAAGCAAATGAACCCTCCTAGGATCCTGAAATTTTTCAGACATAGGTTCTGTATTTTCTGAGTCTCTCTGAGTATATGCAGATACTGAAAATGAAATTTTGCAGGCATAAACTACACTTTACGAGCTTTCAAATGAGAGTAAAACCACTCCATTTGGATACTGGATGATGCCTCAACCAGCTGCAACAAAACAGATAACTTGATCTCTTCACAGAGTATGAGCTAACTACATAGACATTGTTCTGGACATTTCTCTGCACATGTGCAGGCACTGAACTTGAGACTTATACCAGACAAAGTAGAACTTATAAGCTTTCCAAAAAGACAAAAAAGCATTGCAAATGGATTTCGGATGAAGGAGAAACAACAATTACAAGACCGGGGGGGTCTGCCAAAAACATCTAGATAGATAGAGTGTGTAAAAGTGAAATTTCTGCAAAATATGCAGAGAACAGCTAGTAGGGGGTGTGCTTAAGCAAGGGGGCAGCTTGAGCACGTATTTCCACAACTCTAAGCAGATAAATGTATTTAGCAAATCATACATGCACCTCGACATTTACGGGCTATGATACTGTGGAGGCCAATGAGTAAAGACGAGATAATATGTGATGATTGTGAGAAGCATTATCAATGAAACTTTGTAGGATTAGAGTAGATAGTATGCTAGATCTATCATGCTTTAAATCATAGGAAATGATTGACTATAGATAGAGAACAAGCTATGACAAGATCACTATTTTAATGGAGTTAAAACAGAGAAATGAAAATAAGAAGTAATGATCATGTATGTATTAAATCATGTAAAAGTACAGTGTGATTGGCAATCAAACATTACTCAATGAGTGAGAAGTGAGAGAGCTATGAGTGAGCTCCTCTTCTCAATGAAGGTACATCAATATTATCTCTGAATCTTGAGATAGACGCGGGCCTTTCATATCCTCTTTTTATAGTTATTGTTTGGAGCCAAAGGATTTGAATTCAATTTCAAATCCTTACCTAAAAGTGAATTCTAAAGTATAAGACTAATTCTCTCTTGACTCAACTACCAAATGATATGCGATTATATGATTCCTAACTCGTCGTGGGTATATTTCACTTTTACAAAAGTAAATGTGAAGTAAAATTACAAGAGGTTGAGCATATGAAGCCTTCAAAAGGTTACGCCATTAAGTTAAGCATAAGTGAGATGATCAAGTATGTAGGCTTGTGCTTAATTGCACTGTCACATAATCCTAGTAGGAGATGGTTTAACCACGCCTTAAGAGAGAGGATTAGCAAGTAATCCTCAACCATGGCTTTTGGGGCAAGTGGTTAGCCCATCGCACTCCTAACCGGGAGGATGTGAGTTCAATTCCCAACATTGGTATCAGAGCCTAGTTGAGAAATTGGGCAAGACGGAAGTTTTCACCTCATTCGTGGGCACTTGGAAAAAGCACTTATCCATGGTGAGTGTGAAACTGATCTTGGATGAAGGCGCATGGGCATTTGGGCACCCATAGAGGGTGGGATAGGTCCAAATTTGGTCCATGTGCTAGAGTTTGAGGTTGGCAGAAGTGCTCATGCATGGAAAGTGGGTCCAAGAGTTAGAAGGGTCCACAAGTGAGCATTGAGGACAATGGTCAGTCTAAGGGGGAAGGAATGTCACATAATCCTAGTAGGAGATGGTTGCACCATGCCTTAAGAGAGAGGATTAGCAAGTAATCCTCAACCATGGCTTTTGGGGCAAGTGGTTAGCCCATCTCACTCCTAATCGGGAGGTTGTGACTTCAATTCCCAACATGCACCAACAATGAAGATGTGCTTCTTAGACTTGGATTGCAACTTGTTGTGATATGTTTTTGGCACGTGGAAAAATGCTTCACTGCAAAATACTCGAAAGAAGGCATATTAGGTTTTCTTCCATGGTATGATTGAAATGGTGTCTTGTTGTGAAATGCACTATTGAAGCCTCAATTAAGTACGTGAATAGGAGTATGTACTGCTTCTGCCCAAAACTATTTGAGCCTCCAAATAGTCATAGGAATGTATTTCTCAACTAGGTCAGAGATTAGGTATGGACACGATCAAAGCTAGTGAAAAACTATAAAAAGAGCTAGAGAGCTTATTTTTGAGGTTGGATTCTTGGGAATAGAAGTAACTAGACAACATTGTAAATTTCTTTTAGCTAATCAAAGATTCCATTGTTCCTCTCTTTTTTCTTGCCGTGTGTGCATGTATGTGTATGCGTGTGCATGCTTGTGTGCTTCTCACACATGCACTGGTGCATTCCACTTGCTTGAGGTCATCATACCATACTCATATCTCCATGGACTGAGAATTATGAGGTGGATCTCCTCACCTTGGTACTCACCATTGTGCCAGAGTGACACCATGGTGATAGGGAGCTAACTTCTTGTGAATCACCATAAAATAAAAGGTATTCAATGACCTCATTCAAGAAGTGTTTTCTATGATTGCTTACTAATTTCATTGGCAATCCATATCTTGTGAATACATCCTCAAATAAAATTTAGCTATTCTTTGTGCGCCATTCTTCCTTGTAGCTTTCACTTCTACCCATTTAGTGAGACAATATGTTTTTATGATAATATATTTGCCATGTGAACTCTTAGTTGGGGGATTAATAGGACCTACAAAGTCTATTCCCCATGTTGAGAATGCATGTCCTCCCATCATGGGTCTTAGTGGCATGTCATCTTTGTGAATTGGATATTGCATCCTCTGACATGTATCACACCTCTCCACATAGTTATATCCATCCATATGAAGGGTAGGCTTCCAAAACCCTAAAAACAAAATGTATTTGAACACTTGATTGGGCCCAAAGTGTCTTCTTACAACACCTTGATGTGTAGTCTCTAAGATCTTCAAGTATTCACTCTCATGTACACATAGTCTCATATATGCATCTTGTCCACGCTTCTATATATTATCTCTATTGAGTGTATAGTCCTAAACCCTTTGTTCTAGAATTCTTCATTGCACTAATGTCGTCTATGGAGGGAATTTCTTCATCCTTAGAAAGTCAACTAACGGACTACTCCAATCTAATATTAACAAAAAGGTATAAAGTGACATGTTCAATATGAGGCTTTTTAATACAAGTTGGAAAATCCTTAAGTAACCTATAGATATCTACTTCCATTGTTGGCCAATATACACCAAATCGCTTCAGAGTTTGTAGGGTTTTGTGTCAAGATTTGTGTTGCCCCAATGCACCTATGTGAGCTAATTGCAACTACTTATCATGCTCTTCTTCTTTCACACAATAAGCTAAGATTCCTTGATTTTTCTACTTGTATATTCTACCTACGAGTATATGGTATCTTATTGATCTCAAAATTTCATCATTCTAACCATTGGATTCCTAGGTCAAAACGTAAGAATAGGCATTAGTGTTTTAGCCCAATTCAATACTACCTCTAAGTTGAAAAACATAATTTTCATGAGGCTTTTCTTATACTCCTTGTTGTGATTCTCCTTCAGTGAGTCTTGAAAGGTGATCCATTCTAAGGTGGCTTACCCTTCCTCATGACTACTGCAAAATCATAGTCCATTAGTAAAGAAACCATCTATGGAAGGGGAATCGAGCAAAACGAGAAGAAGAAGAAGATCAAAGTCAAAAACTACCCAATAAAGAATAAAGATCATAATACAGAAGAACCACCCTCTGCACAAAGCCCCATAGGGGCACACACACCAAGGAAAAGCACGCAACTGAAAGGAGGAACCAGGGCTAGGAAAGTATCCATGAAGAAGTGCAAGAAGAGATCCAGCGGTTCCATAGCCACATGAGGATGCTTCAACCTCTTGACCAACAAAAGGTTCAGATCAAGGTTGAAGAGCTACATCCTCATATGTCTACTAATGGCGTGCGTGGCAACCCGAATTAATAGGCAAACCAAATGCATCAGGCCTAGAGGATGTCAAGACAAATATCAAACAGAGCCTTTAAAACGGAACGCCAGTCTGACCGACAGAAAAACTGACCAAGGGTTGCGCGTAGGGAAAAGAAAGTGAACAGGCTTAAGTAATACAGTAGGGTCCGATGTGTGCAACCAGGACAAATCAGAGGACCACTAAAACGTAATGCAAGACTGATGAATAGGCAGAACTGAGCAAGGGATGCGTGCGATGGCAGAGACAAACAAGAAGTAAAGCATGTCAAGGGACGACAGAGACAAAGAGGGGGAGAGTGTTGTAGAGCAAAGGAGCACAAGAGAAGAGCCCCAAAAGTTTCAAATTAATGGGCATAATTTTTCTTCTTCGAGGTCTTAGAGAATTCCCTCAAAACCATGTAAATGCACTAGAGGAGTCCTCTAGTTGCATAACCCCAACTTGTTGTAAAATACCCTTTGTAAATCAGTAGGAATTTCACTTTTTAATAATAAAGTGCCGGTCTCTTGTGTGAAAGGACCAAACTTAGGGCACATGTATATAAGTCACTTTGTGACTCTTTGTAGAGACTTTTTGGCCATTGTGAAGAAGGAGCTCTCCAAAAATCTCGAATTTGCCTCTTTCTTGCAGATTTCCATCTTCTCTTTGATCTTGTATGTGTGTGTAATGCTTGGAATGTGTGTGTAGGACTGTTGTCTACCCCTCCCTACTGTTTTTGAGCTACTGTAGTGTGTGTGTGAGCTTGTAGGAGTTGTGGCATGAGTGTGGGTGCTTCCCACCATTCACTATTTTGGTCATAACTTGAATTAGAGTTGTCAGAATCAAGCGAAACCAATTCCAATAGATGCGTCTTGTGGAGAGCTTCAAAACGAGTACCCTACTTACTATATTCAGAGTTTGGAGCTGGGAGAAATCCTTGATTTTCTAAAAACTGTTGTAAGAGGTATCACGGCAGGCACCTTCAGCATTTCAGTGAGTTTGAGAGGTGGATTAGTCTTTTCTCATGCATGCCAGTTTAATCACTTCATTTTCCATCATGTGTGCACATGTCTTCATACACTTGGTTAGGTCATTCGATCGGATTGACATTTAAATGTGTGTTAATTTCCCACTATATGCACTTGTGTTGCAATAGAGGTACAGTCTCATTGGCACGAATCCTTGAGTCTTCTTGACTCAAGTACACATGTTTTTGGCGCCGTTGTCGGGGAACACTCAGCCAAGGTGCTTTTGTGATGGTTATAAATCAAGTGTGATGGAATCGTACTTGTAGAAGTGAACTCATTCAGTGGCAAGTAGTCAATCACTTCAGCACTTGTTACTTCACATCCCCAAGGTGTGTGTAATGAGTTTTTAGGTTTAGGGTTAGTAGGAAGGGAGAGAAGGAGGAGTTAGGGTTAGGCTAGAAGGAGAGGAGAAGTGAAGAGAGGAAAAGTAGGAGTAGGCCAAGACTGTTGCGAACATTTGTTTTATGTAGGGTACAAGTTTCAAATTATGTAAATACCTTTGGGAAGTCTTCAAATACTTCAAGAAGGCTCATATTATTCATAAAATGTAGCAAAAATACCATGTGAGTTCTAGAACATGGTGAGTCAAATTAGTGAGTCACAAGGGAGCTTCAGTGGTGTCCTAGTGGAAGGTCGATGTGGCTAGTTCTCAAAGTCCATCAATACTTTGCTTATTTGAGAACTTGAGTCATGTAATACCTCCATCCAAGTGTCTACCACGAATTTAGATGTATTAGGAAGGTTTTAGATTAGTTTCCCATGCTATAAAAAGAGGAGAAAAGTCGTGATCTTGTGGGATGTCCAAGAGAGTCATATGTGTATCTCTACACTGTTGTAGTTTTGTATGCAGAGATTGCAGAGCTTGTATCTCCCTCATTATATATCCAAATTACAAGTTTGATAGCTCATTGGAAAGCTCTTACTGTCTACCTTCTTCCTGTAAATTTTCATAATCATTGGATTTGTGAGCTGAGAGCAATACTCTCTGCAAGTAGTGTGTGTTCTCTGTTTTTTATCCCTGCTGAAGGTCTCCATTAAACCTCAAACTTGCAGAGGTCATATCTCCTTGTGTATGTATCCAAAGCATGTGTTCTTTGGCTTGTTAGAAAGCTCTTTAAGTCTACGTGTATTGTGGAAAGTTTCAAAGTCATTGGAGTTGTGAGTTAAGAGCAGTAGTCTCTGCAAGTGATGTGTGTCCTCAAGTTCATCTCTGTTTCAAGGTCTCCATTAAAGCTGCATATTGCAGAGGTCATAGCTCATTGTGTATTTATCCATTTGAGGTGTTCTATATCTTGTTGGAAAGCTCTTAGAGTCTAGTTTATGTGTGTGAAACAGTTTTGGAAAATTCCAAGTGAGTAAAGAGCAATTTGCTCTGCAAGAAAATTGGTCTGTGCATACAAGTTTGTGAAAAAGTCAACTAGGTCCTGTTGGGTTTCACCTACTTCTAGCTGTACTTTGGAGATCAATAAACTCCAACATTGGTATCAGAGAAAGTACTTGGAGGCTTGGAGAAGGTTATCATACCTTGACGAAGAATTTGAAGCTATCAAGGAAGCAGTTCATCATCAACACTACACAAAGGTAGAAGAAGATTGCAAGGAGGCATCTGAAGCAACCTCCAAGCAAAGAAAGGTGCACATACCTCATTTACAAGGTAAATATTATATTTCTTCTCATCACACACATTGGAAAGGAGGCTTAAAGGAGGAAGCTTAGCATTTGTATTATGGGAGACCAACATGCACAAATAGAGAAGCTTGATAAGACCAATTATCAAGCATGGAAGTTTAGAATCACAGCATACTTGCAAGGTAGAGGCTTGTATGGTTTGATTGACGGCACAGATATCAAACCCACATTACCAGAGGACCCAAATCAGCAACAATTGAGGGAGTTTAGACTTTGGAATGAGAGAGACAAAAGGGTTATATTCATTTTATCACAAAATATTCAAGATTCAATGGTAGGACACATACAAGATCTAGACACAAGTAGAGATGTTTGGCTTGCATTGGAAAGGTTGTATGCTACAGGTACAAGAGCAAGGAAGATTCAACTCAAAAATGAGTTGAATAACATAAAGAAAGATACAAGGACATCGGTCAATGATTACATATTGAAAGTTAAAGAGATTGCAGATCAACTAGGATCAATTCAAGCTCATGTGGAGGACGACGACTTGGTTGCACATACTCTCAACGGACTCAAAGATGATGAGAGATGGAAACCCTTCATTACTTCAGTTTATGTCAGAGGAGAATTACCAGATTTTGATCAACTTATTGCCCTTATGGTCACGGAGGAGATGAATCTAAATGGTTCTACTTCAAATCAAAAAGGATCTCAAGGACAAGCTCTTTATGTAGGATCATCAAGAGGTGGAAACAGAGGTGGAAGAGGTTCAAATAGAGGTCGAGGAAGAAGGAGCGATGATCAAAGGACTTCAAGTGGCTTCTTCAACACAAGAGGAAGAGGAAGATCAAGCGCTAGAGGTACGAGAGGCTACTACAACTACAACCAAAGACAAAGGAGTGAAGATAATAAGAACAATTGCTATATATGTGGAAGGTATGGACACTATGCCAAAGATTGTTATCAAAATGAAAATAATCAAGGTGGTAATCGAAGAGGAGGCTATTCAAGAAGAGGTAAACAACAAGGAAATTATGCAGTTGAAGGTAAAAGTGATGATTATGATTCTCTTCTTATGATGAATGTAGAAACTAAGATGAATTGCAATAGCGATGTATGGTATGTAGATAGTGGTTGTTCTAATCACATGTCTCATGATGCTTCATGGTTTTCTAATATGCATAATCCGTCATGTAAAGGTCATGTTGAAACATGCGATGATACAACACATAAGATTATGCAGGTTGGAGATGTTGTTATGCAGGATAAGAGCAAGACAAATTGCTTGAAGGATGTACTTTATGTGCCAACGATCACTAAGAATTTGATGTCGGTTGGTCAAATGGTAGAAAAAGGTCTACAAGTGAGATTTAATCATGCAAGTTGCTTCATTGAGGATCCAAAGCAAAGGAGGTTAATTGCTAGAGGTCAAAAACAAGGTAGATTGTTTACATTCAAGGTAAACCCAAATCATACAAACTATTTCTCTTATGGTATGCATCGAATAGCAGAGCTTGATCTATGGCACAAAAGGATTGGACACATGAATGTACACAGGTTAAAGGAGCTATCAAAGAAGAGGATTGTTGAAGGATTACCTGATCTTACTAAGCAACATATGGTGCATCTTTGTGAAGCATGTCAAATGGGTAAGCAGAGTAGACAACCTTTCAAGCATTCAAGCTATGTAAGTGATGGTTTGCTAGATCTCATACACACAGATGTGTGGGGACCTACTAAAGAGGCATCCTTGGTTGGTAATAAGTACTATGTATCATTCATTGATGATCATAGTAGAATGACATTTGTGTATTTCATTAAACATAAGAGTGAGGTTTTTGATTGTTTCAAGAAGTTCAAATCATATGTCGAAAAGCAAACAGGAAGGTATATTAAGAAGCTAAGATCCGATGGAGGGGGAGAGTATTTCTCTCAAGCTTTTACTGATTTTTTGCATGATGAAGGTATCAAAAGAGAAGTTACATGCAGGTATACTCCACAACAAAATGGAGTCGCAGAAAGAAGAAACAGAATCATAGCAGAAGCATCTAGAAGCATGCTTAATGATATGTGTTTGCCTAATTATTTTTGGGCTGAAGCTGTTAGCACAAGTGTTTACATTATGAATAGAGTTCCGACTGCTGGAGTTCATCATTTGACACCATATGAGGTATGGCATGGAAGGAAACCAAGTGTAAGTCATTTGAAAGTATTTGGCTGTGTATGTTATGTACATGTACCTAGTGAGGTGAGATCTAAACTTGATGCGAAATCAGAAAAATGTATATTTATTGGTTATGCAGATACTCAAAGAGGATATAGATGCTATAATCCTCATACCAATAAGGTTGTTGTGTCAAGAGATGTAAACTTTGATGAATCACTTTCATGGTATGCAGATAAGAATTGTTTGCAGGTCATGGATGAAAATGAAGAAGGTGTGGTTGAAGGAGATGAATGCATAGTTCAGCCATCAGGAAGTTTAAATGATGAAAGGAGTGGTTTAGATGAAGAAAGAGGATCACCTTTCAATGGAAGATTAAGGCAAGAGTCACCTCCAAGTGTTAAAAGTAAAGGTAAACTCAAACTTGTTGAAGTTAATGATGAAGGAGAGGAAATTAGTGATGTATGTGAGTATGGAGAATCATCAAAGGTTCCTAATAAGAAAGGAAGAGCATCTACATTGGAGGTAAGAAGAACTTCAAGAGTAAGTAAGCAACCTCAAAGGTATACTTATGAATCTTTCATGAATACTCATTATGCTTTTATGACAAAAGTTGAGCAGGAAAATGAACCCACATGTTATGATGAGGCCAAAGGAGATGAAAAGTGGGAGAAAGCAATGAGAGAAGAAATGGAAGCACTACAGGATAACAAGACTTGGAATTTAGTTCCAAGTACACCAAAGCAAAAGGTAATTGGTTGCAAGTGGGTTTTTAAGATTAAAAGAAATAGTGATGGTAGTGTGTCTAGATATAAGGCTAGACTTGTAGCAAAAGGATATAATCAAACTCAAGGTGTGGACTATGAGGAAACATTTAGTCCAGTAGCAAATATGGCAACGGTGAGAACTTTGTTGGCTCTAGCTGCAAGTAAAAGGTGGAATATATATCAACTCGATATAAAGAATGTCTTTCTTAATGGTGAGTTAAATGAAGAAGTGTATATGTCACAACCAGATGGTTATGTGGATGCAAAATGTCCTAATCATGTATGCAGGTTAAAGAAGGCATTGTATGGTCTTAAGCAGGCACCAAGGGCATGGAATGCAAGGTTGGTAAAGTATCTTATGCTGCAAGGATACACAGCGAGTCATGCTGATCCTTCACTTTATGTAAAACATGTAGATGGCATGTGTGTCTATGTATGCATTTATGTGGATGACTTGTTGATTACAGGGAATGATGCAAAAGCAATTGATGAGATAAAAGGTAATTTGGGAAAGGAATTTAAAATTTCAGATCTTGGTTTGCTCAGATACTTTCTTGGGATTGAAATTGTGTATAGCGATGAAGGTATGTGGTTGATACAAAGAAAGTATATATGTGATATGCTGAAAAGGTTTGGTATGCAGGAATGTAAATTTGTTTCTACTCCAATGGAATGTAATGTAAAGCTAAGCGCAAAGGAAGGTGATGAGTTGCATGATATGAATGTATATAGATCCATGGTAGGATCTTTGATTTATGCAACAAAAACTAGACCTGATATATGTTATGCAGTGGGAGTATTGTCACAGTTTATGCATGAACCTAGAGTACCTCATATGCATGCAGCGAAAAGAGTGCTTAGATATTTGAAAGGTACCATGAACGAAGGATTATTTTATAGTCATGATGTTGATCTAACTCTTAAAGTCTTTAGTGATGCAGATTGGGCTGGAAGCAAAGATGACAGAAGATCCACAAGTGGATATGTGGTAATAGCAGGAAACAAGACATTAACATGGAGTTCAAAGAAACAGCCTACAGTTGCTTTATCTTCTACAGAGGCTGAGTATAGAGGTTTAGCATTGGCTACTACTGAGGTTATGTGGTTTAAAAAGTTGTTTCATGACTTGAATGTGCAGGTTGATGTACCACTGATATATGGGGATAACTTGAGCAGCATTCATATGACCTCAAATCCTATTTTTCATGCTAGAACAAAGCATATAGAGGTTCACTATCATTATGTTCGAGAGAAGGCCATGAACAATGAAGTGCAGGTTTCTTTTGTTGGAACAAAGGATCAAGTTGCAGATATCTTCACCAAATCCTTGGATGGACCAAAGCTTCAAAGATTCAACTATATTCTTGGCATGAAGGAAATACCCTTTGAAACTTGAGGGGGAGAATGTTGCGAACATTTGTTTTATGTAGGGTACAAGTTTCAAATTATGTAAATACCTTTGGGAAGTCTTCAAATACTTCAAGAAGGCTCATATTATTCATAAAATGTAGCAAAAATACCACGTGAGTTCTAGAACATGGTGAGTCAAATTAGTGAGTCACAAGGGAGCTTCAGTGGTGTCCTAGTGGAAGGTCGATGTGGCTAGTTCTCAAAGTCCATCAATACTTTGCTTATTTGAGCACTTGAGTCATGTAATACCTCCATCCAAGTGTCTACCACAAATTTAGATGTATTAGGAAGGTTTTAGATTAGTTTCCCATGCTATAAAAAGAGGAGAAAAGTCGTGATCTTGTGGGATGTCCAAGAGAGTCATATGTGTATCTCTACACTGCTGTAGTTTTGTATGCAGAGATTGCAGAGCTTGTATCTCCCTCATTATATATCCACATTACATGTTGGATAGCTCATTGGAAAGCTCTTACTGTCTACTGTCTTCCTGTAAATTTTCATAATCATTGGATTTGTGAGCTGAGAGCAATACTCTCTGCAAGTAGTGTGTGTTCTCTGTTTTTTATCCCTGCTGAAGGTCTCCATTAAATCTCAAACTTGCAGAGGTCATATCTCCTTGTGTATGTATTCAAATCATGTGTTCTTTGGCTTGTTAGAAAGCTCTTTAAGTCTACGTGTATTGTGGAAAGTTTCAAAGTCATTGGAGTTGTGAGTTAAGAGCAGTAGTCTCTGCAAGTGATGTGTGTCCTCAAGTTCATCTCTGTTTCAAGGTCTCCATTAAAGCTGCATATTGCAGAGGTCATAGCTCATTGTGTAGTTATCCATTTGAGGTGTTCTATATCTTGTTGGAAAGCTCTTAGAGTCTAGTTTATGTGTGTGAAACAGTTTTGGAAAATTCCAAGTGAGTAAAGAGCAATTTGCTCTGCAAGAAAATTGGTCTGTGCATACAAGTTTGTGAAAAAGTCAACTAGGTCCTGTTGGGTTTCACCTACTTCTAGCTGTACTTTGGAGATCAATAAACTCCAACATTGGTATCAGAGAAAGTACTTGGAGGCGTGGAGAAGGTTATCATACCTTGACGAAGAATTTGAAGCTATCAAGGAAGCAGTTCATCATCAACACTACACAAAGGTAGAAGAAGATTGCAAGGAGGCATCTGAAGCAACCTCCAAGCAAAGAAAGGTGCACATACCTCATTTACAAGGTAAATATTATATTTCTTCTCATCACACACATTGGAAAGGAGGCTTAAAGGAGGAAGCTTAGCATTTGTATTATGGGAGACCAACATGCACAAATAGAGAAGCTTGATAAGACCAATTATCAAGCATGGAAGTTTAGAATCACAGCATACTTGCAAGGTAGAGGCTTGTATGGTTTGATTGACGGCACAGATATCAAACCCACATTACCAGAGGACCCAAATCAGCAACAATTGAGGGAGTTTAGACTTTGGAATGAGAGAGACAAAAGGGTTATATTCATTTTATCACAAAATATTCAAGATTCAATGGTAGGACACATACAAGATCTAGACACAAGTAGAGATGTTTGGCTTGCATTGGAAAGGTTGTATGCTACAGGTACAAGAGCAAGGAAGATTCAACTCAAAAATGAGTTGAATAACATAAAGAAAGATACAAGGACATCGGTCAATGATTACATATTGAAAGTTAAAGAGATTGCAGATCAACTAGGATCAATTCAAGCTCATGTGGAGGACGACGACTTGGTTGCACATACTCTCAACGGACTCAAAGATGATGAGAGATGGAAACCCTTCATTACTTCAGTTTATGTCAGAGGAGAATTACCAGATTTTGATCAACTTATTGCCCTTATGGTCACGGAGGAGATGAATCTAAATGGTTCTACTTCAAATCAAAAAGGATCTCAAGGACAAGCTCTTTATGTAGGATCATCAAGAGGTGGAAACAGAGGTGGAAGAGGTTCAAATAGAGGTCGAGGAAGAAGGAGCGATGATCAAAGGACTTCAAGTGGCTTCTTCAACACAAGAGGAAGAGGAAGATCAAGCGCTAGAGGTACGAGAGGCTACTACAACTACAACCAAAGACAAAGGAGTGAAGATAATAAGAACAATTGCTATATATGTGGAAGGTATGGACACTATGCCAAAGATTGTTATCAAAATGAAAATAATCAAGGTGGTAATCGAAGAGGAGGCTATTCAAGAAGAGGTAAACAACAAGGAAATTATGCAGTTGAAGGTAAAAGTGATGATTATGATTCTCTTCTTATGATGAATGTAGAAACTAAGATGAATTGCAATAGCGATGTATGGTATGTAGATAGTGGTTGTTCTAATCACATGTCTCATGATGCTTCATGGTTTTCTAATATGCATAATCCGTCATGTAAAGGTCATGTTGAAACATGCGATGATACAACACATAAGATTATGCAGGTTGGAGATGTTGTTATGCAGGATAAGAGCAAGACAAATTGCTTGAAGGATGTACTTTATGTGCCAACGATCACTAAGAATTTGATGTCGGTTGGTCAAATGGTAGAAAAAGGTCTACAAGTGAGATTTAATCATGCAAGTTGCTTCATTGAGGATCCAAAGCAAAGGAGGTTAATTGCTAGAGGTCAAAAACAAGGTAGATTGTTTACATTCAAGGTAAACCCAAATCATACAAACTATTTCTCTTATGGTATGCATCGAATAGCAGAGCTTGATCTATGGCACAAAAGGATTGGACACATGAATGTACACAGGTTAAAGGAGCTATCAAAGAAGAGGATTGTTGAAGGATTACCTGATCTTACTAAGCAACATATGGTGCATCTTTGTGAAGCATGTCAAATGGGTAAGCAGAGTAGACAACCTTTCAAGCATTCAAGCTATGTAAGTGATGGTTTGCTAGATCTCATACACACAGATGTGTGGGGACCTACTAAAGAGGCATCCTTGGTTGGTAATAAGTACTATGTATCATTCATTGATGATCATAGTAGAATGACATTTGTGTATTTCATTAAACATAAGAGTGAGGTTTTTGATTGTTTCAAGAAGTTCAAATCATATGTCGAAAAGCAAACAGGAAGGTATATTAAGAAGCTAAGATCCGATGGAGGGGGAGAGTATTTCTCTCAAGCTTTTACTGATTTTTTGCATGATGAAGGTATCAAAAGAGAAGTTACATGCAGGTATACTCCACAACAAAATGGAGTCGCAGAAAGAAGAAACAGAATCATAGCAGAAGCATCTAGAAGCATGCTTAATGATATGTGTTTGCCTAATTATTTTTGGGCTGAAGCTGTTAGCACAAGTGTTTACATTATGAATAGAGTTCCGACTGCTGGAGTTCATCATTTGACACCATATGAGGTATGGCATGGAAGGAAACCAAGTGTAAGTCATTTGAAAGTATTTGGCTGTGTATGTTATGTACATGTACCTAGTGAGGTGAGATCTAAACTTGATGCGAAATCAGAAAAATGTATATTTATTGGTTATGCAGATACTCAAAGAGGATATAGATGCTATAATCCTCATACCAATAAGGTTGTTGTGTCAAGAGATGTAAACTTTGATGAATCACTTTCATGGTATGCAGATAAGAATTGTTTGCAGGTCATGGATGAAAATGAAGAAGGTGTGGTTGAAGGAGATGAATGCATAGTTCAGCCATCAGGAAGTTTAAATGATGAAAGGAGTGGTTTAGATGAAGAAAGAGGATCACCTTTCAATGGAAGATTAAGGCAAGAGTCACCTCCAAGTGTTAAAAGTAAAGGTAAACTCAAACTTGTTGAAGTTAATGATGAAGGAGAGGAAATTAGTGATGTATGTGAGTATGGAGAATCATCAAAGGTTCCTAATAAGAAAGGAAGAGCATCTACATTGGAGGTAAGAAGAACTTCAAGAGTAAGTAAGCAACCTCAAAGGTATACTTATGAATCTTTCATGAATACTCATTATGCTTTTATGACAAAAGTTGAGCAGGAAAATGAACCCACATGTTATGATGAGGCCAAAGGAGATGAAAAGTGGGAGAAAGCAATGAGAGAAGAAATGGAAGCACTACAGGATAACAAGACTTGGAATTTAGTTCCAAGTACACCAAAGCAAAAGGTAATTGGTTGCAAGTGGGTTTTTAAGATTAAAAGAAATAGTGATGGTAGTGTGTCTAGATATAAGGCTAGACTTGTAGCAAAAGGATATAATCAAACTCAAGGTGTGGACTATGAGGAAACATTTAGTCCAGTAGCAAATATGGCAACGGTGAGAACTTTGTTGGCTCTAGCTGCAAGTAAAAGGTGGAATATATATCAACTCGATATAAAGAATGTCTTTCTTAATGGTGAGTTAAATGAAGAAGTGTATATGTCACAACCAGATGGTTATGTGGATGCAAAATGTCCTAATCATGTATGCAGGTTAAAGAAGGCATTGTATGGTCTTAAGCAAGCACCAAGGGCATGGAATGCAAGGTTGGTAAAGTATCTTATGCTGCAAGGATACACAGCGAGTCATGCTGATCCTTCACTTTATGTAAAACATGTAGATGGCATGTGTGTCTATGTATGCATTTATGTGGATGACTTGTTGATTACAGGGAATGATGCAAAAGCAATTGATGAGATAAAATGTAATTTGGGAAAGGAATTTAAAATTTCAGATCTTGGTTTGCTCAGATACTTTCTTGGGATTGAAATTGTGTATAGCGATGAAGGTATGTGGTTGATACAAAGAAAGTATATATGTGATATGCTGAAAAGGTTTGGTATGCAGGAATGTAAATTTGTTTCTACTCCAATGGAATGTAATGTAAAGCTAAGCGCAAAGGAAGGTGATGAGTTGCATGATATGAATGTATATAGATCCATGGTAGGATCTTTGATTTATGCAACAAAAACTAGACCTGATATATGTTATGCAGTGGGAGTATTGTCACAGTTTATGCATGAACCTAGAGTACCTCATATGCATGCAGCAAAAAGAGTGCTTAGATATTTGAAAGGTACCATGAACGAAGGATTATTTTATAGTCATGATGCTGATCTAACTCTTAAAGTCTTTAGTGATGCAGATTGGGCTGGAAGCAAAGATGACAGAAGATCCACAAGTGGATATGTGGTAATAGCAGGAAACAAGACATTAACATGGAGTTCAAAGAAACAGCCTACAGTTGCTTTATCTTCTACAGAGGCTGAGTATAGAGGTTTAGCATTGGCTACTACTGAGGTTATGTGGTTTAAAAAGTTGTTTCATGACTTGAATGTGCAGGTTGATGTACCACTGATATATGGGGATAACTTGAGCAGCATTCATATGACCTCAAATCCTATTTTTCATGCTAGAACAAAGCATATAGAGGTTCACTATCATTATGTTCGAGAGAAGGCCATGAACAATGAAGTGCAGGTTTCTTTTGTTGGAACAAAGGATCAAGTTGTAGATATCTTCACCAAATCCTTGGATGGACCAAAGCTTCAAAGATTCAACTATATTCTTGGCATGAAGGAAATACCCTTTGAAACTTGAGGGGGAGAATGTTGCGAACATTTGTTTTATGTAGGGTACAAGTTTCAAATTATGTAAATACCTTTGGGAAGTCTTAAAATACTTCAAGAAGGCTCATATTATTCATAAAATGTAGCAAAAATACCACGTGAGTTCTAGAACATGGTGAGTCAAATTAGTGAGTCACAAGGGAGCTTCAGTGGTGTCCTAGTGGAAGGTCGATGTGGCTAGTTCTCAAAGTCCATCAATACTTTGCTTATTTGAGCACTTGAGTCATGTAATACCTCCATTCAAGTGTCTACCACGAATTTAGATGTATTAGGAAGGTTTTAGATTAGTTTCCCATGCTATAAAAAGAGGAGAAAAGTCGTGATCTTGTGGGATGTCCAAGAGAGTCATATGTGTATCTCTACACTGCTGTAGTTTTGTATGCAGGGATTGCAGAGCTTGTATCTCCCTCATTGTATATCCAAATTACATGTTTGATAGCTCATTGGAAAGCTCTTACTGTCTACTTTGTTCATGTAAATTGTCATAATCATTGGATTTGTGAGCTGAGAGCAATACGCTCTGCAAGTAGTGTGTGTTCTCTGTTTTTTATCCCTGCTGAAGGTCTCCATTAAATCTCAAACTTGCAGAGGTCATATCTCCTTGTGTATGTATCCAAATCATGTGTTCTTTGGCTTGTTAGAAAGCTCTTTAAGTCTACGTGTATTGTGGAAAGTTTCAAAGTCATTGGAGTTGTGAGTTAAGAGCAGTAGTCTCTGCAAGTGATGTGTGTCCTCAAGTTCATCTCTGTTTCAAGGTCTCCATTAAAGCTGCATATTGCAGAGGTCATAGCTCATTGTGTAGTTATCCATTTGAGGTGTTCTATATCTTGTTGGAAAGCTCTTAGAGTCTAGTTTATGTGTGTGAAACAGTTTTGGAAAATTCCAAGTGAGTAAAGAGCAATTTGCTCTGCAAGAAAATTGGTATGTGCATACAAGTTTGTGAAAAAGTCAACTAGGTCCTGTTGGGTTTCACCTACTTCTAGCTGTACTTTGGAGATCAATAAACTCCAACATTGGTATCAGAGAAAGTACTTGGAGGCGTGGAGAAGGTTATCATACCTTGACGAAGAATTTGAAGCTATCAAGGAAGCAGTTCATCATCAACACTACACAAAGGTAGAAGAAGATTGCAAGGAGGCATCTGAAGCAACCTCCAAGCAAAGAAAGGTGCACATACCTCATTTACAAGGTAAATATTATATTTCTTCTCATCACACACATTGGAAAGGAGGCTTAAAGGAGGAAGCTTAGCATTTGTATTATGGGAGACCAACATGCACAAATAGAGAAGCTTGATAAGACCAATTATCAAGCATGGAAGTTTAGAATCACAGCATACTTGCAAGGTAGAGGCTTGTATGGTTTGATTGACGGCACAGATATCAAACCCACATTACCAGAGGACCCAAATCAGCAACAATTGAGGGAGTTTAGACTTTGGAAAGAGAGAGACAAAAGGGTTATATTCATTTTATCACAAAATATTCAAGATTCAATGGTAGGACACATACAAGATCTAGACACAAGTAGAGATGTTTGGCTTGCATTGGAAAGGTTGTATGCTACAGGTACAAGAGCAAGGAAGATTCAACTCAAAAATGAGTTGAATAACATAAAGAAAGATACAAGGACATCGGTCAATGATTACATATTGAAAGTTAAAGAGATTGCAGATCAACTAGGATCAATTCAAGCTCATGTGGAGGACGACGACTTGGTTGCACATACTCTCAACGGACTCAAAGATGATGAGAGATGGAAACCCTTCATTACTTCAGTTTATGTCAGAGGAGAATTACCAGATTTTGATCAACTTATTGCCCTTATGGTCACGGAGGAGATGAATCTAAATGGTTCTACTTCAAATCAAAAAGGATCTCAAGGACAAGCTCTTTATGTAGGATCATCAAGAGGTGGAAACAGAGGTGGAAGAGGTTCAAATAGAGGTCGAGGAAGAAGGAGCGATGATCAAAGGACTTCAAGTGGCTTCTTCAACACAAGAGGAAGAGGAAGATCAAGCGCTAGAGGTACGAGAGGCTACTACAACTACAACCAAAGACAAAGGAGTGAAGATAATAAGAACAATTGCTATATATGTGGAAGGTATGGACACTATGCCAAAGATTGTTATCAAAATGAAAATAATCAAGGTGGTAATCGAAGAGGAGGCTATTCAAGAAGAGGTAAACAACAAGGAAATTATGCAGTTGAAGGTAAAAGTGATGATTATGATTCTCTTCTTATGATGAATGTAGAAACTAAGATGAATTGCAATAGCGATGTATGGTATGTAGATAGTGGTTGTTCTAATCACATGTCTCATGATGCTTCATGGTTTTCTAATATGCATAATCCGTCATGTAAAGGTCATGTTGAAACATGCGATGATACAACACATAAGATTATGCAGGTTGGAGATGTTGTTATGCAGGATAAGAGCAAGACTAATTGCTTGAAGGATGTACTTTATGTGCCAACGATCACTAAGAATTTGATGTCGGTTGGTCAAATGGTAGAAAAAGGTCTACAAGTGAGATTTAATCATGCAAGTTGCTTCATTGAGGATCCAAAGCAAAGGAGGTTAATTGCTAGAGGTCAAAAACAAGGTAGATTGTTTACATTCAAGGTAAACCCAAATCATACAAACTATTTCTCTTATGGTATGCATCGAATAGCAGAGCTTGATCTATGGCACAAAAGGATTGGACACATGAATGTACACAGGTTAAAGGAGCTATCAAAGAAGAGGATTGTTGAAGGATTACCTGATCTTACTAAGCAACATATGGTGCATCTTTGTGAAGCATGTCAAATGGGTAAGCAGAGTAGACAACCTTTCAAGCATTCAAGCTATGTAAGTGATGGTTTGCTAGATCTCATACACACAGATGTGTGGGGACCTACTAAAGAGGCATCCTTGGTTGGTAATAAGTACTATGTATCATTCATTGATGATCATAGTAGAATGACATTTGTGTATTTCATTAAACATAAGAGTGAGGTTTTTGATTGTTTCAAGAAGTTCAAATCATATGTCGAAAAGCAAACAGGAAGGTATATTAAGAAGCTAAGATCCGATGGAGGGGGAGAGTATTTCTCTCAAGCTTTTACTGATTTTTTGCATGATGAAGGTATCAAAAGAGAAGTTACATGCAGGTATACTCCACAACAAAATGGAGTCGCAGAAAGAAGAAACAGAATCATAGCAGAAGCATCTAGAAGCATGCTTAATGATATGTGTTTGCCTAATTATTTTTGGGCTGAAGCTGTTAGCACAAGTGTTTACATTATGAATAGAGTTCCGACTGCTGGAGTTCATCATTTGACACCATATGAGGTATGGCATGGAAGGAAACCAAGTGTAAGTCATTTGAAAGTATTTGGCTGTGTATGTTATGTACATGTACCTAGTGAGGTGAGATCTAAACTTGATGCGAAATCAGAAAAATGTATATTTATTGGTTATGCAGATACTCAAAGAGGATATAGATGCTATAATCCTCATACCAATAAGGTTGTTGTGTCAAGAGATGTAAACTTTGATGAATCACTTTCATGGTATGCAGATAAGAATTGTTTGCAGGTCATGGATGAAAATGAAGAAGGTGTGGTTGAAGGAGATGAATGCATAGTTCAGCCATCAGGAAGTTTAAATGATGAAAGGAGTGGTTTAGATGAAGAAAGAGGATCACCTTTCAATGGAAGATTAAGGCAAGAGTCACCTCCAAGTGTTAAAAGTAAAGGTAAACTCAAACTTGTTGAAGTTAATGATGAAGGAGAGGAAATTAGTGATGTATGTGAGTATGGAGAATCATCAAAGGTTCCTAATAAGAAAGGAAGAGCATCTACATTGGAGGTAAGAAGAACTTCAAGAGTAAGTAAGCAACCTCAAAGGTATACTTATGAATCTTTCATGAATACTCATTATGCTTTTATGACAAAAGTTGAGCAGGAAAATGAACCCACATGTTATGATGAGGCCAAAGGAGATGAAAAGTGGGAGAAAGCAATGAGAGAAGAAATGGAAGCACTACAGGATAACAAGACTTGGAATTTAGTTCCAAGTACACCAAAGCAAAAGGTAATTGGTTGCAAGTGGGTTTTTAAGATTAAAAGAAATAGTGATGGTAGTGTGTCTAGATATAAGGCTAGACTTGTAGCAAAAGGATATAATCAAACTCAAGGTGTGGACTATGAGGAAACATTTAGTCCAGTAGCAAATATGGCAACGGTGAGAACTTTGTTGGCTCTAGCTGCAAGTAAAAGGTGGAATATATATCAACTCGATATAAAGAATGTCTTTCTTAATGGTGAGTTAAATGAAGAAGTGTATATGTCACAACCAGATGGTTATGTGGATGCAAAATGTCCTAATCATGTATGCAGGTTAAAGAAGGCATTGTATGGTCTTAAGCAGGCACCAAGGGCATGGAATGCAAGGTTGGTAAAGTATCTTATGCTGCAAGGATACACAGCGAGTCATGCTGATCCTTCACTTTATGTAAAACATGTAGATGGCATGTGTGTCTATGTATGCATTTATGTGGATGACTTGTTGATTACAGGGAATGATGCAAAAGCAATTGATGAGATAAAAGGTAATTTGGGAAAGGAATTTAAAATTTCAGATCTTGGTTTGCTCAGATACTTTCTTGGGATTGAAATTGTGTATAGCGATGAAGGTATGTGGTTGATACAAAGAAAGTATATATGTGATATGCTGAAAAGGTTTGGTATGCAGGAATGTAAATTTGTTTCTACTCCAATGGAATGTAATGTAAAGCTAAGCGCAAAGGAAGGTGATGAGTTGCATGATATGAATGTATATAGATCCATGGTAGGATCTTTGATTTATGCAACAAAAACTAGACCTGATATATGTTATGCAGTGGGAGTATTGTCACAGTTTATGCATGAACCTAGAGTACCTCATATGCATGCAGCGAAAAGAGTGCTTAGATATTTGAAAGGTACCATGAACGAAGGATTATTTTATAGTCATGATGTTGATCTAACTCTTAAAGTCTTTAGTGATGCAGATTGGGCTGGAAGCAAAGATGACAGAAGATCCACAAGTGGATATGTGGTAATAGCAGGAAACAAGACATTAACATGGAGTTCAAAGAAACAGCCTACAGTTGCTTTATCTTCTACAGAGGCTGAGTATAGAGGTTTAGCATTGGCTACTACTGAGGTTATGTGGTTTAAAAAGTTGTTTCATGACTTGAATGTGCAGGTTGATGTACCACTGATATATGGGGATAACTTGAGCAGCATTCATATGACCTCAAATCCTATTTTTCATGCTAGAACAAAGCATATAGAGGTTCACTATCATTATGTTCGAGAGAAGGCCATGAACAATGAAGTGCAGGTTTCTTTTGTTGGAACAAAGGATCAAGTTGCAGATATCTTCACCAAATCCTTGGATGGACCAAAGCTTCAAAGATTCAACTATATTCTTGGCATGAAGGAAATACCCTTTGAAACTTGAGGGGGAGAATGTTGCGAACATTTGTTTTATGTAGGGTACAAGTTTCAAATTATGTAAATACCTTTGGGAAGTCTTCAAATACTTCAAGAAGGCTCATATTATTCATAAAATGTAGCAAAAATACCACGTGAGTTCTAGAACATGGTGAGTCAAATTAGTGAGTCACAAGGGAGCTTCAGTGGTGTCCTAGTGGAAGGTCGATGTGGCTAGTTCTCAAAGTCCATCAATACTTTGCTTATTTGAGCACTTGAGTCATGTAATACCTCCATCCAAGTGTCTACCACAAATTTAGATGTATTAGGAAGGTTTTAGATTAGTTTCCCATGCTATAAAAAGAGGAGAAAAGTCGTGATCTTGTGGGATGTCCAAGAGAGTCATATGTGTATCTCTACACTGCTGTAGTTTTGTATGCAGAGATTGCAGAGCTTGTATCTCCCTCATTATATATCCACATTACATGTTGGATAGCTCATTGGAAAGCTCTTACTGTCTACTGTCTTCCTGTAAATTTTCATAATCATTGGATTTGTGAGCTGAGAGCAATACTCTCTGCAAGTAGTGTGTGTTCTCTGTTTTTTATCCCTGCTGAAGGTCTCCATTAAACCTCAAACTTGCAGAGGTCATATCTCCTTGTGTATGTATCCAAATCATGTGTTCTGTGGCTTGTTAGAAAGCTCTTTAAGTCTACTTGTATTGTGGAAAGTTTCAAAGTCATTGGAGTTGTGAGTTAAGAGCAGTAGTCTCTGCAAGTGATGTGTGTCCTCAAGTTCATCTCTGTTTCAAGGTCTCCATTAAAGCTGCATATTGCAGAGGTCATAGCTCATTGTGTATTTATCCATTTGAGGTGTTCTATATCTTGTTGGAAAGCTCTTAGAGTCTAGTTTATGTGTGTGAAACAGTTTTGGAAAATTCCAAGTGAGTAAAGAGCAATTTGCTCTGCAAGAAAATTGGTCTGTGCATACAAGTTTGTGAAAAAGTCAACTAGGTCCTGTTGGGTTTCACCTACTTCTAGCTGTACTTTGGAGATCAATAAACTCCAACAAAGACCACTAAAAAAAACCCCAAGAAAATTGCCCAAAATTGGTAGAGTTCAGTTTTTGTTACAACAAGTATAAAAACCAAAAAAATCTGACTCATTTGACACTTCATTGTTCTCTGGTATCGCCCGAGAGGAGCGACCTGTATCGTGTGCATAGTATCGTGCAATTCAGGCCTTCAAAGCTAGGTTTTGAGCTCAAGGTGCAAGCAAGACAATACAAAGGTAAGGTTCCACAAAGATTATCTGATAAAAACACACTGAAAGTGCACAAATGAGTGATTACATGCATGTGCAGTATGGCGGGGGGGAAAACTAGTTGTTATTTGAATTTCTTTGTGAGGGACAGGGGCCTAGGAGTGAAGAGGTGTGTGAGAAGAGCAAGGGGGTGCAAAACTTTTTGAAATTTTAGGCTTTTTGGCTTGAGTATCACGATCGGTTGAGTTTTGGTATCGCGATACCAAAATTCCCTTGTATCGCGATACTCGTCGAGATATCGTATTTTCGGGTACCAATCTTGGTATCGCGATACCATAGTGGTATCGTATCACCAGGTTGGTATCGCCATCACACCCTGCCTTGTGGTATCGTATCGCCACCTACCGAGGTATCGTATCGTCTACTTGCTTGAGTCGCATCGCAATACCATCTTCGGTATCGTATCGCCTTGGTTCTCAGGTATCGTATCGCGAGGACCTTGGTATCGTATCGTCCTGGATCGCAGAATCGTATCGTTAATCCCGGCAAGTATTGTATGGCCCACTTCCTAGTGCAGTATCGCGATATCATACCTGGTGTCGTATCGTGCAAGTGGTGGTATCGTATCGCCACTTTGTCCTGGTATAGTATCGTCTCATTGTCGAGAATCGCATTGCGATACCAAGCTGATATCGTATCGGCATATTTTCTAGTATCGTATTGCTTGAGCAATCTGGTATTGTATCGTGAACAAAATCAGTATCGTATCGTGAGGATTGTTGGTATCGTATCGTGGCAATTGTCCAGTATCGTATTGTCTGCTTCTGAAAGTATCGTATCGTATAAAACTCCAAGTATCGTATCGTGGCCATTCTGGTATCGCCCAGTGCAATATCGCCTAGAAGTGGTATCGGCCAGAGTGTTTGAAGCATTTTGTCAGGTAACTAGAGGCATTGGAAGAGCTAATCAAGGAGAGTCTCTGAGACTTAGAGAGACTTAGGAGGGTGAATGAACTTGAGGTCAGGGAGAGTGCTAAGTAGCGGAAGAAGCATCATATCTTCAGTGGGAAGTGCTACCCAGGTTAGTCACCACTCCGCCTATTTAGAGACCTCTAGTGATTCCGAGGACAAAATACCCATGGCTTCGGAAGACATGCAGGGTCCAACACCAAATAGAAGTTTCATGACCACTGTTGAGGGAGATTACCGGACTTCATTACAGTATGTGTCTACCAACGCTTAGGAGATCCCCATCTACCTGGATGGATTAAATAGATCTGTGGCTAGGATGGTAACTTCCATGAATGCCATGATTGTATCCCAACCTGCTGTCAAGTATGAGGGAGGAGCATACGTAGACAAAATTGGTCACATCTACATTGTGACTGAATGTCCTGAGATGATCAATGAAAGGGGAGAACTAGTGGAACCTGAAAACTCCGGAAGAACACACCCTGAAGAGCTAGTGAATACCTCTAGGGGCAGATCCCAAGTATCACGAGTCTTGAGAGGAGACTTGATACCTCAAGATGACTACTTATTGGAAGTCTATATGATCCATGGATCAGAATTATTGCTTCAAACAGACTTACCTACTCCAGGGAGAGAAGAAAGCCCCATGACATTTTATGAGATGAAGGATCCGGAAGATGAAACTAGACTCACTTACTTAGATAGAAATCAGAGGAGATATTTTCTTGTGAGTGCCTTAGACAGGGCTCGATTGAGATACATGGATGTGCTTGTATTCCCTCAGAGAGATCAGGCCACTATTTCGTAAAACCCTTTTGGAAACCAACAAGAGATGGAACATACCACGTCAGGACAGACCAGCCAACAAAGTGTGCCCAACCGTACTCATGTGCAATTTGCAACTCTAGGAGTGCAAACACACAATCAGACCCACGCAAGGGTAGGTAATCAGTACCGACCACCGGTAAGACCACAACCACCGGTAGGAGGACAACCTGGGATACCTCCAATCAGACTAGCTGTCCCAATCTTCCCTATAATGCCCAGACCGTCGGAACCAGTGAGAAGACTGAGACCTATCCAGGTGGCCAAGTGTGTAAGAAATCATTATGATGGATTGGGGGAACCCTAGGATCACATTGCTGAATTTAAACAAGTTCTAAGGGAAGAACAAGTAGACGACTTCTTTGTGTAGTATGAGTCTTTTGGACTCACCCTCACGGGAACGACTCTGACTTGGTTCCAACCCTTAGATCCCAATCAATTTGGAAACATCGAACAATTCTTTTAAGAATTCATTGGGGAATTCATGAAGAGAGGGATTAAACACAATTCTGCGTCTCTAATTCACATCTTTAAACAAAACCCTAATAAAACTGTAAAGACTACGGCCAGAAGATTCAATCAGTATGTGGATAGATGCCCAATTGCCGAGAGACCCACTCAACAAAAAATGATTTCATTGTTTTTGGATGGACTCACGAACGGAACCCTAAGAACGCTAGTATATGTGAAGAGGTTACAAACCTTGAATGAGTGCCTTCAAGAGGTTACAAACCTTGAATGAGTGCCTAGCCGAGGACCTCAAAAGTACACCCAGCCCCACTAAATCTGAAGATTCAAGGAGTACCATTACTTCTAACTCTAGTAATATGGAAGAATTGGCTGAATTATTAGCAAAAAAACTAGGAGTCCAGAGACAAAGAACTTATCAACACCCAGCCCAAAGAGTGCCTATGCTACGAAGATGTAGCAGGCTATGTGGAGGAGATCACCCCACACACTTGTGTGTGCGAGGAGGGACTGGTGCACAACCTATGTATCCATACAAGAGACAACACCAACAAGGGACTTCCTTGTACTGCCACATAGAACAAAAATACACCAACCACACTACAGAGAACTGTCCATTCAATAGGCAAGCACGCCCTTTCCAACCACCGTAGTATCGACCATATGGATATCCACCTAGGGAGCCAGGCAGAGAGATACCAAGATACAATCCCTATCCAACACCAGCAGGAGCATCAAGTCCATATGAACAAGCACCATATCCACCACCACAACCAATGCTAGGACCCCAGTTGTCGCAACCTCAACAAGTAGTACCTGTGAAGTATGCTCAACCAGAGGAAAACCTGGAAAGAGCCATAGTACCAACATCAACAATGACCAATGTAGAATCAGCAAACCCTGGGTATGAGCTGCCACCAGAAGATTACTACCCATATGAAGCCAACATGTTAGAGTATGAACCAGCATATGATACGGCTTATTACGGATATGAAGGCTATGATCAGACTTATGGAACGGAGGTAGCCACTCTAATGTACACCGCTCCAAAAGCACAACCGCCCATGAGACCACCCATTAGACCACCTGTGCAGAGAGGACCATGCTATAGATGCGGAGGAGACCATTTTATTAGAGAGTGCCCTCGACCTTACAATCCTCCACCACTTAGGACTTGGGAAGGATATTGTAGTGATTACGGAAAGGAACATCTTTTCAAGGATTGTCCTAAGAATCCAGCCAAAGTCCAGGATATTGCACCAATCAACGTAATCAAAGTTATAGAAGGATCTGGAAGTGATAAGGAGTACACATTGCCATTAAAAGCCATTACAAGAGCCCAAACGAAACAACAAAAGGGAAAACAACCAGAAGAGGAACAAGAGAGCAATAAAATTGTAAACCCTAAAATTTAGGTAGCCGAGGATTCTGAGGACCCACGTGAGAATTCCTAGAACACAAAAGCACAAAAATGGAAGGAAAGACGAGAAAAACTCAAAGATAAATGGGCAAAGAATAAGAGTCAAAACAGTAAGAAACAAACCAAAAACTTGAATAAGCATAAGCAACAAAGGATTCAGGAGGAGATTCATGTGCCACAGCTTAGCTCAGAGAAGGAGAAACGAGGATCAATTCTAGCTTACTCGAAGCCAGACGACTTAGACATGTGGTTGAAAGCTTACCAAGCTAGAATCAAAATGGGCCCGAATATAGAGCAACACGAAAGACTTTACCCTCAAGGGGAATTAGAAAAGGAAAGACTAGCGATATGTCGGAGACTGATAGAGGTAGCACAAGCAACCCTAGAAGAAACTATCCCAACTCTGCCAGAGACAAGGATAGCCGAGGCCAATACAAAGAATGTGTCAAATCCAAAGGCAAGGAACTTATGGAGGAGAATGACAAAGGTGAACGAAGGAAAATACAAGAGGAACCTGTGTCAATAATACCTGACTTAGAGGCAGATTGGCCAAAGGACTTATGGAACCGAATACGAGAAGAGCAATGGAAGAAGAATGGAGTCAGTCAGCCTCCCTTTGAAGAAATAGATGTGGAAGTTTATCAACCACACCCAAACCTAGAGGAAGTATATGAGGAAGTATCAAGACTCGATAGAAATAGGGAGGAAACCCTGAGCATTTCAACATTTCCTAATTACATGGGAGAATACGAAAAGGATTCAATAATAATACGAGCACCCACAATACATGGGAAAGAAAAAGGAAATTTAGAAGAGAGTTCACACAATCTAATGGAACTAAAGAAAACAAAAGTACAATGCAAATTGATGGTGGAAGAGTTACTTCAGCTTAAGCCACAATTATGGAGGCAGTTAGCAAACCAATTAGAACCAAATCCGGAGAAGGAAGAAATGAAAGGAAAGGGAAAAGAAAGCACCTCTACAATACAAATCCCAGTTGATAAAGTGGGGGAGTTTAGTGAAGGAGACGAAGGTAATACGTGTCTGCCTGTCACTTACAATGGGTACATGACCAAGGCTATCCTAGATACGGGAGCCGGGGTAGGAATTGCCACCAAGGAGATATAAGAAAAATGGGGAAAACCTGCCTTACGACCCACATGCATGAAGCTACAATTAGCAGATGGTCATGTGGAGAAACCCTTAGGAATATTGGAAAGAATCAAATTAACCACCTGTGGAGTAGAATTTGAACACACTACGAAATGATATTAGGGCGACCCTTTATGAGACAAATGCGGGTAGTGCAAGACTGGGGAAGAGATTCATTCTACCTACAACATCAAGGAAACACGACAAAGATAAACTTGCATACATTTGCTTATCGAGATGTCCCTCCACTATAGTGGAATCCCATACAGAAGGAGGAAGACGACCTATCCATGCATAGTGCGGGATCAAGCGATCAATCTTGGATGCACGAGGATGCTCAGTTATGGATGTGCAAAGAGGCCAAGAAGGAGGAGAATAAAAGAAAATTGTGGTTGATAGGACATCCTAACTACCGACCAGTAGAGGACCCTGATTACATGCCTCAAATCTTTTCTGATGAGACCTTTGAACCGCATGGATGATGGAGAGTGTTAATCTCCAAAAGAACAAGCTATCCTTGGTATTAGACCACCTCTAGACCACGAATAACTTTAGACTCCACATAATTTTGGAAATCTTTTAACACATTACCAAGAATTTGACTAACTGTGAAGAAATCACTTCTTTGGAAAGTCTGCTGCAGATTAATCACTCATTGATTAATCAATCCTGTAAAGTTTTTAATAAAACTTTTCACAGTACTTTGCCTTAAGGTTGCGCACCTTCTCCAACTTAAATCTCTGCAAATGATTCAGTGTACTCTGAGAAATCATACAAACAAGTTACCTGTGTATAAAACACCTTCTCTGTAGTGACGAATTTGACACCTATAACTTCTTAGTTATAGTTCTCCCAATGTCGAACCCGTTTGATCAAGATCTTCTAGCCATAGATGGCTTACCTTCCAAATTATATTTTGAGTCCTAGCTTGTGTAAAACTTTACACCATGCACTGAGCAATGTTCATATCTTTGAACATGAAATCTGCGCCAGTTTTGTCGACTCTCAGAACATCATCACATATGAATGTTCCTATGCAAAATTCTCTCAGCCTGATTGCAATTAGCCTCTCAAATTCTAACCATAGATGGATTAGATACGTATAAAAGGATTTCTCAAAAGATTAAACACAGAAGGAGAATGGGAGATAAGATCGACACGCCATTTCTGAACTTTTCACTTATCTCTATTCTTCATACATCTGATGGATGATTTTTACAATGTACATCACTAACTCATCTCATACTCTCTTCTCTATGTCTCATATGACTTCAAGCATGTACTTATATATATACAAGTCCTAACTCGTGACTACTTCAAGTATATTGAAGTATCAAAAGAACTAATGTACATTTGATTCAAGAATTTTACTATTTGATTCTTTCCTTCAATCCATGACATTGATCTTCAATCTTCTCTTCATGTCTTTACTTCTACTCTTTGTATAATCACAATTTGTTGATTGTCTTGCTCCAACAGCTCCCCCTCAATCATCAATTGTGATTATCTGCATCTTCTTTATTCCTGCCATGTCTTTGAACTTCTGTAACTTTGGTCCATCTAAACTTTTTGTCATCATATCTGCAAGTTGATCTTTTGTAGGAGTGTGTATGACTTCAATCTCTTTATCAATAACCTTCTCTCTCAAGAAATGATATTGTATTTCAATATGTTTAGTTCTAGCATGAAACACAGGATTAGCTGCCAAGTATAGAGAACTCATATTGTCTCCACAGATAATAGGAGTACTTTGAATCACATCAAAATCCTTCATAAGTGTCTTTAGCCATATTACCTCCTTTGCAGCTTCCACCATACCTTTGTATTCTGCTTCTGTAGATGACAAAGCAACTGTATGTTGCTTCTTAGAACACCATGAAATCAATTTGTCTCCTACATAGCACAAATATCCATGTGTTGATCTTCTATCATCCACATTACCTGCCCAATCTGCATCACTGTATATCTTCACTCTTGTATCAGAAGTAAATCCATAGTACAACCCTTCTCTGAGTGTACCCTTGATGTACCTAAGTACTCTTTGTCCTGCAATCCAATGTTCCTTTCTAGGACAATGCATAAATTGTGAAAGCACACCAACTGCATATGACAAATCAAGCCTTGTTAATGTAGCATAAATCAAGCTACCAACCAAACTTTGATAGAGCTTCATGTCTTTGAATTCTTCTCCTCCAAATCTAGACAATTTATGGTTCACTTCCAATGGTGTAGGTGCAACCCTGCAATCTTCCATCTTAAATTTGGTTAGCAAATTTTTAAGATACCTTTCTTGGGTCACATATACTCCATGTTGAGTATATAAAATCTCCATTCCCAAGAAGAATGACAAGTTCCCCAAATCACTGATTTTGAACTCTTTCTCCATCTGCTTCTTGATCATTTGTATTCCTTTATCATCTGTTCCTATAAGTATTATGTCATCAACATAAATACAAACATAAATGAATCCATCTTCACTTGCTTTGACTAGCAAGCTACTATCTGCCTTTGATTCTTGAAATCCAAGTTCCTTCAAGAACTTTACAAGCCTATAATTCCAAGCCCTTGGGGCCTGCTTCAATCCATACAAAGCTCTCTTGAGCTTACACACATAATTTGGACTCACTTGGTCTTTGAACCCATCTGGTTGCTCCATGTACACTTCATCTGAAATGTAACCATTCAAAAAAGCATTTTTAACATCTAATTGAGATAACTTCCAACCTTTGCAAGCAGCAATTGCTATGAGAGTTCTTATGGTTGTCATCTTTGCCACAGGACTATAGGTCTCATCATAGTCCACTCCATATGTCTGTGCATACCCTTTCACAACAAGTCTGGCTTTGTACCTAGACACACTTCCATCTGCAAATCTTTTTGTTTTGTACACCCACTTACATCCAATAATTTTCTGGCTATTAGGTTTAGGAACCAGATCCCAAGTCTGATTCTCTATCAATGCATCATACTCCTCTTGCATAGCTTCTTCCCAATTTTTCTTGCCTTTGGCTTCATCATATGTAGATGGATCTTCATCTGCTTTTACCAATTAAGCATAATCTTTAGTAGTCAAGAATGAGGTGTCATAGCTATACCTTGTAGGTTGCCATTTGTGTCTAGATGACCTCCTAACTTCTGCACTTTTTGAAGTTTCTGGTTCATCACATTCTGGATCAAACCTTGGCCTCTCTTCAACTTCAACCTGTACTTCATTATTCTCATTTTCATCAAGTAATTGAATCTTTGCTTTACCTTTCCTTTGATCCACTACTTCTTCAACATTTGCATATATATTATATTTACCTGCATACCAAGTACCTTGCTCATCAAATGTAACATCCTTAGATACAAGGAATTGCTTTGTGGATGGACTCCACAACCTGTATCCCATTTTCTTATCATCATAGCCAATGAATACATACTTTTCTGCCTTAGGCTCCAACTTATGTCTCAATTGAGATGGCACATATGCATATGCCAAGCATCCAAATATTCTGCAATGATCCAAGGTAGGTCTCTTACCCCACCAAGCTTCATATGGTGTCATACCTTGCAAAGCTTTACAAGGCAATCTATTGACCAAATAAGTAGCTGTATTTACAGCCTCTGCCCACAAATAGTTTGGGCAATTCTTCTCTTTCATCATGGACCTTGCAAACTCAACAAGAGTCCTATTTCTTCTTTCTGCTAACCCATTTTGTTGAGGAGAGTACCTGCAAGTAACTTCTCTCTTTATACCTGCATTCCACAAGTAATCATTGAACTCATTTGAAAAATACTCTCCCCCTCCATCTGACCTTAGTCTCTTCAATTTTTTACCTGTAATCCTTTCTGCATATGCATGATAGTGTTTAAATGTATTAAACACTTCTGACTTTTCTTTGATCACATAAATTGTGATCCATCTGGTAGCATCATCAACATATATGACATAATATCTTGAACCATTTATACTAAAGTCCTTTGAAGGACCCCACACATTTGTATGCACCAACTCAAGTCTTTCTGAATACATAAACCCATGCTTGGAATAGGATTGCTTATGAGCCTTACCTAATTGACATGCCTCACATCTGTATGTCATATGTTGACCTGCAATGTTAGGCAACCCAAGCACTGAATCATTATTAATCATGTCCTTGATACCTCTTTCATTGAAGTGTCCAAGTCTTTTATGCCAAAGATCCAATTCAGACACCTTCTACTCTCCATATGTGAACATAGCATGTCCAACATTTCCTTGTACCTTCAATGTGAAAAGCCTCCCTTCCTTCTTTCCTGTAACAATTTGTTTATACCCTTGACTAGGGTCTTCAACATAACTCCATCATTGGTGAACCTTACCTCATATCCTTTTTCCACAATTTGACCCACACTGATCAAATTCTTTGGAATTGTGGGAACATAAAGAACCTTACTCAGAAGAGTGCTCCCATCTTTAGCTTTGACTGAACCAATTGACTTTACCTTATGCTTTGTATTATCACCTGTCTGAACTGTATGGTTAATTGCATTATGATCTAGATCAGTCATCAAAGCAATATTTCCACTTAAATGATTACTACATCCTGAATCAATGTAGAACACTTTCATGTCCTTATGTGAGGTTTCACAAGTTGCATTCATAATGAGAGTCGAGTCCTCCTTCTGATCTGATGCATAGTTGTAGTAGGTGTTATTATAGGATTGATTTTGGAAGCTTCTTCCTCCACCTCTTCCAAAAGAATTCCTACCACCTCTACCTCTGAAGTTTCCTCTCTGAAATCTACCACCTCTTGCTCTTTGATTAAAGTTCTGATAATTACCATTGTTCTGATTATTGTGCCAACAATCATGAGATAGATGATTGGGATTACCACATATCCAACAAGCTCTTGTATTATCTTTGTTGTTTCTGCCTCTTCCTCTACTTCTGCCATTTCCTTTTCCTCTTATGAAATTTGCTTGATTTGAAGTACCTTCTTCTTCACCTGATTGTTGCTTTCCTTTGTTAGCTTTCTTCTTGTCTTTAGAGTACATTGCATGACCTGCACTCTTATCAACATCTCCTTTGATATCATTCTCAAAAGTTAGCATATGACCTAACAATTGATTCAAATCAAGAGTGAAGTGATCTAATAAAAGTTCTGTAGACAAAATAAAAGGCTTCCACTTCTCATCTCCTCTTAGCCCTGTGAGAATTTGTCTTACCAATTTATCTTCTTCAATATCTTCATCCACTGCACCTAAAGAATCTGCAATGTCCTTCATCTTTGTCACATAATCAGAGATTGATTGTGAGGCCTTCTTCTTGAAAGTAGTAAATTCTGCCCATAGTGAAGCCTTCCTTGATTTGGTTGTGTTTTGGAAATGCTCTTCCAAAGCATTCCAAATGTCACATGCACTTTCAAGTCCTCTAATGTGAGGAAGCAGGTAGTCATTGACTGCCATGTAAATTATGCTTCTTGCTTGAGCATCCTTCTTCATCCAATTCTTCATGTCTGCAAGTTCCTCTCTAGTTGGAACACTAGAGTCTCTAAATTCTGGCTTTTCTTCCTCTCCTGTGATGTATCCCATCAGATCTTTGCTCATAAGATGAGCTTCCATCCTCATAGACCAAGCTGGATAGTTCTCTCTATCCAACTTTTCAATTTGGAGACTATCTCCCATCCTTGCTTCACCTGTAGTCTCAAAGCTTAATCACTTACAAGAAATAAATGTACCTTGACTTCGAATCTTACTCCTTCTGATCCTTTTGATAGCTTCAATGTGTCTACCTTCAAGTTTTCTTCAACATTTATCCTTTTACACCTTCAAGATGTAAAGTTTTGTGTTTCTGCAGTAGTTGGAGTCTTCTTCACTTCAATTTTGACACATCCTGCTCTGATACCACTGATGGAGAGTGTTAATCTCCAAAAGAAAAAGCTATCCTTGGTATTAGACCACCTCTAGACCAAGAATAACTTTAGACTCCACATAATTTTGGAAATCTTTTAACACATTACCAAGAATTTGACTAACTGTGAAGAAATCACTTCTCTGGAAAGTCTGCTGCAGATTAATCACTCATTGATTAATCAATCCTGTAAAGTTTTTAATAAAACTTTGCACAGTACTTTGCCTTAAGGTTGCACACCTTCTCCAACTTAAATCTCTGCAAATGATTCAGTGTACTCTGAGAAATCATACAAACAAGTTACCTGTGTGTAAAACACCTTCTCTGCAGTGACGAATTTGACACCTATAACTTCTTAGTTATAGTTCTCCCAATGTCGAACCCGTTTGATCAAGATCTTCTAGCCATAGATGGCTTACCTTCCAAATTAGATTTTGAGTCCTAGCTTGTGTAAAACTTTACACCATGCACTGAGCAATGTTCATATCTTTGAACATGAAATCTGTGCCAGTTTTGTCGACTCTCAGAACATCATCACATATGAATGTTCCTATGCAAAATTCTCTCAGCCTGATTGCAATTATCCTCTCAAATTCTAACAATAGATGGATTAGCTATGGACTTAGATACGTATAAAAGGATTTCTCAAAAGATTAAACACAGAAGGAGAATGGGAGAGAAGATCGACACGCCATTTCTGAACTTTTCACTTATCTCTATTCTTCATACATTTGATGGATGATTTTTACAATGTACATCACTAACTCATCTCATACTCTCTTCTCTATGTCTCATACAACTTCAAGCATGTACTTATATATATACAAGTCCTAACTCGTGACTACTTCAAGTATATTGAAGTATCTAAAGAACTAATGTACACTTGATTCAAGAATTTTACTATCTGATTCTTTCCTTCAATCCATGACATTGATCTTCAATCTTCTCTTCATGTCTTTACTTCTACTCTTTGTATAATCACAATTTGTTGATTGTCTTGCTCCAACAATGGATGGATGGAAATCTTAGCCACCTTAGATGTGTGCGTGAATGAGGAAGTTTTGACAATGAATGAGTGCATAGATGAGGAAGGCTATGATGTAAATATTTATATGGTTGTTCTTCAAGAACTAGAAGAAGGGGAAGTTTTGGAAAAAGAATGGAAAGAGGAATATGAGAGTATAGAAATGGAACCGGAATTCGACTCTGAAGAGAGTTACCTAGACACCATTCAAAGTAAAGAGGGACAACAACCAACAAAGTTCTTAGCAATTGAAGCTGCTCCCATGGTACAAGAACAAGTGGAAGACATGCGTAAGACGGAACCGAACCCAGATCTTTTTGAAGTCCCTGAACATTTAAAAAAATATGACGTAGAAGAAAGAAAGGTGGCCATTCAAATGCCTAAACGAGAGGTTAGAGATGGAGAAGCATACGACAACAAGGAACAAACAAAAAAAATTGTAGTAACCGTGGAAGAAGGAGAAGAGCGATGCACATGATGTATCAGAGGAGGAGGAGGCAGAACTCATACAACTAATCCAAGAATATCGAGATGTGTTTGCATGGACATACAAGGATCTCAAAGGCGTAGAACCCAGTATTTGTTCTCATCGCATACCAATGACCGCAGATGCAAAACCATCCAAACAACGCCCATATACGTACAATGAAGTTTATGCAGCAAAAATTAAGGAGGAAATAGACAACTTGCTGGATGCGGGATTCATATATGAGATAGAACACACCGAGTGGGTATCGCCTTTAGCTGTTATGCCAAAGAAAAATGGAAAATTGAGGGTGTACATTAACTTGAAAAAGGTCAATGCAGCCACCATACGTGATAGCTACCCATTACCCATCACGGACCATCTATTGGAAAGAGTAGCAGGAAAGGAAGTCTATAGCTTCTTAGATGGACTCTCCGGATACAAGCAAGTAGCTACTGCGACCGAGGACCAACACAAGACCGCATTCATGACCAAATGGGGAGTTTATGCTTTCCGGGTGATGCCTTTTGGACTCACCAATGCACCTGCTACTTTCCAACGATTGATGTGTCATGTTTTCAAGGAATTTAAAAAAAAAAGCATGGAAGTATATGTAGATGACCTATGCACATACTCCCATCAAAGACATGACCACATTCCCGAGTTGAGGAAGATATTCAATAAATGTAGACAGTACAAAGTCTGTTTAAACCCAGAGAAATGTGTCTTCATGGTGAGGCAAAGAAAGATCTTAGGACACATAGTTTCAAGAAATGGAATATCTACGGATGAGGACAAGATCAAGGTCATCTTAGAGCTGCCGAGACCTAAAAATGCGAAGGAAGTGCAAGCCTTTATGGGACATTGTGGATATTACCATCGGTTTATTCACATGTATGCCATAATAGCAAAGCCCTTGTATGGTCTCTTAACTCAATTCACTTGGACAGAAGAGTGTGAGAAGGCATTCAACGAGTTGAAAAAGAAGCTTAGCACAACTCCAATTCTGAAAATACCAAACTGGAACAAGCCTTTCCATATTCATGTGGATGTGTCTAATTATGCAATAGGATGTATCTTAGCCCAACCGACCGATGAAGGAAAGCTAGATCACCCAATTGCCTATGCGAGTAGACAACTAAATCAAGCGGAAAGGAATTATACCACTACTGAACGAGAAGGGTTAGGAATGGTCTACGTAGTGAAGAAATTTAGACACTATCTTTTAGCCAACAAATTCAAGTTCTTCATAGACCATCAGGCCTTACTGTACTTGGTTAATAAACCTTGTAACACTGGAAGGTTAGTTAGATGGTTCTTACTACTAATGGAGTTCGACTTCAAAATGGTAGTAAAAAAGGGAAACACTCATGTAAGAGCAGACCACCTTTCTAGGTTAACACATGGAGAACCACCAAGTGGAGTACCCGATGATCTGCTAGACACTTATTTATTTAACCTAGAAGTATGTCCAAAGTGGGCAGAGAAAGTAATTCCTATACTCACCCATGGCCCACAACACTCAATCAATAAGAATAGCAAAAAGGAAATTCTTCAATCAAGAAATTTGCACATTATTGTTGGAAGCGTGTACTATAAGGAACCCAATGGAGTTCTGCTAAGATGTGTCGAGGAGGATGAACAAAAGAAGCTAATCGAGCAAGCACATTTGAATAAATGGAGAACACACCAAGGGACTCATGGAACTATTCGAGAACTAAAAAGGGTAGGAGTGTACTGGCCTGACATGCCCAAGGATGTTCATGACTACGTGAGTAATTGTGCAGAATGCCAGGAGACAATCCCAGAGGATCACATGTCTATAACTTTCTCAACCGTAGCGCCCAATTGGAGTAAGACATTGGTTACGTTTTTAAAGACAAAAGAGCATGAGGAAGGAACTAGCATGGCAAGAAAGCGATCCCTGGAAGAAATGAGTAAGGATTATACACTTATAGGAAAACAACTATTTAAGAGAGGAAAGGATAACCAATTATGATTGTGCGTGCATGAAGGAGAATATCTACCCATATTGGAGATGGCACATGCAGGTGCTGCTGGAGGTCATTTTGCAACTGAGAGAACTGTCAAAATGATTCTCTTTGCGGGCTTGTGGTGGCCAACTCTACACATGGATGTTGATACATATGTGCGAAGCTGTGAGACATGCCAAAGAGCTAAATACCCAATTCAGAGAGATGACATGCCTTTAAGACCCATGGTCTGTGCAAGAGCATTCTCAAAATGGGGTATTGACTTTATAGGACCCATCAACCCAGCAACCAAAGGATCACATGCTGAGTACATCATAGTAGCCACCGATTACTTGACCAAATGGGTAGAAGCTAAAGCCACTAGAGAGAATGATGCTCAAACGACTGCCAAGTTTCTCTTTGAGCATGTTTTCACCCGTTTCGCATTACCAATCGAGATTGTGAGTGACCGGGGAATGCACTTCCTCAACGAAGTAATTGAGTCACTAATGAATGAGTTTTTAGTGATTCATAAAAAATCAGCCCCATACCATCCTCAAGCCAATGGACAAGCGAAAACTTCCAACAAGGTACTGTGTACAATATTGACAAAGATCGTCAATAATGGAAGGTCTGATTGGGACAAGCAATTGCATCATGCAATTTGGGCCTTCCGAGTAGCATATAAAACGACTATTGGAACTACCCCATTCAACTTAGTGTATGGACAGAACGCAATTTTACCAATTGATTTTTTAATCCCAACCTTGCGAGTGGCACAACACTATGAATGGACCGGACATGAATTATCCCAAAAACTGGACCAAATCAAAAAGCTACATGAAACTAGGTTACAAGCAGTAGCAGGAATCTATGCAGCTAAAAGGAGACAAAAGGCATATTACGATGTGCACATAAAGGACAACGGACTTAAAGAAGGAGATTTGGTTCTAGTTTACATTAAAGCAACATGCTAAGAAGTTGCAAAAACGGGGATATCGACCTTTAATCATTAATCGGATCTCGACTGGTGGTGCCGTTAATCTAGCTACCCTAGATGGAGACATTTTGCCTAACTACATAAGCGGATGTAGAGTGAAACGATTCATGGAGCCATTAACAGACCAAATGCTAGCACGGCTAGCCGGTGCTCAAAATAGAAAAAGAGAAGAGGAACAAATTAGAGAGGAAGCTCGACAAGAAGCTCTAGAACACATTAGGAAACGAAAAGAATGGATTAGGCAGAGAGATGAACACTATCTCCACGGAGAGGAGCCCATCCCTATGGCTAATTACCAAGTCCATAACTTTGATACAACGCGTGCTTGCAAGACACAACCTTACCTAAACCTAGGGATTGGCAAGACAGAGTACAAGTTGATAGATGCCTTGATAGACTCAGGAGCAGGACTTAGTTGCATACGAAATACCGTCATAAAAGGTCTGCAATTAAGTATGAATTCCACAAGAGCCCAATTGATAGGAATTGGAGGTCAAACCCTAGAATGCATTGGAACAAGAGTAGTATCCCTCCACCTAGGAAATTCCTCCATGGAACAAAGACTCTTAGTGTGCAAAGATGAGGATCTAGTAGAAGATTTAATCCTAGGACAGGACTAGATCATTGAGAACAAAGTAAGCATCAACCTAGCTCAAGGCTATGTTTCTGCCAAGATCGGGCACAAAGAAATTTTTAGCTTATTAGGAGAGAAGCCTTTACTTCAACCAAAGGTAGTCGAGAGTTCTGAGAGCTGCCAAGAAAAGACACTCGAAAGTGATCCCAATCCTCATATCTCAGAAACCAATCTAGAAGACACAGAAAGTTCAAACTATACAATGTCTACAGAAGAATCGAAATCACCACATTCAGGTGACGAACAGTAAGCCACTAAGGAAACCAACTCTCCTAGAGCTCCTCACCCAGCCAAAAGACCACCATATTGGAAAACAACAAGCAGATACTCATATCAAGGACAACACAAATACAAGTGGGTATGCAAGGATCATGTGCAGAACCAGGAGAAGTTAGCACCCAATCTTAAGAAGGAAGCAGAAATCACAAAGTCAACTACGCCTAAGTCCTCACCAATAGGACTATTGCAGATATGGATCCCCAAGCCATTGGTTGAAGCTCAGAGATCACGACATCAGATATGGATTCCCAAGAAGGTCACACAGGCAGCTAAGCAGGCAATAAGCACTCAGGAAGAAGCAATATATCAGACAAAGCGAATGAAAAAACCACATCAGATTCATCCAAGAAATTGGAAAAGAAATACCAATATCATTCGGACATTAGAGGAAACAAAGAGAACACATGAAGCCGAAAGAATCAAAGAAACAAAACGACCTCTCTCAGTGGTCACGAAATGGATTTGGAAACCCAAGCAACTACAAGGAGTGGACAATCGAAGCAACACAGATTCCCACTGCACTAATGAAGCCTCTAATACACCTCAAGTATGCATAATAGGGCCACAATACGAGGCCAAGCATTCGGCACATGATGTACATTATAAACCTAGTGGTGCACATTCTCCAAGAGAGATTAGATCTTAGCTTCACTCTCTTAGGAATGGACATACGATGTACATAAATAAATGCTTCGGCTATACTAACGCTTGTTTTCTTTCAGGATAAGAAATAAAAAGATGTGGTAAGAGATCTTACTCATAGAACCATGGGAGACGGAGTGACGGAACGACAATAAACACTACATTGCACTACACAGCCACATGCTTTCCTTTGAAGCTAATGCACTCTTCCTTACAAGTGCAGATGGCTTCTGAAGACTCGGAGGCTACAATTTAGGAGGAGGTACAAGAATTTCCTCCCCAAAGTCTCACAAAAGCCAAAGGACATTGGTTTAGAGAAGAGCAACCAGTAGGAGAGTATCTCTTCTTGGCGAAGATAAAAATCATGGACACAGATCATCACTTTCCAATTATGTCCCAGGACTTCAGAGTATTGCATGAACTGCCCTCTACAATCGACATAATGAAGAAAGCAGGCATTCATAAGTATTTTGAATTGCCCATATATAAGCCTGACTTCCAAAGATGCACGCAAGTCATGAACACCTTACAGCCGGCATTGCATGATCCATTGGTGCCCGAAGCCAGAGTAATGGATAAAGGAGGCGAATGGGTTGTCATACAATTTACACATGACTTAATTAAGGAAGCATTCGGATGGGAGAAGGACGGTGTCACTATGGTAAAGGAAGAGAGTCGTGGAGCAAAGACACAAACTTTTGTCGACATTAACAGAGTCGATATAGAAGAGGAAGTCAGACTAATTCACCAACACTTCTGTTTTGCAAACATGAATCGATACACGGCTCCCCAAAAGATCATTGTTCAATTACTGTCCCATGCAATCAAGCAAATTGGCAATCAAATTAATCCGACTCCATATGTCCAAGAAAGACTATTCGAGGCAAAAAAGCAATGGAATAATAAGAAGTTTCTCAATGGTAATGTGGCCCTGACCATCTTGATCTACCATGCTTTGGGCATAAGAGAACACTTTTAGGAAATGCCATCTTCGACTGCTCTTGCTCAGTACGTCAAAGTCGCCACAGTCCCTAAAAAGAAAAAAGGAATCAAGATTGTGGAAGTGGCAGAAACCAGTTCTCAACCCAAAATTAGAGGCACGAAGAGACTCAGAGAAGTCAAGCAAGTCGAAGAGGAAGTCCTGACAACAAAAAGAATCCATGTGCTCCCTAAAACAACCATCGAAGGGCAAAGAATAATCACGGAGGAAGAATTGAATAAAGCCCTCCCAGTGCAAGGACAAGTCAACCTCCCAGTGCAAGGACATCACTATCAGCAGACACAACAAGAATTGGAAGCGAAAAGGAAACTCACCAAAGCCCATCGATACAGGGAAATTGGATTGGACAATTCAAGCTCATCATCGGATGCCCAAGAAGAACCCGAAACTTCATTGTTGAATGTCGATATTCAAAGCGAATCGAAGGATGATGGACAATGGGTGGAATTGAATGAAGTTGACTACAATGAAGAACCAGAACGCCTCAAGACAGATGACCACGCCACACATACTGATCAGAATATCAACAGTAAGGAAGCAGAACAGGAAGGTACGCATACTATAAAACGTAATGAGACTTCCACCATTCATATCAAGGAAGCCACACCACCTCGTGAAAAATCCATAAAGATACCAAAGAAGGAGAATCAAGAAGAGAAAATAGAGGATGAGGAACCCTTCACACCAATAAGGGTAATGGCAGAACCCTCCCCCATGGATGTCACGTTTCAAGGGAGTGCCACAAAAGCTATTGAGGTGGATAAAGAAGAAAATGAACCACAAGTACATCTACAAATCAAACAACCACACAACGAAACCATCCATGTGGAGAAGGGACGAGATGTGCTCACAGGCGAAGCTCCAAGCATACCAAGAACTTGGTTGAATGTAGACATTGCTCAACTCAAGCCTGTGGTACAAGACATGATTTGAACCGCTCTAGATACACAACAACTAATGCTTGAGGTTGATGAAGACTACGACCAAGCAATGAACAACAAACATGAGCTTCAAGAAAAGAGTAAGAACCTTTCAGCAGAATTGAAATTAGAAAGAGCGAACATAAAAAACAAAGAGAAAGAAGTCCAAGAAGCCAAAGAGCAGTGCAATGAGTTAATGAATGAAAACGAACGACTAAAAGCACAACTGCAAGAAGTACAGAGAAAATAAGAAGCTAACGAGACTGAGAAGGCAAGGATGAATGCTAGGAGCAAAATATTGGAATCTCAACTCAAAGTATATATGGAGGTAGCTCAGTCAAGGATATCAAAGAATTGGAAGAAAAGGTAACTAAAATGGAAGATCAGCTCAGATAGGAGCAACTCACCATTGCCGAATGGGAGAAACGGTACATGGATGATACGGCAGCCCTAAGAACTAAATGGAAGAAAGCTGAGAATAGGTACCTGCCACAATGTAAAGAAGACACTGATCATCTGGACATTGTGGCACAAGAATTGCTCAAACACAAGGACACCATTGCAAAGGCTATGGAGGAAATCAAGCAGAAAGATGAACTCATTAAACAGCTACAAGAGCAGTTAGAGCAAAAAACAAAGCAGGGGGCACCAGTAGTTCCACAATCTGCAGAGGCTACTGTGGAGACTGAGGTATGTCCTCTCTCTCCCCCCTCATATCATTCATCAATAAGGGAGGCACAGGAGGTCCACATTGATCATAATAATCAAGACATTGCAGAATTGAGCCGACCAGAAAGGGCACTACTGGTGTCCCAGCTCACTGCTGATTTTGAAGACCAAATAATACAGATCATGAAGGAAGCTCACATAGAAAACAAACAATTGTTAAAAGTCAAGCTTCAAGCTAAAAAATTCGTGGGGAATCTTTTATGGACATGTGGAGCAATCAAAGGAAGCCAAAAGCCACGAGATTCCATCAAGAAAAGTCACTCAACCACTCCCCAAGTCATCTCAACTAATTCCTCCAAGTTAGGAGGCTGATTTGGAAAGGTAGTTCCTAGATTTTAGGGGCACACCTCTCACTATAAAAGGAGCATGTATCCCGACTTCTTTTGGGCCATCTTCTTGGAGTTTTAGCTCATGTAAAGTGAGCACTAAGTGCTGGAGTTGTGATAAGCAAGCCCCTTGCTTAAGCAACCCCCTTGCTTGCTTGTTTGTTTTCTTTTAGTAGGCATATCTATGTGTGTGCGCAGGCAGTGTTGCAACTCTCTACCCCTGAGTTGTTAGCATTGGTTCTCCCTCATATGGTATTCATTTGATGTAATTCTTGTCTCATTGGATAGCTATAAGAGTCTATTTTATGCTTACCAATTCTCTGGAGCATTCTCTGAGTAAGCTGGGAGCAACATTCATTTTAGTGAAGTTGTGTGATTGATATCTCTCTCTTTGTGTAGGCTCTGTTGGAAATATTTTGCTCTCTCTTGTAAGGGCTTGTTCTCCTTCTCTATGTATCCATTTGCTATGATTTTGGTGTCATTGGGTAGCTATTAGAGTTCTCTAAAGTTGACCAAAGTTTGATATTCATTCTCTGTATAATCTCTGAGAAAAGCTTGCTGGAGTGAAGTGAGGTATCTGCTTGATTGGCAGTTGTGAGCATTCAACTAGCTCATGTTGTAGACATTGTTTCTCCTTGTGTAGGCATCCATTTGAAGTGAAATTTGGTTTGTTGGAAAGCTCTTGGTGTCTACTACAGGTCTACAAAAGCTCACTGGAGTTCTCTGCATATGCTCTGAGTAAGAGCATTTTTGGTGTGCAGAGGTCAAAGAAGGATACCTGTGGAGGTCATTCACGTTTCGTCGTTGCTTAGGGGTTGAGATACTTCCCCCATCAGTGGTATCAGAGCATTTGGGCATCTTGGAGGTATCACATACAAGCAAGAAGACCTCTTGGAGTTGGTGGTTCAAGATTTGCATCAACAAAAGCTTCTTGGAGGTAGCTCACATCAAGGGGGAGCTATTCTACTCAAATTTGCAAGAGCACAAGGTGTCCATCTAAGGAAAGCTTTGGATTGAGGTAACCTCAGAGCCTCATTTTCATTTTACACACATTGGAGCATTAGCCAAGGGCTAGGTCAAGTATCAAAGACTAGATATGGGAGACTTCAACACTCAAATTGAAAAGCTAGACAAAGGTAACTATCAACCATGGAGATTTAGGGTCTCCAACTATCTTATGGGCAAGGGCCTTTGGGGGTTGATTAGTGGAAGTGAACCAAGACCTAGGTTGGATGAGAATCCAACCAATGACCAGAGAAGGGCCTTTAGGGAATGGAATGAAAGAGACAAGAGGGTTATCTTTATTCTTTCCCAACACATTAGCAATAGCATGATCGGCCATATCCAAGACTTGGATTCAAGCATGAAGGTATGGGAGACACTTGAAAGGCTTTATTCAACAAGCACCAAAGAAAGGAAGATCCAACTCAAGAATGAGCTCAACAACCTTAGGAAGAGCTCAGGGAGTAGCATAAATGACTACATACTTAAGGTCAAGGAGTTATCAGATGCATTGGGATCCATTGGAAGCCACGTAGAGGATGACGATCTTGTGGCTTATACTCTCAATGGTTTGAGAGATGATGAGAAGTGGAAACCCTTTACCACTTCAGTATATGTAAGGGATAATCTTCCCGATTTTGAGCAATTGGTTGCTCTCATGGTCACCGAAGAAATGAACATAGGTGGAAGTTCAACTAAAAGCAAGGATGCACAAGTTTTCTATGCAGGTAATCAAAGGGGCAAAGGAAGACGAGGACAAGGAAGGGGAAAAGGAAGGTTTGGAGGAAGGCAAGGCCACTCAAGCAATCAAGGAAATGACCAAGGCACCTCATCACAAAGAGGGAGAGGAAGAACAAGAGGAAGAGGAGGACGACAACAACAAAACAAGAATCAAGATGGTGAATGATGTTACATATGTGGCAAGTTTGGCCACTATGCTAGAGATTGCTACCAAGGAGGAAACCAAAGGAGCTATAATCAAGGTTCTTCATACAAAGGCCAAGGTAATTATGCTTCTACAAGTTCAGAAAATGACAATCTCTTGATGATGCACATGAATGGGAATTCAAGCAAAGTAGATAACACTTGGTATATTGATAGTGGATGTAGCAACCATATGAGTTGCAATGCTTCTTGGTTTACTAATCTACATGTTCCCAAAGGTAAAGGACATGTAGAAACAGGTGATGATACAGCCCATGAGATCTCCCATGTTGGAGATGTAGCTTTGGATGACAAGGAGGAAGGAAGATGTCTCAAGGATGTCTTGCATGTACCTACTATCACAAAGAACTTGGTGTCCGTTGGGCAAATGGTTGAAAGAGGCTATCAAGTAAGGTTCAACAAAGGTGGATGCTTTGTGGAGAACCCTAAGCAAGGTTACAAGGTCATAGCAAGAGGAAAGAAGCAAGGGAGACTCTTCACCTTGGAGGTAAATTCTCATTCCACTCAACATGTCTACTTCACATATGGAAACAAGAGGATTTCGGAGTTGGACTTGTGGCACAAGAGGATAGGACACATCAACATACAAAGAATGAAGGAAATGCAATTCAAGAGGCTGGTTGAAGGTCTTCCCAACTTCCAAGGACAAGGTATGAAGCATTTATGTGAATCTTGTCAACTAGGGAAGCAAGCGAGACTTCCATTCAAGAAGAGTGGCTACATAAGCCAACATCCATTGGAGTTGATACATACAGATGTGTGGGGGCCAACCAAAGAGCAATCCATTGGAGGTAACAAGTACTTTGTCACTTTTATAGATGATTGCACAAGGATGGTTTGGGTTTATTTCATCAAAAACAAATCAGATGTGTTTACATGTTTCAAAGCATTCAAGGCAATGGTAGAGAAGGAAACAGGTACATATATCAAGAAGCTAAGGTCCGATGGAGGGGGAGAATATTTCTCCAATGAGTTTTCTAATTTTTTAATGGATCAAGGCATCAAGAGGCAAGTAACATGCAGGTACACCCCCCAACAAAATGGAGTAGCAGAGAGAAAAAATAGATACATTGCCGAGATCGCTAGAGCAATGCTTAATGAGATGAATGTACCTAACATGTTTTGGAGTGATGCAGCAAATACCGCCGTGTATCTTATGAATAGGGCTCCTACCTCAGGGATCCATGGCTTGACACCATATCAAGCCTATTATGGTAAGAAACCTGATCTTTCCCACTTGAAGATATTTGGATGTACTTGTTATGTACATGTGCCAAGTGAATTGAGGCACAAGCTACAACCAAAGGCAGAAAAGTGTGTGTTTCTAGGATATTCAAATGATCATAAAGGTTACAGGTGCTTCAACCCAAACACAAAGGACTTGAGGATATCAAGGGATGTAGCATTTGATGAGCTACTCCCTTGGTATAAGAAGTATGATTGTATGCAGGACTATGAAGAAGAAAAGCATGGACATGATGAAGAACAAATCGACCTAGAGCTAAGCGGCCCAAGGTGTTCCATCAATGAAGATAGTTCAAGCATGAAATCACCATGGAGGGGGAGATCTTCATCAAGCTATGAAGCAAAATCAATCAACAAAGGCAAAGCAACATTGGTGGAGTTGGATGAAGAAGGTAATGAATTTGAAGATGATGAAGGACACATGATGGAGAAAGAAGCCACGTCAAAGAAAGAGATCAAGTTCCCAAGGCAAAGGAGGTTTATTCCTCCAAAAGGTGAAGAAAGGAAGTCTTCTAGAGTTAAGTATCCAACTCAAAGGTTTACTTATGATTCATACATGGCAACACATTATGCATATATGAACAAAGTAGTAGAAGATCATGAGCCCGATTGCTATGAAGATGCAAGCAGGTACACCGAATGGAAAGAGGCAATGCAAGAAGAGATCGACGCACTTGAGGAAAATCAAACATGGACTCTAGTGCCCAAGAAGGAGAACATGAAGGTAATAGGTAATAAGTGGGTGTATAAAGTAAAGAGGAATTCATATGGATCTATTTCTAGGTTCAAAGCAAGATTGGTGGCCAAGGGTTTTGCACAAACCTATGGAGTGGACTTTGAAGAGACATTCAGCCCCGTGGCAAAGATGAGCACCATTAGGACACTCATTGCAATGGCTGCTAGCAAAGGATGGAAGCTCTTCCAATTGGATATCAAGAATGCCTTTCTCAATGGAGACTTGGAAGAAGAGGTCAAAGCTTATTCCGATGCCGATTGGGCCGGTTCGAAGGAAGATAGAAGGAGTACAAGTGGTTACCTAGTCATGCTAGGTAGCAAGATCATCTCATGGATTTCAAAGAAGCAACCCACGGTGGCATTATCTTCCATCGAGGCTGAGTATAGAGCTTTGGCTCAAGTCACATGTGAGCTAATGTGGATTAAGAAGTTATTTATGGAGCTTAATTTGCAGGTTGACACATATCCAATTTTTTGTGACAACATGAGTAGCATTCATCTAGCATCGAACCCTGTTTATCATGCTAGAACCAAGCATATTGAAGTGCACTATCACTTCATAAGGGAAAAGGTGATATCCAAGGAAGTTTCAGTACATCATATTGGTACCAAGGACCAAGTTGCGGACATGTTTACAAAGGCTTTGGATGGGATGAAGATTTCAAAATTCAAGCAATGCATCAACATGAAGGAGCTTGGATGAGGATGAAGAATTGAAGCTTGAGGGGGAGTGTTAAAAGTCAAGCTTCAAGCTAAAAAATTCGTGGGGAATCTTTTATGGACATGTGGAGCAATCAAAGGAAGCCAAAAGCCACGAGATTCCATCAAGAAAAGTCACTCAACCACTCCCCAAGTCATCTCAACTAATTCCTCCAAGTTAGGAGGCTGATTTGGAAAGGTAGTTCCTAGATTTTAGGGGCACACCTCTCACTATAAAAGGAGCATGCATCCCGACTTCTTTTGGGCCATCTTCTTGGAGTTTTAGCTCATGTAAAGTGAGCACTAAGTGCTGGAGTTGTGATAAGCAAGCCCCTTGCTTAAGCAACCCCCTTGCTTGCTTGTTTGTTTTCTTTTAGTAGGCATATCTATGTGTGTGCGCAGGCAGTGTTGCAACTCTCTACCCCTGAGTTGTTAGCATTGGTTCTCCCTCATATGGTATCCATTTGATGTAATTCTTGTCTCATTGGATAGCTATAAGAGTCTATTTTATGCTTACCAATTCTCTAGAGCATTCTCTGAGTAAGCTGGGAGCAACATTCATTTTAGTGAAGTTGTGTGATTGATATCTCTCTCTTTGTGTAGGCTCTGTTGGAAATATTTTGCTCTCTCTTGTAAGGGCTAGTTCTCCTTCTCTATGTATCCATTTGCTATGATTTTGGTGTCATTGGGTATCTATTAGAGTGCTCTAAAGTTCACCAAAGTTTGATATTCATTCTCTGTATAATCTCGGAGAAAAGCTTGCTGGAGTGAAGTGAGGTATCTGCTTGATTGGCAGTTGTGAGCATTCAACTAGCTCATGTTGTAGACATTGTTTCTCCTTGTGTAGGCATCCATTTGAAGTGAAATTTGGTTTGTTGGAAAGCTCTTGGTGTCTACTACAGGTCTACATAAGCTCACTGGAGTTCTCTGCATATGCTCTGAGTAAGAGCATTTTTGGTGTGCAGAGGTCAAAGAAGGATACCTGTGGAGGTCATTCACGTTTCGTCGTTGCTTAGGGGTTGAGATACTTCCCCCATCAACAATTAGAGCAAATTTTGAAGCCCTTCAATGTACCATATGGTCTTCTAAAGGAACAAACGCGGCATTATTTAAAGACAACCACTAATCAAGAACCTGATAGCAACCTCCAGTTCGACACAAATACTTTCAATTACACTCAAGAGGAGTTCAAAAAGGCGGATCCCATATGGAGGAGGAAAATTTTGGAAAAGAATCCTACACTGTAGGTACAGTGGGAAGCATCACCATATGTGCTTCAAATCAACCCATCCTTTTGTCCTGTACCCCGCAAACACGCCTGGACGCAATTTTGGGAAAGTCAGCACCAGGGCAATATCGATAATCAGAGGCTCAACTACCCGTTGTTGCCTAGCCCTCCACATAATTACTTACCCACAGAGGAGTATATGGTAAAAACAATGGAATTTTGGCTTGCCAGATACCCTACGGTCCCAGATTTAGCAGTTAAGATGACTAATAAAATATTGAGCATGCTACTCACAGTAATCAAAGTTTTCTAGCATGCAAAATATACTTTTTTGAATTTCATAGGCATTACACAAGGATCCGAAGCACTAATTTTTTATCTGTCCACTATTCCAAGCCACCTAACTCTAATGGCATATTATTCTCGACTAATGTTTCTGCCATCAACATATATGCAAACTCTCGAAGAAGCATTTTTCACTGGATTCTTCGAAATAGATTCAAAAATTTTTGTCAAAATAACTTCAAACCTGAACGCCCGTCTGGTTGCTTATGAAACGAGTTTTTTTGCAGATCACCGCCAAGAACCAGAGGATGGAGTCATGTCACAACAGTGGAAAGAATTTATGCTTTGTCACGCAAATTTGTTGAATCAAAGAGAGCATGCAGCAATACAGACTTATACGCGTCGCCATAAAAAGCCTGTCGGGGACGACAGAGTTGAGGAGGAGGGACGTGTGGAAGGGGAATCGAGCAAAAAGAGAAGAAGAAGAAGATCAAAGTCAAAAACTACCCAATAAAGAATAAAGAACATAATACAGAAGAACCACCCTCTGCACAGAGCCCCGCAGGGGCGCACACACCAAGGAAAAGCACGCAGCTGAAAGGAGGAACCAAGGCTAGGAAAGTATCCATGAAGAAGTGCAAGAAGAGATCCAGCGGTTCCATAGCCACATGAGGGTGCTTCAACCTCTTGCCCAACAGAAGGTTCAGATCAAGGTTGAAGAGCTACATCTTCATATGTCTACTAATGGCGTGCGTGGAAACCCGAATTAACAGGCAAACCAAATGCATCAGGCCTAGAGGATGTCAAGACAAATATGGAACAGGGCCTTTAAAACGGAACGCCAATCTGACCGACAGGTAAAACTGACCAAGGGTTGCGCGTAGGGAAAAGAAAGTGAACAAGCTTAAGTAATACAACAGGTTCCGATGTGTGCAACCAGGATAAATCAGAGGACCACTAAAACGTAATGCAAGACTGATGAACAGGCAGAACTGACCAAGGGATGCGTGCGATGACAGAGACAAACAAGAAGTAAAGCCTGTCAAGGGACGACAAAGACAAAGAGGGGGAGAGTGTTGCAGAGCAAAGGAGCACAAGAGAAGACAATAACTTTCTTAGAGTATTGTCTTAGAGAATTCCCTCAAAACCATGTAAATGCACTAGAGGAGTCCTCTAGTTGCATAACCCCAACTTGTTGTAAAATACCCTTTGTAAATCAGTAGGAATTTCACTTTTTAATAATAAAGTGCCGGTCTCTTGTGTGAAAGGACCAAACTTGGGGCACATGTATATAAGTCACTTTGTGACTCTTTGTAGAGACTTTTTGGCCATTGTGAAGAAGGAGCTGTCCAAAAGTTTCGAATTTGCCTCTTTCTTGTAGATTTCCATCTTCTCTTTGATCTTGTATGTGTGTGTAATGCTTGGAATGTGTGTGTAGGACTGTTGTCTACCCCTCCCCACTATTTTTGAGCTACTGTAGTGTGTGTGTGAGCTTGTAGGAGTTGTGGCGTGAGTGTGCGTGCTTCCCACCATTCACTATTTTGGTCATAACTTGAAGCAGAGCTGTCAAAATCGAGTGAAACCACTTCCAATAGATGCGTCTTGTCAAGAGCTTCGAAACGAGTACTCTATTGACTATATTCAGAGTTTGGAGCTGGGAGAAATCCTTGATTTTCTGAAAACTTCTGTAAGAGGTATCACGACAGGCACCTTCAGCATTTCAGTGAGTTTGAGAGGTGGATTAGTCTTTTCTCATGCATGCCAGTTTAATCACTTCATTTTCCATCATGTGTGCACATGTCTTCATACACTTGGTTAGGTTGTTCGATCGGATTGACATTTAAATGTGTGTTAATTTCCCACTATATGCACTTGTGTTGCAATAGAGGTACAGTCTCATTGGCATGAGTCCTTGAGTCTTCTTGACTCAAGTACACACCATCTTAGTAGTCAGCCTATATTACAAGGCTTTTTTTCATGAGGTAGAGTAATGCCTAATGATCTTTAAAGACCTTAAACTTATTTGCAAGACAATAGTGTCTAACTTTCTTAAATGCATATGCCATGGCTAATCCTTCTCATTCGGTGGTCGTATAATTTCATTTTATTGTATTCAATTTGTTGAAAAAGAAAGAGAAAGCTTAGAGGATAATTTGGGTATTTAAATAATTAAACAATGTTTGGATAATGATAACGCCACAACTCATTATCCATTAGAAGAGAAAGAAAACATAAAAAATTCATAAGGGAGCTGGAAGATCAAGAAGAGTCAACTGAAAGCCATGGATAAACAATGGGTAGATGAAGAGTCACACACTCAGCTATACATGATGAGGAGGTGCATTTTCTTGGATAATGATTGATGAGAAATATGTAGCAAGTTCCCAAGGACCAAAAAAGCATCCCTAAGAAGTACTAGCATCATATTATCTCTCTTATTGAGTTTTTGTATAAGTTGCATGCACTAAACCCTCTCTCTCTAATGTATTTTGTCTAACATAGGCAACATGTAATGGTTCTTTCTTTCTGTGTATAACTCCAATTGTAGTTACCTTACTCTTACACGAAAGCCTAACTTCCATACTATATGTGTTTTAAATATCTCAATCGATAATTATCTTGTTGCAAGTTAGTGCTATTTCTCTGCGAGCTAAGTTTTTGCACAGGTGAATAGATAGGAAGGTTGTTTTGTAACAAAGAGTTGTCTGAGCAAAAAACGTCCAAATTGAGTGTGTGTTGGCTTGTTGGAAATCTAACATAGATTAGTAAGTCCGGACAAAGTCTTGCAACGGCTCAATTTCAGGAAGAGATCAAATTGCTTGATCCAAGTAAGGTATGTTTTAGAAGTAGGTTGGGAGACCTACTTGGGTTCATTATGTTTTTTTGCATACATAGAGGATTCGTTCCTCATAGTTTTGTATCAAAGCTTTGAAGCTTGGATCTAGAGTAGCTCACCACAAGGGAGCACACTTGGATAAGGAGGTGCTTCATCAAAGAAGAAAGAAGTGCAACACAAGGGATTGCTTGATAAGGTAACCTCTATATCATACTCTCATTTCAATGGTAGATTTGGGGCAAAAGGTGGAGTTGTTGGAAAAGGAAAGTTACGAATCTTGGAGGTTCAGAGCCACAAATTACCTTATGGTCAAAGTATTATGGTCCATAGTGAGTGGAGAAGAAGAAAGACCTGATGTGGACCTTGATGACACAACCACTACCAATGCACAAAGGAAGGAGCTCAAAGAGTGGGAAGAAAGGAGTAGAAGAGAATTTTTCCTCATTTCTTAGGTAATTTCTAACACCATGGTTGGTCATATAAAATAACTTGACAATGCAAAAGATGTATGGGATGCTTTGGAAAAGGCTTATGCAACCTTGAAAAGAGCTGGGAAAATGCACCTCAAGAATGAGCTCAACACCATGAAGAAAGAAAATATCAAAACTATTACATAATCAAAATCAAAGATCTAAGGGATCAATTAACATCTGTGGGATGAAAGATTAATTATGAAGACTTATTACAAGCTACTCTCAATGGATTAAGAGGAGAAGACAAGTGGAAGCATCTCATTACCACTATCATCTATAGAGATCCACTTCCATGCTTAGAAGACGTCATTCTTGACTTGGTGGCAGAGGAGACATCATTGGGAGATTCATCTAAAAGCAAGGAAACGCATGGTCATGTCCTATACTCTTCAAGAGGCAAAGGTAGAGGTGGGAGAAGAGGAAGAGGTAGACGCTAAAAAAATCAATGCAACCACCAAAGCAAAGAAGAAGGAGAAAGCTCAAGTGACTATACATGCCAATCAAAGGGAAGAGGTAGAGGCAATGGAAGAGGAGGCTACAACCCATTCAAAGGTATCATTTGATATAATTGTGGTAAACAAGATCACATAGCTTATGATTGTAGATATAAGGATGGTAAGTACACTCAAAGAAAGCAAGGGAACTATGCAAATGCTTCAAACAAGGACAAGGGTAATGATCAATTGCTTGCTATAAGAGATGGCTATTAAAAGGATGCTAATTGTGATACCAAATGGTATATAGAATCAAGGTGCAGTAGCCATATATCTTTTGAGGGTGATATATTCAACAATTTATGGGTTCCGAATTCCAAAGGTGTAGAGATAGGTTACAACACTCAACATACCATAAAGCACATTGGAGATGTGAGACTTGGATATGAGAAATCAGCCAAGGTGCTTGAGAAGGTATTGCATGTTCCATCTATCATGAAGAACCTTATTTAACTAGGGAAATTGGAAGAGAAAAGTTTGCAAGTCACATTCAATGACAAAGGATGTTATATAAGGGATGCTAAAGATGGAAATAAATCCCTAGAGTTTAGGATTTCAATTTTCATCTAACTCACGAAGAAACTCGTAAAGAGACCTCCTAAGAACTCATGATTGCAAGTGCTCTTTTTACATGTGCACTTTTACAAAGATAAAAGTCATGCTTTTACAAGTGGGTAGTCATATGTGACTTCATGTGAGTACATAGAAGTGAATATCCAAATGTCCAACTATGTAGGCTTGGATCTTCTTGCACCAAAAGCTCCCCCTCAAGCCTAACATGCTTGGGCTTCAACTCTCTTTGATCGCCTGCAATCCAATCATCATCTTGAACCTATTCAATTTAGTTCCATCCAAAGATTTAGTTAGAATATCTGCACATTACAAGTTTGTTGATACATAGGACAATTATATGTCCTTGCTAAGTAGCTTCTCTCTCACATACTGATAATGCACTTCAATGTGTGTAGTCCTTGCATGATATAAAGGATTACTAGCCAAATTTAGTGAGCTAGTATTATCTCCAAAGATCATTGGAGTGTATGTATGTAGCCCCAAGTCTGAGTAGAGTAGCTTTAACCACATTGCCTCTTGTGTTGCATTTTCTAGGCCCCTATATGCAGCTTCAGTTGATGACAATGCCATAGTTGGTTGTTTCTTTGATGACCATGAAATCAACTTAGACCCTGCAAAAGATAAGTAGCTAGAGGTGCTCCTCCTATCATCTTTTGATCCAGCCCAATCTGCATCACAATATAGCTTGATATACAAGTTCGATGTAAATGGATAAAATATCCCTTCATTTATGGTATCCTTCAAGTACTTTAAGTTCTTTTTGGCAGCTTCCATGGTGAGGTTCTCTTGGTGTATGCATGAATTGACTCAATGTACTCACCGCATAGCATATATCCACTCTTGTTAGGGTTGCATAATTGAGACTTCGAACAAGTCTTTGATAACATGTAATGTCTTCAAGCAGCTCTCCTTCATGAGCACTCAGTTTGTGATTCAATTCCATGGGTGTGCCTATCATTTTTTTATTTTCCATTTTGACCTTGACTAGTATATCATGGATGTATCTCTTAGTAATGAAAACACCAGAATCTATATAAACAATCTCTAAACCAAGAAAATATGTAAGCAACCCAAGATCATTGATCTTTAACTCCTCCATCTAGGTTTTAATCTTCTTGATGCCATTGGCATCATTTCTTGTAATGATAATGTCATCCACATAAACACATAGATAAATAACCTCTAAATTAGTCTTCTTAATGAACAATGAAGAATATACCTTGCTTACAACAAAACCTTGGTCTTGCAAGCATGTGACTAGCCTATGGTTCCAAGCTCTAGGAGCTTGCTTTAACCCATACAGTGCCACCCTTAATTTACATACATAATCAGATCTGCTTTTGTCTTCATATCCTTGTGGTTGAGCCATGTAGTCCTCTTCAGAGATCCACCCATTAAGGAATGAATTTTTAACATATAATTGGTATAAGGTCTAATTCTTTGAAGTAGCAATACTTACTAAAACTCTGATAGTTGGCATCTTGGCTATAGGTGAGAAGTCTCCTCATAATCCACTCCATTGGTTTGAGAAAATCCCTTTGTTACTAGCCTTGCTTTATACCAATTTATTATGCCATCTCCATTCTTTTTCACTTTGTAAATCCACCTGGATCCTATTACCTTCATGAACGGTTTTTTGGGAACCAAATCCCAAGTGTTATTGTCTTGAAGTGCTTCAATTTCCTCCTACATAGCTTCTCTCCATTCTTCTTCCTTGTTGGCTTCTTCAAATGAAGATGGTTCTTATGACATAAAGTCTTTAGCTATGTATATAAAATGCTTGGTGACTAGTGATGTGTCATTGCAATACCTTATAAGTTTTTGGCTTTCCCTTTCAGATCTTCTAAGCGCTTTATTGGATGACTCTAGAATGTCTTCCAATTTTTTGATCTTTACTTTGCCCTTGGACCTCCAAGCTTTGAATTCTTCAAGATTAATGTGTTCTTCATCTTCTGAGTTGACATCCTCTGATGTATGTCATTCTTCTTTGGTCAGATTTGGAAAATCATTCTCCAAATCATAGGGTAGCTTTATTTTCTTGCAACCATCCTCAAACCAAGAGTTTGTTTCATCAAATACCACATCCCTACTAACAATAAATCCTTTGTTAGTGGGATTATATAGCCTATATCCTTTCTCATTATGATCATAGCCAATAAATATGCATCTTTAAAATTTTGCACCAAGCTTTCCCCTAATGTGTGAGGGTATGTGTGCATAAGCAATGCACCCAAAGATCTTACAATAATCTAAAGAAGGCCTCGTACCATTCCATGCGTCATAAGGTGTCATCCCATCCAGAGACTTGGATGGAAGCCTATTGATTAGGTAATTAGCTCTGTAAGTGATTCGCTAAAGGGAATGAAAGGAGATCCTCAAGGCTCAAGAAGCCAATACAAAGGTTAAGCTATGACTCTTTCATGGCCAAGCACTATGCCCATAGGATGCAGTTTGTATGAGATGATTATTGGTGCAAATACCAAGTCTACACACTTGGATAGGCATGAGAAGTTCTTATGAGGAATATTTGAAGTTCCATGGGAACCATTGCTATGAGTCTCTCTATCTTTTCCCATTTGTAAAAATCAAATTGACTTGAAGGAATAATTGTAAAAGCTACCCAACTCATGGAGTTAGATGGATTGTTAAACCACGAATTCTAAGAGAGATTATCTCCTAGATTAGTGGATCATTTTAGTGAGAGCCAAAAGATGAATTCTGATTCAAAATTTGAATGAAACATCTATAAAAAGATGAATGTAAAAGTCACGGTAGAGATCACTCCAATCCCGAGGCATTAGTTGATCATATTGTAAGAGAGTGAGGCTCACATCATAGCCTACACCTCTATGTATCATTAGGCATTGATTATCATGCCAATCATCATGTACAACATTGTGTCATAATACAATAGATCATTCTTTATATCTGTTGATCTCTCTATTAGTATCACTCAAAATAGTCATTTTCTATTGTTCATATCTTAGTCAATACTTCACCATTTTCAATGTTCTATAGCTTGTTGGAATCAGCTCTAAGTCCTCTATAGGCTCACAATTTTTTATAACATTTCATTAAGTGGATTTTGAGAAAACCTGGTTGAACAGATCATTGGTCAATCTCTACAGAGGTCCTAAAAAGTCGGGGGTAATGCTTTGCTTGCTAAATTGATTGCTCTATGTATAGTCAATCATTTTGAGTGATTTCACTTGGAATCATTAGCTTATTAATCTAATTTGATATGTCCAAGAGGAAGGTTTCCAATTCTTACTGTAGTGGAAGCACTGAGCTTAACAAGCAGCATGTGTGTGTAACAAAATAGAAGGTTTTCATTAGATTGAGAACTTGGGAGTAGCGTGTTTTTTATGAAAAATTACTCACATCATTTCCAAAGTATATAGGTACTTTTTTAGTGTCATTGGAAAGCTAAGAGAGCCTACAACGCAACTCTAAATCTAAAGAGGGCTGGTACAAAGCAGGGATTAGCAGTACAAACTCATTTTCTGGAGTGTCCATCCATCTTTCCCAACAGCGGTATCAGAGCAAAGCCAAGGTAAAATAGGAGATGGTTTTCCTTCTTTCATTGATAAATTGGACAAGAACAACTACCAAGCATGGTCCTTGAGGATGAAGACATACTTTCAAGGAAGGAGTCTCTATGGATACATCTCAGGAGATGAGTAGATGCCTATTTTCAAAAGCAAAGGACAACCTACAAGAGAGGACCATGAAAGACTCAATTCATGGTGTGCAAAAGATGCATCAGAAAGGTCATACTTATTTAACGCAGTCTCTGATTTTCTTCATCCACACATTAGGAACTGTAAGGCATCCCAAGAGACTTGGGAAACATTGACTTCATATTTCTCCTCCAACACAAGGGCTAGGAAGAACCAATTGTGGATTGAGTTTACCACTCAAAGGAAGCAAGCCAAGCAAGGCATCTCAGAGTATGTGACAAAAGTCAAGGATGTAGTTGATCAATTGGCAAGCATAGGAGAAGAGATTGAAGAGGAGCATATTGTGACACAAGTAATCAATGGCATTAAGGCAGATGACAAATGGGAGAGCTTCACAACTGCCATGGACTTGTACATGGACATGGAGATTCCAGATCTTACCACTCTCATGGGACAAATCTTCACCCATGAAGCCAAGCTCAACAACAATGGAGATTCATCAAGAGGTAATAGCTCTTTTGCCCTATACACAGATAAAAGCAAGTCTAAGGAGAAAGGGAAAAGCAAGAGAATTGAGGATGAAGGTATAGCCTCTCAAGCCAACTATGCAAGGAGAGGTAAAAACTCAAGAGGAAGAGGCAGAGGAGGTAAGCAAGGTAGGGGGAGACCTCTCAACTCTTCCCCATGCAATATTTGTGGTTTATCAAATCATACCACAAATGATTGTTAGGAACTTCAAAAATCAAAGAGGTAGAGGATTCTAAAGAGGTGGATATACACAATCAAGAGGAAGATTGAACCATCATCAAAGCTACAACAACAACTACAACAACTACCAAGGAGGCTACAAGCCAAGGAAAGACTACAACAGTTATACAGAGGAACAAGAGGATTCCCTTCTGATTATGAATATGACTTCAAAGCAAGGTATGAATGATGACCATCCCTTCTACATTGACTCACGATGCTCAAACCATGTGGCAGGCAATGTAGCTCTTCTCTCTGACCTTGAGGAACCTAAGGAAAAATATCAGGTACAAACACGTGATGACACCAAGCATTCAGTAATCAAGGTAGGAAATGTTAAAACCTCTTATAGAAATAAAAATCCGTTGAGCAGGGCTCTATATGTACCCAAAAGTACAAAGAATTTGATGAGTGTAGGACAGATTGTGGAAAAAGGTTTCCAAGTCAGGTTCAATAAATATGGAGCAGTTGTGGAGGATCCCCAACATGGATTCAAGAGAATTGCCAAAGGATAAAAGACAAGTAGATTATTCAATTTTGAACATGAAGATACAAGGAATATTGCACTTTATAGTTAAAAAGCTCAAACATTATCAGAGCTTGAAATTTGGCATAAGAGATTAGCACATATTGGTGAGAGAACTGTAAAGCAAATATGTAGAGGTCAATGTGTGCTTGGAATACCTAATGTATCCAAGCAACACATGATCTATAAATGTGGTGCTTGTCAGTTTGGAAAGTCTCACAGGTTACCCTTCTCAAAGAAAGGCTACATACATGAGGATTACCTAGAGCTTGTCCATACAGATGTATGGGGACCAAGTAAGGATCCCTCAATTTCTGGATCAAGGTATTATGTATCTTTCATTGATGATTTGAGTATGTGGACTATCTTATATTTTATAAAGCACAAAGATGAAGTATTTAGTTGCTTTAAAAAGTATCTTGTACTTGTTAAGAACCAAACGGGAAGAAGTCTAAAGAGACTAAGGTCAAATGGAGGAGGTGAGTACTTCTCAAATGAGTTTGATGCATTCTTGCAGGATAGAGGAATCAAAAGAGAAATTACAACAACGGATACCCCTGATCAAAATGGGGTGGCAAAGAGGAGAAATACACTAATTGTTGAAACAACTAGGTCAATGTTAAATGAGAAAAAATTACCTAATTTCTTATGGGCAGAAAGTGTATCTACTGCCACTTATCTTGTTAACTAATTGCCATCCAAATCTCTTGATGGGATGACCCCATATGAAGCATGGCATGGTAGAAGACCTTCACTTGATCATTGTAGAATCTTTGGATGTGTTGCTTATGTGCATATACCATCTCAAATAAGAGGTAAGCTAGATCCTAAGGCAGACAAGTGCATCTTCATAGGGTATGACTTGAATCAAAAAGGATACAGATTTTACAATCCTTCCAACAAAGGATTTATGGTGAGTAGAGATGTTGTCTTTGATGAGAATGATTCTTGGTTTGAAAGTGAATGCAGGAAAGTAAAGTTGCCTTATGGCTTGGAAGAGGAATTTCCAAGCCTCACCAAGGAGGAACCAAACGAGATTGAAGACATCAACTCAGATGATGAGGACATCATAAACCTAGAAGGATTCAAAGCATGGAAATCCAAAGGCAAAGTCAAGATGAAGAAGTTGGAGGATATACCTGAATCATCCAACCAAGCAATCAGACGATCACAAAGGGAAAGCAAGAAACCAATCAGATATGGGTATGACACTTCTTTAGTTACTAAGCATTCTGTTTATCTTGCAAAAGACTTGTCATTTGAAGAGCCATCATCATATGAAGAGGCAAAGACCAAGACAAAATGGAAGGAAGCTATGGATGAAGAAATTGAAGCACTCAAGGAGAATGATACTTGGGAGATAGTGCCAAAGAAGGATTCTATGAAGGTAATTGGTTCTCGATGGATCTACAAGATCAAAAGGAATTCTGATGGGTCAATAAGCAGGTACAAGCCTAAACTTGCAGCTAAGGGTTTCGCACAAACCTAAGGAGTTGATTATGAAGAAACCTTCTCACATGTGGCCAGGATGCCAACCATTATGGTATTGGTAAGTGTGGTTGCATCAAAGAATTGGAACATGTACCAATTGGATGTAAAAAATGCATTTCTAAATGGATGGATTTCAAAAGAGGTGTACATGTCTCAACCTCCTGGCTATGAGGACCCAATCAAGGTAAATCATGCGTGTAAACAAAACAAAGATCTTTATGCATTGAAGCTGGCACCTAGGGCATGGAATCATAGGTTGACTACATACCTTCAAGATCAAGGATTCATCATGAGTAGAGTAGATACTTCTCTGTTTATTAAGAGAAGTAATTTAGAGGTGATATACCTGTGTGTGTATGTTGATGATATCATAATTACAGGTAATGATGCTAATGGAATCAAACAATTCAAGAATCAAATGATGTAGGAGTTCAAAATGAGTGATCTAGGGTCACTAAAGTATTTTCTTGGACTTGAGTTAGTCTATACTGACTCTAGAATTTACATTACACAAAGAAAGTATATACAGAATATGTTAAAGAAGTTTCATTTATAGGATGCTAAGGTAGCAAGTACTCCAATGGAGGTAAACCAAAAATTAAGTGCCCATGAAGGTGATATGCTTGATAATATTGCAGGATACCAAAGCATAGTGGGAAGTTTGAACTATGCTACATTGACAAGGATTGATATTGCTTATGGAGTAAGTGTCTTTGTTAGTGGGATTATATAACCTACATCCTTTCTGATTATGATCATAGCCAATAAATATGCATCTTTAAAATTTTGGATCAAGCTTTCCCCTAATGTGTGAGGGTATGTGTGCATAAGCAATGCACCCAAAGATCTTACAATACTATAAAGAAGGTCTTGTACCATTCCATGCCTCATAAGGTGTCATCCCATCCAGAGAGTTGGATGGAAGCCTATTGATTAGGTAATCAGCTATGTAAGTGATTCCCTAAAGGGAGTGAAAGGAGATCCTTAAGGCTCAAGAAGCCAGTACAAAGGTTAAGCTATGACTCTTTCAGGCCAAACACTATGCCCATAGGATGTAGTTTGTATGAGATAATTGTTGGTGCAAATACCAAGCCTACACACTTGGCTAGGCATGATAAGATCTTATGAGGAATATTTGAAGTTCCATGCGAACCATTGCTATGATTCTCTCTATCTTTTACCATCTGTAAAAGTCAAATTGACTTGAAGAAATAATTGTAAAAGCTACCCAACTTGTGGAGTTATATGGATTGTTAAGCCACGAATTCTTAGAGAGAGTATCTCCTAGATTAGTGGATCATTTTAGTGAGAGCCAAAAGTTGAATTCAAATTAAAAATTTGAATGAAACATCTATAAAAAGATGAATGTAAAAGTCGTGGTAGAGATCACTCCAATCCCAAGGTGTTAGTTGATCATATTGTAAGAGAGTGAGGCTCACATCATAGCCTACACCTCTATCTATCATTAGGCATTGATTATCATGCCAATGATCATGTAAAACATTGTCATAATACAATAGATCATTCTTTATATCTGTTGATCTCTCTGTTAGTGTCACTCAGAATAGTCATTGTCTATTGCTCATATCTCAATCAATACGCCACGATTTTCCATGTTCTATATCTTTTTGGAATTCGATCTAAGTTCTGTACGTGCTCACAAATTTTGAAGACATTCCATTTAGTGGAGTGAGAGAAAAGCACGTCAAGCTGATCACTGGTCAATCTCTGTAGAGGTCCTAAAAAGTTGGGGGTAATGTTTTTCTTGCTAAATTGATTGCTTTGTGTATCGTCAATCATTTTGATTGATTCCACTTGGAATCATTATCTTATTAATCTAATTCGATATCGCCAAGAGGAATGTTTCTAATTCTTACTGTACTAGAAGCACTGAGCTTAACAAGCAGCTGGTATGTGTACCAAAATAGAAGGTTTTCATTCGATTGAGAACTTGGGAGTAGTTTGTTTTGTATAAAAAATTACTCACATCATTTCCAATGTATATAGGCACTTGTTTAGTGTCATTGGAAAGCTAAGAGGGCCTACAATGCAAATAGGAAGCTAAAGAGGGCTAGTACAAAGTAGGGATTAGTAGTACCAACTCATTTTTTGGAGTTCCATTCCATCTTTCCCAACAATAATGATTCAGAAATGTATTAGGAGGCATCAACAAAGGAGGAATGGAAGAGAGCTATGGATGAAGAAATGAAAGCACTCAAGGACAATGAGACTTGAGAATTAGTTCCCAAGGCACCATGTATGAAAGTGGTTTAAAAAAAATTGGGTGTATAAGACTTAAAAGAATGCATTTGGTTCACTAGCTAGACACCTATAGATGCAAATATAAAGGTATGTATGATGGATGGTAAGAAACTTGATGACTTAACATTGTATAGAAGCTTGGTTGGTTCATTGATCTATGCAACAATGACTAGACCTGATCTATCTTATGTGCTAGGAGTACTTGACTAATTTATGCATTCTGCCACTCTAGAGAAGTTAAATGTAGACAAGAGAGTGCTTGGATATGTGAAGTAAAAAATAAATCATGGATTTTCTTATAGGTATATAGAAGATCTAACACTTAGAGCATGGAGGGATGCGAGTTGCATAGGTTCTATCGATGATAGAAGATCAACTTCAAGGTATGTATTCGATGTCAAAGAAGCAACCCACAATTGCATTGTCTTCAATTGAGGCTAAGTATAGAGCATTGGCTCTAACCATGTGAAGCTATGTGGCTGAAGAAGCTACTAATTGACTTGGATGTGTAGTTTAGAACAATCTCCCTTTATGGATATAACATATCATCTATACATTTGGCTAATAACCCAATGTATTGTTTTAAGAGTAAGCACATTGAAGTGCATTACCATCTTGTAAGAGAACGAGTTGCTAATCATGAAGTGGATTTTCATTTTGTGACTACAATGGAGTAGGTTTCAGATCTATTCACAAAAGGATTGGATACATCAAAGACAAGTAAGTTCAAGAACATGATGAGCTTGATAGACATAGACAGTTCCTACCTAAGCTTGAGGGGGAGTGTTCAGAAATTAGCAGCAAGATGAGATGATAATTTGGATATTAAAATAATGCACAAAAACTTGGATAATGAAAAAGCCATAACTCCGTATCCATTATAACAGAAAGGAACATCAAAAGACTCATAAGGGGGTTGGAAGATCAAGAAGAGTCAATGGAAAGCCAAGGATCAACCAATGGGTAGGTGAAGAGTCACACACTGACCTATACATGATGAGGAGGCGCATTTTCATTGCTAAGGATTTATGAAAAAGATCTAAAAAATGCCCAAGGACTAGAGAAGCATCCTCAAGAAGTACTAGCACCATATTATCTATGTAAATGAAGTTTTCTATAAGTTTCATGCACTAGATCCTCTCTTTCTAGGGTATTCTATGAGACATAGGCAACTTGTAACTATTGGTTCTCTTCCAATTGTAGTGATCCTACACTTGAATGAACTGCTATCTTGCATACTATATGTACACATATGATATTGATAATTATGCTATTGTGATTTATTACTATTTCTCTATGAGCTACATTTTGCAGAGGTGATCAAACAAGTAGTCTGTTTTGTAATAGAGATTTGCTTGACCAAAACGCCTCCAAATTGAGTGCTTATTGACGTGTTGGAACGCTAACAAAGTCTCCTAATCGTGGACAAACTCTTGGAACCATTGGATTTTAGAAAGGGGGTCAAATGTCTTGATCTAGGTCATGTACTTTTCAGTAGGTTGGGATAGCTACTTGGGCTCATTCTACTTTTGTTGCACACATAGGGGATTTGTTCCTTACATAGTTGTCTACTTTCATATATGATGAGAAGGTTTATGTTCCCTTCACATGTTAGTTGTGCTAGCACACATCCAATAGAAAATTGGAAGTATCCACATAAACATAGAATAGTTTGTTCCAATAGAAAAAATTGGAAGTATCCATGTGAACATAGAATAGCTTGTTCCAATCTTGCGTTGTCAAGATTGGGGCTGCACATAATCACCTTTTTAGTTCATTAAAAGATGTCTCACATTCTTCGCTCCACTCAAAGTTAGTCACTAGGTTGTACAGTGGCTTTGCAATCATTCATAGATATGGATAAAATGTCGGTAGTGTCCATAGTGACTCAGAAAAGCTTGTACCTCCTTGATCATCTTCAATCTAGGTAAATCTACAATGGCTCTCGCCTTATCCTTGACATTTGAAATCCCATTCTTTGACACTATATAACGTAAAATGTTTCCTTGCTTGACCATGAAAACAATTTTTTTTTTGGATTCAAGAAGACTTGATATTCACGACATTTGTCAAAGATTTGTCTAAGCTCTAGGATATATGTTTCTTTGATGTGGGAATATGCACATTGATCATCCAAATAGAAAACTAATTTCCTCCTTGAGAATTATTTAAATACATGACACATCAGCCTTTGACACATAGGGGATGCATTGGTGAGTCCAAATTCAGAGTACTTGGACAAGTAAGAATAGTAGAAATCTATGATTGAAGATGTTGAAGTTTGGTCTAGCTAACTAGCACAAGACCTACCCTTTTCCTATTGGAGACTTTAATACACTTATAAGATTTAGTTTTATGCAATAAAATATGCTACCTACTTTGTAAGATCATTGATAAACAATTGATCCAAAACAAATAACTTGCACATAAGAAACTACAAGAAGAACTTACTATTTTGGCTAGAATGTAGCTAAAGTTCATTGCTCTCAGCCTGATTAAAATTATCTAACTTCCTCTTAGAGGATGGTGGAATATAGTTTTAAGTACCTATTATGCACAAGAAATCAATTTACGAGCATGTATTTTCTCAATTAAAACCTTAACATCAACAGGTGGTCATCTCGATATTTTGGGAGTATGTAGAGAATGACCCTGAGAGCTTAAATGATTTATATTGCACAATCTTTGAAACTACATGGTAGAAAACTTTATATACACAAAGTAGACACTCCCATCTTTGTACTGCATCCTTAAGCATTAGAATTTGACATCTATGGAGTAAGTTCCAATCTCTGCAAGTCAATAGACTTTGGAGAAGATGATACAGGGAAGTGAGCAACAAGCAAGAAGATAATGAAATTGATTGTATATTTGTCTAGCATATTATAGAAGTTCTCTAGATTCATTATATTATAGAAGTTCCCTAGATTCATTATATAGACTTTTGGGGGAGTCCATGACTTATTTACATCTAGTTTGAATTCAAAATAACTTGGGGGTAAAGTTAGATGAGATTCTTTCTCTTTCTTTACGATCTTGGAAATAAGGAATGAAGTTCAAAAAGTCATTTAGGTAGTTGGTTTGATACCAACTTCATAACTTGTGATTCCTTTTTTTTTTTGGTTTTCCATATTTAGGCTTGAACATGAATAAATATGTAGAGTTCATAAATACTTATGGAATTCTACAAGGATAGGAAATCATATGAAATATTATACCAATATGGTTCACTCCAAGTAATGACTTGATCTAGAACAAATCTTCATTCAAGCATGGTGCAAGCTTGCTTGTTCTAATAGATCCCCCCTCAAGCTAAAGCATGCTTGACTCTTCAGTCTTTGATGATTTGAATCCTTGCAATTGCTATGAACCTCTAAAAATTAATTCCATCTAGAGCTTTGGTTATCATGTCAATGGTCCTATGCAGACACCCTATTTTGGGAACTATCTTTACTTTGTGACTTTCATTGATGATTTTTTCAGAGATGCATGGGTATATCCACTCAAAGCAAAGTCCCAAGTGTTTATGTGTTGTTACTGTTAGTGTCCATGTGAAAGGCCAAATAGCCACTGGACACTTCTTTGTATGTGTTATTTAATAAAACATATAGTGGCCTGATCAGTCACAGACTGTAAGTTCGACCGCATTCGTAAGACCTAAGAAGTCTGTCTTCGAGCTCCCTATGGATAGTGTTTTTCTGTGTATTCTGCCGTCTCTGTGCGTGAGTACCATGTGGGGAATTAGTAGCTCGGTTTTCTACTCCGAGGATATCATCGTGGAGAGCGTGCGAAGAAGATCGCACTGTGCTGCATCGCCATCAAATTACTTCACTTGTATCAGAGCAGTTTGAAGCAAAAGCTTTGTTCCTTTTCTATGAGCGAAGCGAGCACCCCCCCCCCCCCCCCCCCGGCTTTTGACTAAGGTGGCGACCAAGGCATAGACCTTGGCATACCTTGTCATTCAAGTCATTGAAGTCACCATTGGTGCCGTTGGCTACACGTGAGGGAGGACCTCAATGATCAAGGAATATAGAGGATCCCGGTACTTCCCAGGAGGTCACTCATCCCAGTACTATTCCCCCCAGAGCTCGCTTAACCATGGCGATCTCTTGCCACTAAGCTACACTCTTGTGGTGTCTTAAGAAGGGGAAAGACTAAGGTTGACATTACCTTGAACATGTTTTGGTCCCTCAAAGCTTCATTCTTTGCTTTCAAAGCCTATTTCTGAAGCGTCTTTGGGGTGTCTTTTGGAGACGTTTGGGAGTACTTCCACTCATAGTTCTCTTCACACAGGTCTAAGAACATCAAGAAGAGTGTTCTTTGTACTTCTTTGACATTAAATATCAACCTTTGGGGCTGTGTTTTCAGCCACACTCACAAAACTATAGGTTTCTTGAAAGATTTCAGTTTTGGTGGGAGTAGCTGCTGCAAATTTATGCAGGTTTTTTGAGCCAAAAACGTCAGAGTTGACAGATACTTGCAGGTGTTATTGGTTAGTTTTTGGGCTATGCATTCAGCCTTTTAGTGTCAATTTAGTGTATATATTGAGCACATACACATTATGTACGCTTCTGTGGACACCGCTTATGTACATCCATGTGGTCATTGATATAGCGGTTACGTTCTTTGCATAAAACCTTTTTACATTTGATAAAAAGGGTTGTGGTGAGGTTTACTTAACTTGGAGACACCTAGATGTCAGGGTCTCTTCGGTGATGCAGGTGGAAGAATTACCTAGCCTCGCCATAAGAGATGTATGATAGCTCTTCATAGGTGCTTGATAAGCCTAGTTGGCTTATATTGGGTAACTGATTATATGCAGTGGAGTCATTGATTCACTATGCAGGCAAACACATTAGTACTTGCAGTTTTATGATATATTTGACACTGGTCATACGTTCATTTTGCAGAGGATACTTTGGCCAAATTTTTCCAGATTTTTGATTTTGTCAACTATACACTGGTCGATTTACTCCTTTATACACTTATTTGTTGGTGGTCCGACTCTTCTAGCTCCATTATCATTACATTCTGTTCTCTACCATCATGGCATTAGAGGTCTCAAGCACATCCGATGGATGAGGGTCTAGTGCTAGTGTTCCGAGGAGGAGCTATAACTTGCAGGGCAAAGATCATTTTGAGATCCAAAAATTTGATGGCACAAACTTTGCTCTATGGAAGAATCAGATTAAAGATGTGCTCATTCAAAGGAGGCAATGGAAGCCAGTAAATGGAATTTCAAAGAAGCCTGCTGACATGGATGAAGATGATTGGGATGAGTTAGATGAAATGGCCAGGTCCACCATTTGCTTGCACCTGCCAGATAACGTTTACTTTACAATATTAGACTCTGAAAGTGTAGAGGAGCTTTGGAAGAAGTTATGCAATACATATGAAAAAGAGACAGCATCAAATAAAGTCTATTTGATGAGAAAATTATATGACCTTTGTATGAAGGACACAAATAAGGCTGCTGCTCATTTAAATGAGTTTGATGCTATATTCTCTCAGTTACAGGCTCAAAAAATGGATATGGATAATGAAATGAAAGTAGTATTGTTGTTATGCACCTTGCCTTCATCATGGGATACATTTTGCACAGTTATAAGCAATAGTGCACCTGGTGGTAAACTCGTCTATGATGACATATGTGGAGCACTCTTGAGTGAGGAGATTCGTAGAAAATCCATGGTTGGCACTCAGAGTGGAGATGCATATAATGTTCGTGATTCTTACCAAGGAAAGAATCAACAACGTGGCAGGAGAAAGAACAAGGAAAAGAATGGTCAACGAAATAAGAGTAGAAGTAAATCAAGGACAAGAGATATCGAATGCCATTATTTTCATAAGAAGGGACACATGAAGAAAGACTGTTATGCATTACAAAATGCTAAAGGTAAAGGACAGAATGTTTATGGGCATGCTAAACAATTACCTGCACCATCTACTTTGACTTGTGAAGATTGAAGAAATTAATGCTATTTCTGATGATGCTGATGTGTTGACACTTGATAGTATTGTGCCAACTAAGGCTCTCATGGCTGATTCTCTTTCCCACACCTAGCTGCTAGATTCTGGTGCTTCTTTCCATGTGACACCATATAGAGAATGGTTCTCTAATTATGCAGCAAAGTCTCTTGGTACTCTGAGACTTGATTATTCTTACCAATGTGATATCGTGGGGATTGCAGATGTGGTTGTGCAGTTCATTGCTGGTTCAAAATTTACTATGAATAATGTATGCCATGTACCTCAGTTATCACGCACTTTGATGGTAGTTGGTCAACTTGATGACCTTGGTTACAAGGTGGTCTGCTATGCTATTATGGAATACCCTATGGCTTGTATTTGGCATGGTCATTTGGGCCATATATCTCGTAGTGAAATGGAAAATCCTTCTCATTCTGGCTACTTACCTATGTTATCTTTCTTTGATTTTTCATTTTTGAGCATTGTCAATATGGAAAGCAAAAAATAAATGTGCATAGAATGCACATTCACTCTTCAATTCAGCCTTTAGATCTCGTTCATATAGATGTGTGCGGTCCTATGCGGACTAGGTCCTTAGGTGGTTCTCTTTACTTTGTCACTTTCATAGATGATGCTACTAGAAAAGTTTGGGTATATCCTATCAAATCGACGGATGAGGTATTCCCTACTTTCAAAAAATGTCTTGCTTTAGTTGAGATTGAAAAAGGAACTAAGCTTAAGGCTTTACGTTCAGATAATGGGGGTGAGTATACCTCACATGAATTCAGCCTTTTTTGTCACTCTAGAGGGATTCATAGAGAGTTTACAGCTCCTTATACCCCAGTACAGAATGGTGTAGCTGAGAGGATGAATAGAACTATTCAAAATAGATTATTCTCTATGTTGCATCATGCAAACCTCTCACAAGGTTTTTGGGCAGAAGCGGTATTGACTGTAGTTCATGTGATTAATCTTTCACCTAGTATTTCCAAAGGTTTGGAAGTGGCACAAGAGTTATGGACATGGAAGCCACCATATTATGATCATCTTTGAGTTTTTGGGTGTCAAGCATATGTTTATATACCAAAGAAGCTTAGACAAAAGTTGGATCATAAGTCAAAGAAATGCATTTTTCTTGGATATGGTCGAGAGGGACAATTTGGATATGATCCTAAAACACGGTCAGTGATCACAAGTAGTGATGTCATTTCCAATGAGTCTAAGATGCATAAACATCCCATTAAGGAGGTTGAAGTGAGAAGAGTGGTGTTTGAGGATACTAGTCCTCCTGTTAGCACGCATAAAAATGCTGCACAAAGGGATGTTCAAGAGAATGTCCATTCAGATCAGTCAGCACATATTCCTGTTCCGCAACCATTGAGATGTTCTGCACGTGTCTCACAACCACCTGATAGATATGTTCCAGGTTTAGATTTTTTTATGCTAACAGAGGATCATGTCAAGTGGAAGCATGCCATGAAGAGTGAGTTGGATTCTATTCACAAGAATGGTACTTGGGATCATGTCAAGTGGAAGCATGCCATGAAGAGTGAGTTGGATTCTATTCACAAGAATGGTACTTGGGATTTGGTACCTTTGCCAAAGGGCAGGAAAGCTTTACCATGTAAATGGGTATATAAGCTGAAATTCACATAAGATAGTGCTTCTCCAAAGTATAAAGCACAACTTGTTGCAAAGGGTTTTAAGTAGCAACATGGTGTTGATTTTGAGGAAATCTTCTCTCCAATCGTCAAGATGACTACCTTGCGCATGTTGCTTGGATTCGTTGCAATGGAGGACTTAGAGCTAGCCCAAATGGATGTGAAAATTTCTTTCTTGTATGGAGATCTTACAGATGAGATCTATATGGAACAACCAGAGGGTTATGCAGTTCTTGGCAAGGAAATTCTAGTTTGTAAGCTTAAGAAGAGCTTGTATGGACTTAAACAATCCCCTAGACAATAGTACCAAAACTTTTATGCTTTTATGAAGTCTCAAGGCTATTCTTGAAGCGATGAGGATCATTGTCTCTACACAAAGAGATGCTCAGATGGCAGCTTGATATGTTTGATAATTTATGTCGATGATAAACTGATTGCTGGGAAGTCCTCTTATGATTTGTCAATCCTCAAAAAGAAGTTGAGTCAGACATTTGATATGAAGGATTTGGGGAATGCCAAACATATTCTTGGCATGTGCATTACTCGTGATAGGAGCCAAAGATGCATATACTTGTCTCAAAGTGAGTACATATCCAAAGTACTTCACAGGTTCAATATGTAGGGTGGAAAGGCATTGAGTAAACCATTACCCACATATGTGAAATTGAGCAAGGATGATTGCCACAAATCAGATGAGGAAAAGGAATTCATGACCAAAATTCACTATCAGTCTACTGTTGGTAGTCTCATGTATGCTATGGTAGCTACGAGACCAGAGATTGCATTTGCAGTGGGAGTTGTGAGCAGATATACATCTAATCCTAGCAAGAAACATTAGGAAGCGGTCAAGATGATTTTAAGATATCTGAGTGGCACTAAGGACAAGTCTCTATGCTTAGGTAGAGGGAAAGCATCCATAGCACATTGAGGTGAGGTATCACTTCTGATTGCTTAGCCACTAAGCGCATTATTCTTGATAATGTTCATACTCGACATAATGTTGTAGATGCTTTGACTAAAGCTCTACCATAGGATAGCTTTCGACAATGTTGTCACTTGATGGGGGTTACTTGATTCATGATTTTACACACTCACTTGTATACTATGTAACATGCCCATCAGGTGGAAGGTATAGTTTGTATACTTACACTCAGGTATTCTTTATCATTCTTTATTTTTCTCCCATAGTTACTTTGGCCATATTGGCCTTTAGTGAGAGATGTGCTTCAAAGAGTTTTTGGTTTTGGCTGAAAATATATCAATATGTAAAATGGGTACCCTCTGTTGTGATCGAGGGGGGGATATATGTCTTCTGAATTTAATTCATTTCCATCTGAACATGGGATAAAATATTAGTGTACGGTGTCATATACACCTCAACAAAATGGAGTTGTTGAATGGAAGAACAGGTCACTCATGGAGATGGCAAGGTGTATGGTCAAGAGTAAAGCTTTACCACATAGTTTCTACCTTGAGGCAATTATGTGTGTAGCATATGTACTTAACAGGTGTCCCATCAAAGCACTGCAGTCTATCACTCCATATGAGGCTTGTCATGGTCGCAAGCCATCTGTTGCTCATTTGCATGATTTTTGTTATTTGGCATATGCATTAGTGCATGAACAACAACGTAGAAAATTGGATGATAAAGTGGTGAAACCTATTTTTGTTGGGTACAGTTCTAAAATTAAAGGTTATCATTTGTATCATCCAGAGACTAAACACATTTTGGTTAGCCGTGATATTCTTTTTGTGGAAGATGCTATTAAGCCATTACTTTTATGTACTAAGGAGACATCTCTTAGCTCCAAAGAATGTATGATACATTACTTCTTCTCTTTACAGGTGGACAGTCTAGTGTTGGTCCAAATGAAGCAACTTCTCAACCTTTACAGGTTTCATGTGATGATGCAGATCATTCTATTTCTGATACAAATTTATATGATGCACTTGTTGATGAGAGAGATGATATTGAGGAAGCAAAAAATATGCCAAAAATGGTTGGTGCAAACTTTTGTGTGACAACAAATTAGATGCACCTCTATCATACCGTACTCGTTCATGCTCTCATAGTGCCTCTTTTGCATCAGATTGCTATGCTATGGCTGCCTCTAGTCTCTATGATAAGACTGCACCTATTTAATTTGATGAAGCACAAAATTCTGAACTTTGGATGGTTGCAATGCAATCTGAATATGATGCTATCATGAAAAATGGTAAGCGATCTTTATGTGACTTGCCTCCTGGCGAGAAGGCCATTTGCACTAAGTGGGTATACAAGCTGAAGTGTAAACCTGATGGAATAGTTGACAAGTATAACGCTAGGCTTTTTGCAAAGGGTTATGCACAGGAAAGAGGCATCGATTTTGATGAGACCTTTGCACCTACATGAAGAATGACTATTGTTTGTAGTGTTTGTGCACTTGCAGCTTATCATGGTTGGAATGTACATTAGTTTGACATTAAAAAATCATTTGTGAATGGTGACTTGCATGAAGAAGTGTATGTTTTTTAGCCCTATGGCTTTGTGTAGAAAGGGCATGAAAACTAGGTGTGTAGGTTAAAGAAGGCATTATATGGTTTAAAGAAAGCACCATGTGCTTGGTATGAAAAGATACATGCCTATCTGATTGCACATGGTTTTGAGAATAGTCCAAGTGAGAGCACCTTATATATGAAGCGTGAAAATGATGTGTTTCTTATGATTGTTGTGTATGTTGATGACATGCTACTCACTGGTCCTCGTGAAAAGTATATTGCTGATTTCAGGGCTGATTTGCATGCCTTGTTTGAGATATCTGATTTGGGGCATGTGCATCATTATTTGGACATTCAATTTATGCAAGTTGATGGTGGAATGGCTTTGTGTCAAATGAAATATATTGACACATTAGTGGAGCATTTTGGCCTTGAAGACTGCAAACCTATTGCCACTCCTATGGAGACAGGTTTACAATTGAGTCTTCATGATGTTCAAGATGCATTTGAGTTTTCTCTATCAGTAGGTTGTTGGATGCTTGATTTACTTATGCATTACTCGACTAGATACTTTCTCACATATGATTAGGTTTATGCATTGCCAAGTTTCAAGCATTGACAGATGGTTAAGCGCATCTTTCGCTACTTGAGTGGTACCCAACTACTTGGATTGTTTTATCCCAAGGGGGGATAACTACCGCCAAATTCACATGCTTTTTTTGACTTTGATTCGGCAGGTTGCTATGACACTCGTATGTCCACTAGTGGCTTTTTCTTCATGCTTGGTAGCTCATGTATATCTTGGTTGAGCAAGAAGTAGCCTAGTTTGGCCACTTCCAATTTTGAGGCTGAGTATAGGGCAGCTTTCACAGCGACTGTTGAGTGTGTGTGGCTCAGACGCCTTATGGTTGATTTGGGTGTTGCTCACTCTTCTGCCACCACCATCTTCACTGATAGTTAGAGTGCATTGGTAGTTGCAAGGAACCCTATGTTCCATGCTCGCACTAAGCACATTGAGGTGCACTATCATTATGTGAGGGAGAGGTTCTCTACTAGAGAGATCAGCTTGGCATATGTGCCCATGCAAGAGAACACTGCATAATTTTTCACGAAGGCTCTACCTAGGGAGAAGTCTGAAGCTTTGTACAAAGCTTTGGGCTTACTTCCTTTTGTGGATTGATTCCAAATAGCTTGGCATTTCGTTATACTTGAGTGCAACCTCCTTGTTCACCGCATCACTCCTAGGGGGGATTCCTTGATATATTTAGGTAGTGATGTGTGTGAACACACTTGGACCACTAGGGAACTTTTTTCCCTCTTTAGGAGGTCTTTTCCCTCGGCTTGTATATATGCCTATTGCCCTAACACGTTACTCATATTTGTACATTATAGTGGTAATACATTCAGTATTGTGTGTTGTGCTCCAAGCTTCTTCTTCTTCATTGTGTTGTTCTCGTGCTTCTACAGACCTTGAAGTTGAACATTCATCTTCATAAGCACTAAGTTTATGATTCATTTTCATAGACACTCCAATAGGCTTTGCATTATACATCTTGAATTTAAGAAGTAGATTGTGAATATAACTTCTTTGAGTCAAGTACATCCCTTGATCTATATAGATGACATGCATACCTCAGAAAAATTTGAGCTCTCCAAGGTGAATAATCTTAAACTCTTCTTGCATATGCCTTTTGATCTTTCTTATTCCATTTAATACTTCACCTATCATGGTTATGTCATCTTCATAAACACATAAATAGTAAACTTCATTATGAACTTTCTTGATGAAAAAATAAGGATTTGCAATACTTGGTTTGAAACGTTGATCTTGTAAATAGGTCACCAATTTGTAGTTCCAAGCTTTAGAAGATTGTTTTAATCCATAGAAATATTTCCTAAGCTTACATACATGAACATAAAAATTAGCATTTTGGAACCCTAGGGGTTATGAAATATATACCTCCTCACTTATCCATCCATTGAGGAAAGCATTATTCACACCTAAGTTGAAGTAGCTTCCAATTCCTTACAGCTGCAACACTGAGCAAGGTCCTAATGGTGGTCATTTTCGAAACTGGTGAGAAGGTTTCTTCATAGTCTGTGCCCTGAGTTTGAGCACATCCGCTAGCAACCAACCTAGCTTCATACCTACAAATTTATCCATCTAAGTTCCTTTTCAATTTATAAACCCATCTACAACCTATTTCCTTCTCATTGGTTTTCATTGGAACTAACTCCCATCTATTCATTTCCTTTAGAGCTTCTATTTCCTCCTTCATGGCCTTTTTGCAATTAGGGTTACCTTTGGCATCTTCATAAGTTGATGGTTCCTCTACACATGAATCTTTGACCAAATAGATAGTGTGTTTGGTCAAAAATGTAAATTCATAACCATACCTTTTATGTTGCTTTCTTTCCCTTTTTGACCTTCTAGGATTGTGTTTAGAGCATTCTCCACATTCTTGCATTTTGGCTTTTCCTCTTGATTTCCAAATAGGATCTCTTATACAATTCAGGTTATGAAGAGAATTTGGTTCCATGATTAGGGAATATAAGTCGTCATCATTTAAATCTTCTTTTCCTTCTTGTATATGAATGATATTATTCCTCTATTTTGTCCAAGATCGCTACCATGAACAATCCATTAATATCAATTCCTTCTTCATACCACTATTCAATGATAGTGGATGTATTAAAAGATATTTCTAGATTTGTTAGCATTTGAATCTAGCTATGCCAATCAATTTCTTCAATATATTTTTTGGGTAATGTATGTGAGATCTTGTATCAATCTATCCTAAATTGATGGATTTATGAGATCTCTTGATTTAACTCCTCTATTATTTTTTAACTTCTCTAGAAATCCACTAATTTACTTCCTCTTCCGTCCATGATTCAGAATCTCATGATTTATTCAAGGAAAAATCATCTACTTTCTAATGCCATGTGTTTCATTGAGGACGAAAGGCATCTCAGTGCTCCAATCTTGTGCAAAATACAATTGGTGCATGAAAGCTCTACATATCATTTTTTAATTACTTTCTTGGTTGAAGTTGAAGATTGCTTGTGTAATTGAACTTAAGTTTAGATGTTCTCAACTTCACTCCTTCTGGCAATCTACGTGGTATTTATAAATGTCCATCTGCCAATTAAAATTTTTGACATGTAGGGCAAAATGGAATCATTGCTCACTTTTACCATAGGGATATAGTGGTTATTTCTACCCTTACTCCACTATCTAAAATATATTTCATTTTGTGCCCATTGCATAGGATATGTAGGCATGTGTTGCCCTCATCTCCTTCACTGTATTCTCCTACTTTGCCCACTTATACTTCATTCATGTTCAAACTATCAAAAGGTTTTTCAGTCTCTAACTTTCTAGATTGAGTAGTGTTTGGATCCACAAACTTGTCCATCTATTTCCATAAACATGCGTTTATCCATAGTAAGTTCTTCTAGCATTGAAGTAAATTTCAATTGAACTTTTTTTAACATCTCTAAGCTAGGTGTGCTATGCTTGGTTGCGGCTAACAAAAGTCTTATAGATGCTTCCTTCCTCATCATAGATTAGCTTACGTATTCTCTTTTTTACGATGGAAATTCTTGTAAGAATTCGTCTCCATCCTCTCATAAATGAATCAATTATGCACTTTCATTCATAGCATACTCCATAAATTCAGTGATTCCTCTATCTTGATTATTTTCTTGTTCCTTTTTCCACCTTGCTTCTTGAACTTGACTCCATAGGGGCTACAACCACTACTCTTCCATTTTAGGAATGGTAAAGCGTATCCTAATGTGATAATCAACCACGTCAAATATGTGCTTTCCTTTCCAAGGCTCCATTCATCTAAAGAAAGGTACTAGCTCATTCCTAACGTGTTCATCAATTTATCACTCTTTTCACTACCTTCTTGAAGAGCTTCTTGTTATTTATGTTCCAATGTTAGCATGGTAATAGGATGTTCAATTACTACTGTTGTTATAAGGGTTGCCCATAATTTTTCTCAAGCTATGGCATCCTTTAGCCCTCATAAAACTACTTTCTTTTTGTAATTAAGAGATATCCATATGAACACTCTCCTAAAACCCCTTTTTTGATATTTCCTTTAGTCTAAAGTATTGAAGCCTTCTCCATAAAGTAGCCTTTTTTGCACAAATTCAAAAACCCAATTACAAAACTCCCCACGTGCTCTCTCTCTCTCTAGGTTGTTACTTTTTGAATTCCCAAAATCACATGAAGATCCTCTTTTTGATTTAGCACATGTGGTCTTTTGACCACATGTTTTATTCACATATGCCTCTCTTCTTCTCTATATAAAGAAGAGCCTCATTTGTAAAAGGGGTCCCTTGGCCATGGCCTTGGTCTCCATTTTGGTAATGGAAGAAGGTGTCATTTGGTTTCATCCAAATCCTTGTGTGCAATGGCGTTGGTCTTGGTGTATGGATTTGCATGTGTGTGTGCATGGTTGGGAGGATGTTCCCCTTTGCTCCTTGTGACGTTGGCCATTGTTGCCATTGCTCCATGAGCGTGGGTGAACCTCTCCTCTCATTCTTTGCCCCAACTTGGAGAAGCTTCTCACTTCTATGTGAGGCGGTTAGGGTCTGTTGCTCCCCTTTTCTCAACATTTTGGCGCCGTTGCCGGGGACTTCGGCCTTTAGCCGTTGGTTTTTCCAAGTTTGCGTGTCCATACTTCGTGAGATGCACCTTGACACTTGGAGGAGGATGAATATGTGTGGCCTTCGGTTGGCCTAGGGTACCTCTCTTTTAATTTTTGAGTAGTTTAGATCTTTATTTTTGTTTGTGGCACAAAAACACCCCCTAACCCCCTTCTTTCTCTCACACACATCTCCACACACACATTTGGGCATCAACCCCATCTCTGTCCTTTCTTGAAAATTGATGCTTGCATTGGAAAAAGGGGGTGGGTAGTTCTGTCTGTTATCCCTCCCTCTCATCCATGAACGATTTCACAGATATTTTCTTTTATTGTTGCAAAAATTAAAAAAAAAAATTATAATGCTCAGATCAAGGTGCAATGCGAAAATTGGTGAGGGGGTATGTGGGCTTCGAAGTTGAATGAGACACGCTGTGGAAGTTAACTCCCTCCCTTCTTCCACTTATGCCATCAATGCCAATCTTCAGGTCGTGCGCGGTAGGTGGGTGGAGTAATGCTCCTTACGGATTCCCTAGACGCTGGCTTCATTGTCGTTCTACCTCAGTGAGAGGCGAGCTCGTTCACGAGCTCCCCCTATGTCCGCAATGGCGGGGATGGGCGCTGGTCTGCGGTGAGCTCTCATCATCATTTCGAGCAAATTTGAGTTAAGCCTTGCTAGTTCAGGCTGGATGTGTGTGGCTCTCTACACTCTGGTACTGGTTTCCTCGAGATACCTGTGTATGCACCATGCCTATGGAGGAAACAGGCTCGCGGACCTTCTTGGCCACCTGCACAATCTCCCCTCATCCTCTATGTTCTCATGAGTGGAGAAGGGTAAGCATTCTCTTGCTTGTCCACTCTCTCAGGTGCCGGCAAGGTTGGGCTTCGTTGCGCTTCCCGAACCAGTGCCATTCTATTATGTGTACGTGGGCCCGAGTGGGCTTCCTCTTTCTGTTCCAACGTGCATTATGGACTGCAATAGTCGCCTTATACGACCTCAGTAGGAGTTGGCAACCGGTTCATGTTTTGTTGCACATCAAGTCTCTGTGTTTTCCTCATAAAGCATTTTTTCCTCCAGGTCTTCAAATGGATGATGCCCCAAGCTATGGCATGGCAAGCTTCCTACCCCTGGCTTGCTTGAGATATTGCACTTCTGGAGCCCTCTGTTACCGACCATCTATCTCTTGTTGTTATCAGTACAAAAACTATGCATTCTCTATGCTAATAGAGCTTCATATGTACTACTCTGATACTCGTGACCAAACCACTTGAGTTCTTCTTCAGGGACCTTATCTCTTTTGTCTTGTTTGTTTTGCTGCTCTGAGCTTTGTCTACACCTTAGCCAACTCATGGCTGAATCTATCTTCCCAACTCACCACATGATCCTCAAGGCACATCTTGTCTTTTCTTTGTTCCCACCCAATTGGATATTGTGATGGAGCTAGTATCATATTATCTCCTGACAAGTGGGGATTCAGGCTTCATGGAATGGTGCTTTTAAGCTTTAGAATGGAAGGTTTTATTTTCTTGATCTTCAAGCTCTGATAGGGTTGCCACTTCAAAACATCTATGGAAAGGTTTGTGGATGCTCTGCTAAGTGATGACCATAACCGGCAACAAAGTCACGCTCATGCCTTATTAAGAAGGAAGTTGATACTTTCATCATCTTTTTGCCTCCACCTTTCTTGTTGTCTCTCCCTCCTGCTCCTAGTCAACTATGGATTGCAACATCAGACATTATAGATTTGGTCTTTCAATTTTCCAACACTTGCCTATATCAGTTTTTGTGCTGTGTTTGATTGTTGTTTCTATTTGTGCACTCAGGCTACGAACCTTAATCTCCGGCATGGTTGAATGACCCAATTCTTGTATATCAGTGTGGAAGCCTAAAAACCTATGGTGCTAGTCATAATGTAGTTATGGCACCTTACCCATGTATTTACCCTTCAAACTTCTAGGAACTCACCACGTGAAGTAAGTGTCTAATTTTTGCTTCAAGTTCCTTGTCAAATAGGCACCATAACTATACCAAGTCATTGCTGAGAAATTTATGAGATGATTGATGTTCATATGGATGTGTTAGTTTGCTAGAATGGATGCTGCTAATACTCATTATGGGTTTGTGGTGTGTGCGGTCCTTACTTTGGGACTATGACTGCATGAATGTTTTGTTATGACCCGAGCTTCCTCGAAGGGAACCCACTAGTGGACACTTGTCCACTAAAAACACCTAAATCCACTCGCTTTGTGTGTGACCACTGCACCAGAATAATCGATGCAAGGTTTTGTATGACTGTTTGTGCCTTGATGATCAGAAGGATGAATGTATAATAATGCACGGCTCTATTTTTCCTCACTATATGCTTATTGCTTTATCTTCATTAGGTTAACAGGTGGCATGGAGCTAGAAACACATTACTGAGGTCCTCGACCACAGAGGGAAACATGGAATACATTTACGCACATTTTTTGGACCTGTGTAGTGTCACTTGACTTTAAAATGTTGGCCTCTTGTTTTTATGTGTGTTTTAGGTTGGAAGGCTCTAGTACCCAAGGCACTTGGGGGTTTCAATGATCTTGGCCACACCTCTTTCTATCAGTCTCAACAAATGGAATTATAATGTTCTGTAATAATTGCATTATGCCCATAACTATTGTAGGTCTTGAAAGGATCTAATGTAGGCTCTGTGGAGGATAGGAATTGTTTCTTTTCACCTTCATTTGCATTAGAAATCGGGTATTACAAACTATGGCATCATGTGGATGAAGTATGTGACTACACTATTCAAGGATTGTGTCCAAACTTTCTGCTAAAGGAAATTTTAGTGTCTGTCTCTTACTTTTGCAGGCATTTGGTCGAGCTATAGTATCTCTTGGTCATGCAATAGTTCAATTTAAAAATGCTTATGTTTTGCAGAAAAGTTCCCACAATGTAAAAGCATTGCTTGGTCGAATTGAATCTGGGCACTTCTATGAAAGGACTTAGCAAATCTCTAGGTGTTTAGAAGCATTTTTCACAACACTTGATGTTTTAATTATCAATGGTCGATTGCTGCAGAAATATTCTTGTACCACTCTTACTTGCTATCATGGTTCCAAATGTGCCTGCTTTTCTCTTTGGATTTGAAGTGTACAATGTCATTGTGTCTTTGTAAGGACATCTCTCCTCTCAGCCCACGTGCCAAAACACTGGGCATTGGTAATAATAGAATACTCACTGCCTTGCCTTACTTAATATGACCAGTAAAGTTTGAGATATGTATAGATAAATGATTTATGAGTGACCTGTCTTGAGTATGTACTAGGAAATGTTTTCTTGTGACTATCTAATGCCATGATTAGGTTGGCAGGATTTGAGGTTGCAAAATTGATGCTAGTTTTGACTGTGGAATGTCTCTAAGTAGTATTAGATGCTGTGCACTTATGGTTGTACTGTTCTTCAATAAGTGATTTTTTCATATGCATAGGGGGATGATGCTCATACCAGAAATGCATGAAGGGTATTTTCTCCTGTAATGGCTGATTGTTTCCTTGCCCTTTTGTTTCCCATAAATGCAAGGGCCCTTGTTAAATTAAAGAGACAAAGTGTTTGTTTTGCCAGGTTGTGGAACATTGAATAAGTTTTTTGAAGTCCACAAAGAATACAAACACATAACCATATATTTTGAGTGACTTGATGCATGCATGAGAGGCTATTATTTGAAGCTACAACTCTTTTGTTCCTTTTCTCTCTGGGCAAAGTATTGCTCAATGAAATTCTGAGTTTGACTTCATAATTGGGGCTAACAAGTATCATAAGCTTGATAACATTTAATATCGGAGTATGTTAAAAGCACTGTTAGCTACAAATTCTTGAATAAAGATTTTGCAGCCAGCTCTTGGATCTGCAGCAAGTGACTGTTTTCAAGGATAATGGGCTTATGAAATATTCGTATGAATATGGAATTCTCCTGAGTCATGAGAGGTCTGAAGAATTTAAGAAGGATCATATTGAAGTGGTTCTTGGTTCAGAAGTTACTCTTAGGATTGATAAGTTAAGATGAATGTTGTTTGCTGAGTTTTTGTGATTACCATACAGGGATAATGTTCAGAAATACCATCTAGAATACCAGTCACATATGTGTAGTCACTGAGCTGAGGTACTTCACCATAATAGACTATAATGATGTATGAAAACACATGGTAATTTACATCACTCCTAAACCTAAGTATTCACTTCAATTATGCTCAGATTGAGGGTTCTAATAATGTTTTACTAGTAACCAGTCAATATTGGAAACTTAGACTGTGAAGCATCTCTTGTGACTTCCTTGTTCAGTATTACAGAGCATTTTTTCGGATTAACGTGATTGCTGTGTGGATTTAGATATGTGCTTAGGTTTGATGCTCTTCAAGATCACCATGGCTTGCAAACAATTCAATGTGTTGTACGCAGTTTTCATGCAAAGATAGTGATTGATTGCTCTTCATGATAAATTCTCACAAAGGTTTGAGCGTTTGTTTTTTGCTAGGGAAGTATCTCTTTAGTTTCACAAATGACTCATTTAACGATTATTTTTCTTAGGGCCTTGCAAGACCACAACACAGAGAGTGAAGCATTAACCCTTCCTGAATTTTATAGATGATTTAAAATTTGTGCTTTGTAGGAATAGCTCTGGGTAAGCTGTTTGAATGATAGGAGCCGTAATGGTGCATTATTGTTTACTCATTTCATGAGCACATCACTTATGTTAATTAGCAAACTTGTTAAGGATGACCACATCAATTAATCACATGTTTCACATTGAAATATGTCACGCTCACTTGGAGACAACAGATTATGGCATCATTTTTTGGAGTACAAAAATGAGATTTTCAAGAGCTCTTCCCATTAGAAGAGCAAGTCCTAAGTGAAAGATGTTCCCTGAAGCGGAAACTAAACATGGAATTACATTTTGTGGCTGCTTCTTTTCAAATTCAGTCTACTTGTTGTGTATGTTTAAATTTCAGGTGTTGAAGCCTTGAAGAAAAGGCACATTGGATGGAGGCTGGGCTGATTTCCCCCCAAGGGGATTGTGTCGCTCAGCAATATGGAGTTGCAGACTTGAAGATTGACGACTTGTTGATTCAAAGATTTGCAGCTTTGCACAATTCAGATTTGAACAGTTGTCGAGTAGCTGAGTGGAAGACTCAAAACTTGGACCAGTCCAGCAATATATGTTTCTCATTTCTCAACTTTGTCAAGGACAACAAAGTCTAGGAGGAGGAGGGCGTTGTTATAAGGGTTGCCCATAATTTTTCTCATGCTATGGCATCCTTTAGCCCTCATAAAAGTACCTTTTTTTTGTAATTAGGAGATGTCCATATGAACACTCTTCTAAAACCCCTTTTTTTGATATTTCCTTTAGTCTAAAGTATTGAAGCCTTCTCCATAAAGTAGCCTTTTTCGCACAAATTCAAAAACCCACGTACAAAATTCCCCACGCGCTCTCTCTCTCTAGGTTGTTACTTTTTGAATTCCCAAAATCACATGAAGATCCTCTTTTGACCACATGTTTTATTCACATATGCCTCTCTTCTTCTCTATATAAAGAAGAGCCTCATTTGTAAAAGGGGTCCCTTGGCCATGGCCTTGGCCTCCATTTTGGTAATGGAAGAAGGTGTCATTTGGTTTCATCCAAATCCTTGTGTGCAATGGCGATGGTCTTGGTGTATGGATTTGCATGTGTGTGTGCATGGTTGGGAGGATGTTCCCCTTTGCTCCTGGTGACGTTGGCCATTGTTGCCATTGCTCCATGAGCGTGGGTGAACCTCTCCTCTCATTCTTTGCCCCAAATTGGAGAAGCTTCTCACTTCTATGTGAGGCGGTTAGGGTCTGTTGCTCCCCTTTTCTCAACAACTACTTTCTAGAATTTTCCTCTATGTATGCTAGAATCCTCTTGGATTTTCTAAGATGTTTAAATCATTATTTTGCACATGATAATGGCTTCTTTCTCAAGCTAGGCATCAGAGTAACATAAGGATGCAATAACAAAAGACCTACATTTTGTCTCATGGTAGGGTCATGGGCTCTAGAGTTTTTTTGGAAGCCTCGATGAGTGGGTCTTATTGTTATTTCTCTATCCATTTTCTTCTTGCACTTCTTACTAGTTTTCCCTTCTCTCTATCTCCAAAATCAATTTCTTTTTCTTTGTTCTCTTTAATCTTATCCCATTCAATTTCTTAGTTTCTAGCTTTTGAACATATGCTCTAATGACCACTTGAAGAACGACTTTCTTTTTGAATTGCTACCAATTTTAATGATTTCCACTATTTTAAGTGCCATATGACTTGATTTCCAAAGTTTATGTGGGAAAGCTTTGATAAGATGCTCTTTCTTGCAATCCTCATAGTGCAATTTAATTTCCCATGTCAATGTTCTATATGGCTTACGCTAATCTCTCTAAAAATTGTCATTGCCACATGGATAGTAAGAACCTATAGGAGAAACTACTGGGAAAAATGTGTTCTAATATTTTTACATAATCCCTGATTTTTTTGGGTGGGTACCTTGCATTGTTTTTTTATAGTATTCCATGTGTGTACTTATCAATGTACATTAGTTTCTAGGAAACATGTGATGAAACTGCTTTAATCCTAATGATATTGGTCAGCATGTTGTTGCCCTCAACATCGGTGAATTTTATGTGAATTTATCTTCATATTTGCTAGATTCAAGTGCCCTTACTATTTCATTTTTCTTATTTATGTGGTGTTGAGTAGATAATGGGCTCTTGTTCTTCATAGTGTTCATCATAGTATTTGACCATCAAGAAGCTGGCAGTGGTCAAGTTGTAAGGGTTTTGATACCTAAAGGATAGATTTAACCCATCCAAGTAGATAAAAACCCCTAAAAAATCATAACTTTAAAATTGAAGATCATTGATAATCTCAATTAGAGGGGAGATCTTGGTCAAAATGAGTGGCATGAGATGTAGATCCCAATCAAAGTGTGATTTGCTACTAGATGATTCTAGGTTTTGATACCTAAGAGTTAGATTTAACCCATCCAAGTAGATAAAAACCCCTAAAAATCATAACTTTAAAATTGAAGATCATTGATAATCTCAATTAGAGGGGAGATCTTGGTCAAAATGAGTGGCATGACATGTAGATCCCAAACAAAGTGTGATTTGCTACTAGATGATTCTATGTGTGTGTGTGTGTGGCATGTACATGCATTACTTATTTCTATTGATTAAATGTGGCTATTGACTGAGTATCACTGCTCTACTCTCCTACCCAGCCTTGTGATGTAAAAGAGGTTTCATGAAAAGTTGTAATAGGTGGGGAAAGATCATGCACATTTCATGATTTAGATAAAGTTGAAATTTGCACACAATCAATCAATCATAGAACCACAAGTTTCATGGGTTTAGATTCTCAGCCAATTTGTTAGGGTTTGTGTGTGTGAGTGAACTTTTTTCTCAGTTGGTTTCATAACTTTAATGCTCTATTTCCTATGCAAACAATAGTCTCAACAAAAATTTGTGCATGTCTTTCGATTTCAATGCCAAAGATAAAGATGCTTCTCAGTTTCAAACATTTCCAATCTTTGGGGTACAATAATTTCCAATGGATATGAGGTCATGCTTGATGTGAGAAACTCTTTAGAATCCTCCACCTAAGTCTATTGGACCCTTAAGCTTGGGTTTCTACATGTCACTCATGTTTTCTATTTTCTAACTTTGACTCTCAAGTATAGATCCTTATTGGTCATTACAGATGCACAATGTACCCAAAAATTGACTTGATATTTGGGGTCTTCAATATGGTTTGACATTAATGCACAAAAACGATAGGTGGATTGGTAAGTCACTAGCCTCTTGAGGTGGAGGTCCAATGCTCACCCCCAAGCTAGACATGTAAGGATTTGTCCATTTTAAACTAGATGTAACTCGGTTGTTACCCAATCTAACCCCTGCTTTGTGGAATACGGGGGGTCCCATGGGTACTATGCCCATTCACCTATATAGTCATTCTTTGAAAGTTAAAGTGGGAGGAGTAGGTGCCTACAAAACCTCCATTAAGAAAAAAAGAAAACTATTATCTCGCTCATTCATGAAGTAATTTTTTCCCTAGATGAGAACTCACAAGAAGTGTATCAATTATATAAAATGTTTTAGTTCTTCAATCCAATCGTCCAATGGTTTGCAAGTGATATAGACCTCAAAAAAATATAAACTTTCTCTCATGTGATCTTTCTTCTCTAGTTAGACATCTCATGGGACTTTAAGCCATTATTAATTGATTTAATTAATAACATGGTCGTCTTACACGGATTATCTGGTTCATCACTTCACAATACTTTAATGGTCTTGAACGAGTTTCTTTTAATGCGTAATTTGATGTACTTGGCTAAATTTGGTGTGCTTATGTGGACAAAGGCTCAAGTTTATGCACACATATGCAATAAGGCCCTCTCAAATGTGCTATCTTTTTCACCTAGACAAGTTAATTGATGAACAAATTTACATCATATTTTACCTCATAAGTTTCAAATTGAGGTTGTAATATGTGTTGCACATGTACTTAGCAAGTTTCCTATTAAGGAATTATAGTCTATTACGCCTTATAAGATCTCATGATAGTTGAATGCCGTCAGTCCTTATCTTAGTGTTTTTGGTTGTTTGTAATATGCATTATTTCTTGGCTAATAATGCAAGAAATTAGATTTTAAGGCTATGAAATTTAATTTTCGTTGGACATAGTTGTGAGAGAGAATAGGCTATCCCTCATACCACCAACAAATTAAGAAAAATTTGATTAGCTAAGGTGTGTTTTTATGGATGATGTAGTGTAACCTTTACTTTCATGTATCAAGGCGTTTTTGTGCATGCAAAGGATGTTTATGAAACACCTTTTTGCCTCTTTTCATTGGTGGAAAGCCAAATGTTTCTCCTAGTGAAGCAATTTTTAGATCACCAAGCTTTCATTATGCCTGAGGTGATTTGACCCGATCATTTAAATGATGAAATGAATACACTTCTTGTGGAGCACTTATGAGCACACATTTATTGTATTGAGAGTTTGATCATATGATCACTTTCTTATGTAAGTTCCAAAGCATTGAACTTTGTAAAAGAGAAAAGTTAAAGACCAAACTTCATGGGTTTCAAGTAGTTGAGATTGATTCTCAACCAATCAACCAAGAAGATGACATAACTTCAACTTTTACTTTTCTTGTAATGTAGGAAGAGATTCCAACCATTCTCAACAAACAGCCTCATGAGATTTTGAATTCAAATTCATGTGATTTGAATCATGGAGAAACACCCAAGGGTCTATATAAGACCAAATTTCTTAATCAAATATAGAGTGATGATTTTGATATAAGATATATACATTTCTATTCATTGCTTAGTGCCACATCCTTTCTTTGCTCCTCCCTCAGACTCAGTCATCTTGTAGAGCTTGGTTCTCTTTCTACAGAGCTCCAAATCGAGTGACAAAGCAACCATAAAAAATGCAATACTTTCTAGTTTATGTATATGAATGTTCAAGTCATGTTGTTTAGTATACTTAGAGAGATCTCCAATTGAAGGTCTCAAGGTCATTTGTTGCACAGTCTTGAAAAATCAAGGGTAAACCCAATCCGTGTTAAGCAAAATTCTCTTTCATTGGTTGATATAAATTAAGGCATAGAAATTCAACACTATGTATAACATTTCTATAGAAGGATGTTTTCCAATTACAACTCTATAGGTTGCTCTAAGTGTTTGAAGTGGAAACATCCATTCCGAAATATAAGGTTTTGTGAGCTAGTTAAAGTCCAACTCTATCCGTTTTGTACCAACTGATTCTCATTGATGTTCCAAAGTAACTATTGTGTTTATTTCACCAATTTCAAGCCCACAAGGTTTATTTGAGATATCCAAAGATCTAGGGTAGGTAGTGTGCTGGTTTGCTAGACCACCTTCATCACTTTGCAACTTGAGTTATCACCTTCTCCAAGCTTCTCCAACTTCTTTCAATGGTATCAGAGCAATTTCGAGATGGGAGATGTATGTCCATCAATCATTGAGAAGCTTGCTAGAAATAATAATTCAAATTGGATAATCAAAATGGAGGCCTATTTGCAAGGTAGGAATATATATGGGATTGTATCAAGTGATGAAGCAATGCCTATTATAAGATCGAAAGAAGGACCTACTCCCGAAGAAACAAATATGCAAGGGATGCTTATGCAAGGTCATACATACTAAACTCTATCTCTAATTTTCTATTAACCCACATTAGAGGATGCAAGAAATCTCAAGAGACTTGGGATGCAATAGATACTTTCTTTTTTGCTAGTATAAAATCAAGGAAGAATCATATCTACAATGAGTTCATTTAGATGAAGAAGAATCCAAAACAAACCATCATAGAGTTTTTTACAAAAGATCAAGGAGGTTTCAGATCAATTGGCATCCATTGGAGAGCTGATTGAAGAAGAGGTCATCATGAGCTAGATATTGAATGGGATCAAAAGTGACAAGCAATGGAAATCCTCCACCACTGCATATGATCTCATCATGGATGTGCAAACTCCAGACTACAACATATTTCTTAGTCAAATCTCCAATCAAGAAGCCAAAAATAGCATAAAGGAAGGTAACTCCTATCATGGCAATTCAACTAGGGCTCTATATGCAAATAAAAAGTACAATAAATTGAAAGGAAAGAAGAAGGAAGAGGATGAAGGGGAGAATTCTCAAGCCAACTCACACCACTTACAATTGTTGGTTCAATGGAAAGACCCTGAAAGCAAGTGGAAGATGTGGATATGGCAATAATAGAACTAGAGGTGCACACAACTTCAATAGAAACAATACCAACAAGGACTACAAAAATTATTCTGAAGACCAACAACGTGATGAATCATTGCTTTTGATGAGTCTAAGCCATAAGTAAGGTAAGGAAGATGATAATTTATTCTACATAGATTGAAGATTCTTGAATCATAATGCAGGCAACATAGATCTCTTATTTGACTTGGAAAATTCAAAGCATAGACATGAAGTAGGGATGAAACAAAGCATAATGTGGAGAATATTGGTAATGTAGTGACTTCCAATGATAGGGAATAAATTCTGAGTGAGGTACTCTATGTTCCCACTATTACAAAAAACCTAATAAATGTAGGCCAAATAGTTGAGAAAGGCTTGCAAGTTAGGTTCACCCAACATGGAGCTTTTGTGGAAGACCCATGTCAAGGCTTCAAGAAGATATCCAAGGTGAGAAGCATGGTGGAGTCTTTACTTTTGAAGTGGGATAAACCAAAAACATAGCTCTATTCAACTTTGGGTCTCAAACCCTAAGTGAGCTTGACGTGTGGCATAAGAGATAGCTTATGTAAATGAAAAAATCGTGAAGGACATATGCAAGGATCAAAGTGTTCTAAGGCTACCAAACATATCAAAGCAACACATGATCAATAGGTGTGATGCTTGTCAAATTGGGAAGACACAAAGACAACCATTCAACCACAAAGACTACATCCACAATAACTTATTTGTATGAGACCTATACAAAGGCATGGAAATTGCAACTCAAGAACGAGGTGCATACTTTGGAGAAAAGGAGCATGTCGATAAGTGACTACACCCTGAAAAGCAAAAGCATATGTGATTCACTTGCATCTATTGTTGTAAATGTAGATGATGATGATAAGGTGGAAGTGTGCCTTTGTGGTTTAGGAGCTGCATATAAGCAATTTAGAACTTCTATACAGACCAGGGAAAATATTCCAAATTTTGATGATCTGGTATCTATGTTGATTATTGAAGAAAAGAATCTTGGTGACGATTCAAACTCCCAAGGAAAGCCTAGTTTTGAGCACGTATTCTACTCTGGCAGAGGAAGAGGCAAACATAGAGGTTTCAGAAGTAGAAGGGGAAACAGTAACCAAGAACAAGGTCAACAACAGAATCATGCACGAGGAAGAGGACAGTTTTGAAGCAGATGGAGCCAAAGAGGTCGCAAAAAATTCCAAAGAAATGATTCAAGTAACGACAGTAAAGGATGTTGGAATTGTGGTAAACTTGGATACTTTGAACATGATTCCAGGTTGAAGAATCAAAATAACAGAAGGCAGCAAAACAACTATGCATACATAAGTGCAGATGATTCTAAGAAGTTGTTCATGGTTCAACATCACATGATGAATACAATGTCTATTGGTGTTTCAAAATGAATAATAATGTCTAGTATGTTGATTCAAGTGCTTCAAATCACATGATCAGTCATGCGGAATGGTTTTGTACTTTGCAAAAATTGCTAGTTCCTGGATATGTTGAAACAGGTGATAACACATCACATCCTATCGAGCATACAGGAAACATAGCATTGTCTATGGAGGATGGGAAGGTAAAACATCTTGCTGATGTGCTGCATGTTCCAAATATAACAAAGAATCAGGTTTCTGTGGACAAATGGTCGACCAAGGATTACAAGCCAAGTTCAATGCTGAGGGGTTATATGTAGAAGAATACAAATTAGATGGAAGATTGATTGCCAAAGGAAACAAAGTGGGTAGGATGTTCACCTTAAATGTGAAAATTCCTGAAATGAATGTAGCCATGTTTGCAAAAGGTGCAGGAGTTATTGTTAATATAGAGATGTGGCACAAACCGATTGGACATGCAAACTTGCAAAGGCTAAAATTGATGCACTCAAAGGAGATTGTCCATGGACTACCAAATCTCAAGGTTGCATAGATGCAAAAGGTATGTGTAGCATGTCAATTTGGTAAATATTCAAGATCATCTTTTCTACATGACAAGCATGTTAGTGAGAATGTGCTAGAAATAGTATATATAGATGTTTGGGGTCCTTTAAAGACCACATCTATGGGCCGTTGCAGGTGTTAGTCGGTCGCCGAGTGAGACAAATGTAATGACTGCCGGATGTAACGGAGTTCCTTGAATTACGCGCAAAAGTCGGTACGCGCACTTTGTAAATCTATATAAAGCAATGTAAGGAGAATGCTCAGAGAGACGTTTTTCTGGAATTGCCGGATTGTTCGCTTAATTTTTTGTCAGAGTACTGTTTACACCGTTGTGGAGTCTGAGTAATGTAAATGTTGAGTTCTGTATCGGATGCTCACATTGAAGTTCACCGTAACGAGTGATTGAATGACGGATTGTGTGTCTGAGTACTGTTATCGTATTGTATTGCTGCGTATTCTTTAGTTATTGAAGTATCCTGAATCAGTTTGAGTAGTTATCTGGCTACGTGTATTGAATAGGTAATCTGTTGCCCTATCGGAGTATGTTCTGTGTGTTTCCATTAGACTCATTGCATTCGGTGTAATAACTGTGACCCCGAATATGAGTACGAACTAGTATCTTCGGTAACGGGGACTTTTGAGATCACTGGCAAGTGTGGTGACGAATGAATCTGTCAGCCATAGTCTTCGCTTTGGTTGATTTACGGTATAATAGCGGAGCTGTAGAATGGACTATTCCTCTGTTCCGATAGCAGAATAGTCTGAAGAAGTTCGATACGCAGGTGTAAAGAAACCTAATATTGTTTAGTTACCGCAAGTAACTAAGCTAAGACGTGCATTAGTGTTTTGATGTTGTGATTAAGAATTGGGAAAAGAGTACAGGGCCTCTGTCTAACAGACCCCTACCACTCCCAAGAACCCACTTGGTCTGATAACGCCTTTCGGTGATAGAAAGTTTAATACAGCTTACGGTGAATCACTATTTTACGTTTAATATTTGTTCGGTAACGATTTCGGCTAGTTATTAACACAGCGTAACTGTGTAACATTTAACACTTGGCGCCGTCTGTGGGAAAGTGGCATCAAGATTTCCAGTCATCTGTCAGAATTAGATTATCGTTCGATTGGCAGTAGCAATAGAACCACATTGTTGCAGACTGTCCCATTAGTAATATTACGCGATTAGTACAAAAGATGATACATGTCGGTTACTCGATCCGGTGAAACGTATCCAAAAAACCATCAGTCTGGAGTACTAAAACCAACTTTGGGAAGTGGAAGTACAACTAGGACTGACCCAGTTGTCAAGAAAGTTAAGAATGTTAAAACTGATTCTGGTCATATTCCGGTGGGACCTGTTACGCCTCTGGAACATTCCTATACTATTTCGGCACAGTCTGTCGAAGATATAGTAATTCCAGAACCTACCAAGACGCAGTGGGAATCTAGTTTAACAACCTTGGAAAAAGATTCAGATTCATCTACGATTAGAAACACTTTAGTCAAAGAAATTGGCGAAGACGAAAAAACATCGAAATCGGACATAATTTTAGTTCATTCCGGTGATATTTCGATAAGAGAATCACAGTTTTTCGTTGATGATTTAGAATTTTTTGTTGAATCCTTAGCCCAATCACTGTGCTCGAAAGCAAGTTCCCATACACTGGATATCAAGGAGGAAGGAAGGCTGTTCGAAACAGAGCTTCGAAGCATATCAAGCAAGATAATCACATCGGAAAGTGTGCCATTCGACGATACAGATTCCGATAGTTCAGATATTCAGGCCCGAGATACAGAAGGAAGGTATAATACACTCATGATGAACGGACAACAACAACAACAGTTATGTCCACCAAGGCCACCTCCAACGGGAGTGACATACACAAAGTTTGGTGGATTTCCAGGAGATGATCCGGATGCTCATGTACGCACCTTCGAGATAAGCTACGCAATTCTCAATCATCCACTGGATCAGGCCTACAAAGCCATTGTCTTCCAATCTACACTTGTTAATGAAGCAGCTAGATGGCTTACAGAATATGATATTAATCATTTCGGCACCTACGAAGCAGTACGAGATGCTTTTCTACAGCGATTTAGGCTAAAAAAGAATCCAATCGAAATTTTTGATTATCTGCAGAATAACAAACAGAAACCAAATCAAACCGTACAGGAGTATGCTACTCTCTTCAGAACACACTTAAGGCAGCTACCATCGGCCCATGCTAACTTACCAGATGACGTTATTACTCAATGGTTCATTAATGGTTTGGTTCCACAACTTAAGCAGATCATGATCATAAGATGTGTCGGAGCCATGTCCCTCGACGCAGTCATTGCAATGACTCTGCAACTGGAACACAAAGTCGGTGGATTTACAGAAGATTTAGAATGGTTAAAAGCAAACAAGAATGTTGTAGAAGATATGACTAGACATGTATACTGCAACATATGCAAAAATTCAGGACATACTAGTGCCAATTGCACACTTAATCAAACATTCTGCGCTATCTGCAACATTGCCGGACACACCACTGAAAGCTGCGCATACAACGCTAGAGTACAAGGAACAGCAACTGTCAATGCAATTATCCAGGAACAAGGACAACCAGCCAATCACTATGTGCCTCCACAAATGAGAAACAACCAACAGCAAGGATATCGAAATTACCGAGGACAGAGGAATAATAATTATAATCCAAACCGCTGGCAAAACGGACCACCACCGGAAAATCCCAATTTACCACCACCACGCTGCCATTTTTGTGGTGAATTTGGACATATTAGGAGATTTTGCAAGGATGCAGCTGAGTATGATCAAAGGAAGAAGGAACGTCAAAATCCAATGGTCAACATGGTAAAAATCACACCGGTGGAGATACAGGCTGCTGCAATCCAGACCCGTTCCGGTAAACAACTGCAACCGGCAGCAGAAATATTTGAACCAGGGATACATGAACAACACAGAATGTATAACAAAGCTAGTCAATGGACCTCAGCAGAACCACCAGTCTTTCCAGAGCCTATTCCGGTAGCCCAGCCCTCGTCAACAAAGGAAGGAACACAACAAAGGGAGTTAGCAGTAGACACATCATTAGCAGCAGATACATTGCCCACCGTAGACACCTCCGCATCAGCAGAGGCATCAACTTCAACATCAGTAGAGCCTGTCAATCAATCTCAACAGGCTTGGGAAATCTTATCTAAGGCATCTATCACTCTGCCTCTGGGCCAACTACTAGCATTAGTACCTGAAATTCGGCAACAGTTCCAACAACAGTTCAGTCCGGTACCTTCTTGTATTCCGGCGATAGCAGCAGTTCAACCGGAACCTGATTCTACAGTTGATCATTCAGTTCCCTTGATTACAGTATGGTATAAGAATCATAAGATTACGCAGGTATTAATTGATGGAGGCTCTGGTGTTAACATTGCGACTGCGGCATTATGCAAAAGATTAGGATGGACCGAAATCGAACCAGTTCAATTTTTTGTCAGAATGGCAGATCAGTAAGAGTCCATCCTGTAGGACTTGTGCGAAATGTACCCATCACTTTGCAAGGTACGACCTTTAAAATGACCTTTGTTATACTAGATTTGCCGGAATCCACTTTGGATTACAACCTTCTTTTTGGCCGACCTTGGCTGAAACATGCGAAGGTAATACAGCACTGGTCTGCATAAGAGCTTACGTTTAAAGATGCCAATCGTAGATATGTGGTAAAATTAGATGCTATACAACCTTGCGAGCTACACGCTAGACCGTATTTTGCTGAACCAGTCCATATGCTAGATGGATTGTCAGATGATGAAGAAGAAGAGTTTCTGAAGAGTAACGCTGACTTAATTTCCTTAGGAACTATTGATCTACAGCCCGTTGTAGATAATTGGAATGCTTCAGTCTGTACAGTAATACCCATCACAGAAGAGGCTAAGAAGGATGACGATGAATTGCAGCAACTTCTTAAACCAACAGACAACACAGAGAAACATCAACAGTTCTATGTCCCCGAAGATCAGCTGATTACTTACAATTTAGGAGATGAAGATCATCCGCGTCCTGTGAAGATAAAGCAAAACTTACCGGAAACATTTCAATCAGATTTAATCCAGCTACTCCAAGAATTCACTGATTTCTTTGCATGGGACTACAAAGACATGAAAGGATTGGACCCCCATATCTACTAGCACAGGGTCATGCTGAAGCCAAAAGCAAGAACGATAAAGCAAACCAGCTACCGGATGAATCCCCACTATGCCTCCCAGGTAAAGGCAGAACTTGATAGGTTATTGAAAGTTGGATTCATCGTGCCAGTAGAGCATGCTCAATGGATCTCTCCAATTGTGATTGTGCCAAAGAAAAACAAGCAATTGAGAATTTGTGTAGATTACCGAAAATTAAATGCAGCAACCGTATGGATCCCTTTCCAATTCCCTTTTTAGATACCATGCTTGATAGAGTAGTAGGTCACGAGATGTATTCATTTCTAGATGGATACAGTGGCTACAACCAAGTAAGAATGGCCGAAGAAGATATACCGAAAACTACATTTATTACCAATTAGGGTGTCTTTGCTTGTACGGTAATGTGGTTTGGATTAAGAAACTGTTGGAATCAATATCCTATTGGTCCAATATTTTCCACTAAGTACAATCTAATATCACTCCTTCCTACAAGATGCTCTCAAGAATAGACGGCCACGTAAAAGAATGTGTAGCAGTTTTGTTGTTCTTTTGTACAACAAGAGCGCGTGGTGCAATGGTTTGGCTATTATACTCTTATCCTATCCACCATGGTTCGAACCCCAACTATTGCTACGGCGCAGCGCAGAAGGATTTTTTACTTCTGCATTTCAAATAAAACAAACGTCGGATTGCAAAAGCACACGGACGGCGCCCAATTCAAGTTCATGTATGATTTTCGAAATACGATACAAGCTTTATGCTTTATTAGAAGCGATCGTAGCTTTTCATAAGCTTTTGGAAGAGAAGCTCTACTATATAATAAGAGCATGCCTTGTTGTTTAATCATCCTTCACCTAGGATCAACACAAGCTTTCTAGAGCTTGGATCTCAGTAGAGGTGGTGTTTCTTCTAGCACATGGGGCAGCCATGGTGCTAACTTGAAGCATGTTGAGGAGCAGCTATGGAGTTCTCCTTGGTGATTCATCTTGGAGAAGATGAAGGGTGTGCTCACACTTTAGCTCATGGAGAGGAGGTCATCTCTTGTTCATGGCAAGAAGACTTGATTATTAGCAGCTTGATGGTGAGGATCGTCCATCTACATGATGTATTTGAAGATCATCTTCTACAGGAAGATGTTAGGTTGAAGATTATCTTCTACAAGAAGATGTCTGGCTACTTCAAAGACATTGGATGGGACCATCTACATGATTTTGAAGATTATCTTCTACAAGAAGATATTAGGTTGAAGATTGTCTTCTACAAGAAGCTGTCTGGCTACTTCAAAGACATTGGATGGAGTTTAACATAAGATTCACATCTTATGTTAAAGTATTCAGGTACATATTCTCTTTATGCACACAGGTACTACTTGAAGTTTATGGAGGCTGTGGCGTTCATATCAGGAGGAGTCCTATTCGGCATAGGTACAAGAGAATCAGTACTTATATGCTTTATGCATATTTTTATGAGGTGTTTGAGAAGGTGTGTTCACATGAGTTTGAGGATTTCCGGCAACAATCTTGTTAGCATTCTATGCTACTTTATAAGTATGTGATCTTTTCACACACGTATCTGACTTAGGGTCTTCCATAGCCTAAGTTTAGATGTAGGTTTGTTGACCATCAGTTTCACACTGATCCTTCCTCATTCAATCACTCATATTCACTCTTCTATAACCTATAAGGTCACACATCTCATGTATATTCATATTACTGCCCATACATCTGAATATGTTTGTTACATTGTACATTCACTCATGCATCTATTTCTCATCACATAGAGTGGCTGAGAATTTTGCTCCCACATTGTACATTGAACATTGGTATATATGATACTATGAGTAAGCGATGGCTTACGTAACACCTTACACATGTTGTCTATTCTTTCTCTATCTTTGTCTCATCATCTGTATGATTAAGTTGTGTTATGTTCATGTTTTGTCAATATGGAAGATTGCTAGAATTAATGTTGTACATGAATGGAACTATGGAACCATGGACCTGTGACATGAGCCTAAGGGCCTACCTCACTTCCAACAGAAACGCACCAAGCACATTTCAAAGATGTATGCAAGAGATATTTTCTCTTTATATCACTTCATTTATGCAAGTATATCTCGACGATTTTTCAATTTTCGGTAAGATGATAGCACATCTGTTTCATTTACGGTGCTGCTTTCAGAAATGCAGAGAATATAGACTCTGTTTGAATCCAAACAAATCGGTGTTTGCGGTCTCATGTGGCAAGTTACTTGGCCACATTGTATCTGCACAAGGTATCCAAGTAGATCCAGATAAGATTTCGGTAGTATTAGAAGCTCCGATGCCAGCTTCTCCAAAAGAAGTTATGCGCTTTATGGGCCAAGTACGGTGGCATGGAAGGCACTTACGATGGCTTGCTCATCTGGCTATACCACTAAACAAGCTAATCAGCAAAACACCTCGACAATTTGAATGGACCCAGGAATGCCAGATAGCCTTTGATCGTTTAAAGCATTTATTAACACAAGTTCCTATCTTACAACCGCCGGACTGGGATCACCCATTTCATATATTTGTTGATGCTTCAGATATAGCAATAGGAAGTGTATTGATGCAACAAATTGATAAATGGTTCAGAACAGTGTATTATGCAAGTCGAAGATTAGCACCTACTGAGAAAAATTACTCTGTAACAGAAAGAGGATGTCTAGGACTAGTATATTCGGTCAAGAAATTTAGACATTACTTGCTAGGCCGTAAATTCACATTTCATGTAGATCACGCTGCACTTATTTATCTAGTTCGGCAGCAGCATCTAGGAGGTCGATTAGCGCGATGGGTCTTACTCTTGCAGGAATTTGATTACGAAGTCATTCACCGACCAGGCAGTTCACACGCCTTAGCAGATTTTTTATCCCGCTTAGATTCCGGTGAAGCTCCGGTGGGCATAGATGACACGACACCCGCGATTTATGTATCAAAACCAATTAATGAAGAATCTGCAGACCCACCTATCCCATTTTCATATTATGATCAGATCTTGACCTTTCTCACTGATGGTTGCCTTCCATCTCAGACTTCTAGAGCAGTATGCAGGAAAATTGCAGTTTTTAGCCGCCAATTTCGGTTAATTGCTGGAAAATTATATTATGCAGATCACACCGGAATCCTACTTCGATGTATTCCACCGCATGAAGTTAACTCAGTTATCACTTTGGCTCACTCGATTCCTTCCGGTGGCCATTTTGCTGCAGATTTAACTCACCAGAAAATTCTGCAGAGTGGTCTCTGGTGGCCAACGATGTACAGAGATATATTACAGTTTGTCAAACAATGTGATACTTGTCAAAGATCGGGTCAGCCTTTACAACGTCATTTTTTTCCTCTGCAACCCATCTTACCAATGGAACCTTTCCAAAAGTGGGGTCTAGATTTTATCGGTCCAATTACATCACCAGCAGTCTTCAGTAACAACCGTTACATACTGACCTGTACAGACTATGCAACCAGATGGGCTGAAGCCTGGGCTTTACGGTCTGCTACAGCTGTTACGGTAGCAAAGTGTCTGCTAACCGATGTCTTTCCACGTTTTGGCTTACCACTGGAAATTGTCTCAGATCAAGGCACTCATTTTGTAAACAATCTAATGAAGGCACTTACACATTCGTTCCAGGTCACACATAAATTTAGTTCTCCTTATTATCCTCATGCTAATGAATTGGCCGAACGTACAAACAAATCCTTGCTGAATATCCTTCGAAAATTGATCATGGAATCACCGGAAAGATGGGATCAACTGCTACCTGCAGTGTTATGGGCATACCGGACTACCTACAAGGTAACAACATGATTGACACCTTTCAAATTAGCTTATGGCTTAGAAGCTATAGCACCAATGGAGATAGTCATACCAAGTTTACGCATAGCAATCACTCAGAAACTTCTACCGGAAGACTCACTGTCAATACGGTTGGACACACTCAGAGAGTTAGATGAGCACCGATGGCTCAGTTTCTTAACTATGCACGAAGTTCAACTAAGACAGGCAAGGACGCACGATAGAAACTTGAAAACTCCAGTGTTTTCGGTAGGACAGCTTGTACTTTTTTATAATGCAAAGTCAAATAGATCCGCCGGCAAGTTCAAATTAAGGTGGTTCGGCCCTTACAAAATCTCAAAGCAAATCGGTCCAGCAACTTTTCGATTGACTACGTTGACCGGAAATCCACTTCCAAAAGCAATCAACGGCTCGAAGCTGCGGCCGTATCGAAGCGCTACTAGTCCGCATTAAATCATTCGGCGGTGGATCGCATTTTTTAGCTTTTGTTTTTTACTTTTCATTCAGTTTTTTCTCTTTTTTTTTAATAGCCGTGTTTTGTCATAAGCCGCCCTCCTTACCAATTACTCAAGTATGCATGCCAAATTAAAAGCAATATCATTCCAGCACTGCACAATGATAACCATCACTTCCTACCCCCCCACTGTAATATGTGTACTTAAGCTCTTCGGTTGCGCCAAAAAATGCTATTGTGTTCTTGTGATTGTGATTGTGTGTTCTGTGTTCTGTGTATCCGTGTGCTGTGTCCTGTGTATTCGTGTTCGCGTGCGCAATGGAAGCGTTGGCAAACTACACAGCCTTCTGTGATGGTATCCCTACCGAGGTAGGAGAATACCTGCGTATCCGAGGGTCGGCCAACTTCGCTGAGTTGCCTTGGCACTCAGTGGAAGCCCATCCCTTCTTCGCACATATTATCCCAGCCATCGCCCAATCTCCCATCACCGAACGACAATGGCTCCTCCCCTCCCTACCATCTAGAAGCGTAATAACCTTCCAGGCCTTCGCTGAAGCCTTCCGCCTCACTCCACAAGGCCGCGAGAATGACCCAAGTATCCCCGTAGCCCGCATGACCGAACCTTTCCCCCGCCATTCATCGAACGAATACGCCATTCTCTGCCGCCCCAAACCTGAAAGAACTGCATTGCAGTTCTTAGTTGCGATCCTTAATCTCCAGAAACGCACCTATGGTATCTCCTGCCCATTCTATTCCGCCATCGACCTTGCCGCACGAGAACCCGTTAATTTTGCCTCATTTTTCTTTCACCGAATCCATAAGGAGTGCGTCGCCATAGTGAAACAAGTCAATAAAGGAACCACCCCTCGATCCAGACTTCCCCACATCCTTTCTTTTCTCTTCCCAACCATACTCGCCGCTCAACCACCTCAATGAGGACCAGTTTTAAGGCACGAAGAGTCAGTTCAACTACTAGAAGATGAGGAAGAAGAAGATGAAGAAGAAGATGAAGAAGAGCTCAATCAGTTGTTCCGCCGGAAACGCATCAGGATTAGCTCCTTAGAAAGTGAAGCACAAGGCTCAGCCGAAAAGAATAAAGATGATGATAAAGAAGACGAGAAGCAAGAAGAAGAGACGTTCCATGATACAGCCACCTCAATGCATAATGAATCATCGATCGAGCAACAAGAACAACAAGATCAAGCAGAGACGGAAATAATCTCGACTGAAAAAGAATCAGAGCACCAGGAAAATGAGCAGCAATCTAATCAAGATGCACTAGACAAGCTACTGAAGGCAGTGGAATCCACAGAAGCACACAATGCAGAAACGGAACAAACAAACAAGGTAACAACTACTGACTCTGCCCTCCCCAAAACCCCGCCTGCTAACCCCATTTCTCAACCGGAACCACCCCACAGCCCCATCAAGCCCAGTCACCCCACCGGAACTTCTGAAGCCTCTACATCCTCCCTCAATTATTCACCACATAATTCACAACAACTGCTCACCGAAACCTCGGCGCAACCTCGCCCTCCTCTGCCACCCCACCCCATTCCAGTTTTTTCGAAATTAGAAGCCATGGGTCACCTTTTAATTAATCTATCCCAATAACTGCCGCAACACCTGAAGCAAGCCACAGACAGTGCACGAGAAGAATTCCAAAGGAAATTGGAAATAATGGAGGCGGATATCACCCCTCTTCAAGAAGAATTACAAGCAGCAAGAGCGGAAAATCATGCATTACATGAGCAGATCAAGCAACTACAGGCAACACTCCAAGCACAGGAAGAACACTCAAACCAGAGAGATAAGGCACTGGCTGAAAAAGGCGAACTACTGACAGCTGCCGACACCGAAATAATAAAGTTAAATCAAACAATCAAAGATACAGACGATACAAGAATAGCACTAGGAAATCTACTGGAAGAAACAAGACTCCAGTTACAGGATACAGTACAGAAATACCAAGACCAGCAGAGAGAAGTAAAGCAGGCAGTAGAAGCGTTACAAAGAACAAAAGAATCCTTAGACGATGTCAACAACATGCTGAAACACCAACTGAACAGAGAATCTAAATATCAGAAGGACTTAAAAAATGCCCGTAGAGAACGGGATGCTTACTACCAAACCATAGAGTTCCAGAACCAACAGTTCGGAAGATTAGATAATCAAGTACGCAACCAGAAAGACAGAATCAACGAGATGCAGAAACAAGTAACAGACATGAAGACAGCAAGAGATGCGGCATTATCAAATGAATTTTATTTACAAGAGGCCTTTTTGCAAACACAGGCCGAAATTTTGCTCACCGAAGCCATTGCCCTCAGTTCCGTTAGAGTAGATGCACAGATTTTAGAACCCGACACCCTTAAGCAATTATTAGAAACCCTTAAGAAAAAAATAGCCCGGACATTTAGATTAGCCAAGAATATGTATTTAGAAGGTATCATAGATGAACAGTAGTTTTGTAATAAAAATCACTTGCGGGTTCGAGTCCACCATGCGTGCCAGTGTTAGTCGGTCACCGAGTGAGACAAATGTAATGACTGCCGGATGTAACGGAGTTCCTTGAATTACGCGCAAAATTCGATACGCGCACTTTGTAAATCTATATAAAGCAATGTAAGGAGAATGCTCAGAGAGACGTCTTTCTGGAATTGCCGGATTGTTCGCTTAATTTTTTGTCAGAGTACTGTTTACACCGTTGTGGAGTCTGAGTAATGTAAATGTTGAGTTCTGTATCGGATGCTCACATTGAAGTTCACCGTAACGAGTGATTGAATGACGGATTGTGTGTCTGAGTACTTTTATCGTATTGTATTGCTGCGTATTCTTCAGTTATTGAAGTATCCTGAATCAGTTTGAGTAGTTATCTGGGTACGTGTATTGAATAGGTAATCTGTTGCCCTGTCGGAGTATGTTCTGTGTGTTTCCATTAGACTCATTGCATTTGGTGTAATAACTGTGACCCCGAATATGAGTACGAACTAGTATCTTCGGTAACGGGGACTTTTGAGATCACTGGCAAGTGTGGTGACGAATGAATCTGTCAGCCATAGTCTTTGCTTTGGTTGATTTAGGGTATAATAGCGGAGCTGTAGAATGGACTACTACTCTGTTCCAATAGCAGAATAGTCTGAAGAAGTTCGATACGCAGGCGTAAAGAAACCTAATATTGTTTAGTTACCGCAAGTAACTAAGCTAAGACATGCATTAGTGTTTTGATGTTGTGATTAAAAATTGGGAAAAGAGTACAGGGCCTCTGTCTAACAGACCCCTACCACTCCCAAGAACCCACTTGGTCTGATAACGCCTTTCGGTGATAGAAAGTTTAATACAGCTTACGGTGAATCACTATTTTACGTTTAATATTTCTTCGGTAACGATTTCGGCTAGTTATTAACACAGCGTAACTGTGTAACATTTAACACAGGTTTTATGTTACTTTCATTGATGAATATACAGGGAAAGTGTGGGTATATTTCATGAAAGAGAAGAGTGAGGTGTTCACTCACTTAAGCTCTGGTGGAAAAGCGGACAAGGAAGTATATTCAGACATTAAGATCTAATGGAGGAGGTGAATATATGTCAAATGAGTTCAGCAAATTTCTTAAAAGTCATGGAATTCTACATTAGTTTTCATGCAAGTACACACCACAATAGAATGGAGTTGTTGAACACAAAAACACACATATTGTAGAAATAGCAAGAGCATTAATGGCTGAGAAGAATATGCCTCATTGTTATTAGGCAAAAGTTGTGCATACAGCTGTATACATTATGAACAAAACTCCAACTTCTGTTGTACATCAAGCTACACCTGAAGAAAATTTCATAGGTAAAGAGCCAAACTTATCACATATGAAAGTTTCTAGCTATATTGCATATGTACATGTTCCAGATGAGTTGAGGACGAAGCTTGATCCAAAAACAGAAAAATGTGTCTTCATTGGATACTCCCTTGAGCAAAAGGGATATAAATGTTATAACCCACTCACACGACAGGTGAAGGTGAGCAGAGATGTGGTATTTGATGAAATGTCAAGATTCTATGCAGATGCCAAAGAAGAACTGAATCTTGAACCAAATGACAAAGAAAATGTTGAAAAATCAAGTGCAGAATTTCAAGTTTTGAGGGGACCGGATGCATCACCAAGCAATATTTCTAACTCAAATCCATGGAGTGGAAGATTGTGTTGGAAATTTCAGTCTAGCAAATTCATCAAATACATCCAAGAAAGGTAAAGAAAATCTTTCTTCTAGTTATAAAACATGTGCAGGTTTTGAAGACATTGATGGAGATTCAAGTAGTTCAAAAAAGAGTCTTGATAAGGAGCTTGGACTGCCCTCTCTGAAGACTCCAAGAGTAAGAAAAGCACATGCAGATGATACAAGGAGAAGTGACCCAGGTCCAAGAAGATCTGGGAGGATGCAGAACTCAGTGCAATGATTGACGTATGACAGTTATATGGCTCATCATTGTGCCTACATGACAAAGGTAATACAAGATGTTGAAGCCTCTTGGTTTGAAGATGCAATTAGAAATGTAGATTGGGAAAAAGCTATGGATGAGGAGATGGGTGCACTTTATGGAAAAAAAACATGGAAGATGGTTCCATTATTGCAAGGAAAGAAACCCATAGGCTACAAGTGGGTTTACAAGGTAAAGCACAATGTTGATGGTAGCATAAGCAGGTATAAAGCATGTTTGGTAGCAAAAGGATATGCTCAAACGTATGGCATTGATTATGAGGAAACATTCGGCCGTGTAGCTAAAATGTCTACTATGAGAACACTTGTTGCATTAGCTATAGCAAACGGATGGACTTTGCATCAGATGGATGTGAAGAATGTTAGATTCAAAGCATCCAGAATATGTTTGCAGGTTGCAAAAGGCTTTGTGTAGGCTGAAGCAAGCTCCTCATGCATGGCATGCAAGGATTGTTGATTACTTAATCACCATTGGGTTTTCTCTGTGTGATGCAGATCATTCACTATATGCAAGGAAGGGTGATGATGGCATCAGAACTGTGGCTATTTATGTTGATGACTTGATTGTAGGTGGTGATAATGAAGAAAGCATTAAAGAGGTAAAGCAACTTCTTATGCATGAATTTGACATTAAAGATCTTGGTGTGTTGCACTATTTCTTGGGCATTGAGTTTATACATATAGAAGTAGGTATATGGATGTCACAAAGGCAATATACCTTGAATATGCTACAAAAGTATGGTATGGCTGATTGTAAGACATTTTCTATGCCATCAGATCAGAATTTAAAGTTAGATACTACATCAGGTGAAGCATTGGAAAATGCTACTATGTATAGGAAAATTGCGGGAAGTTTGATATATCTCACAATTATGAGGCCTGATCATAGCTACACCATTGGACTTGAAAGTCAATTTATGCAGGTTCCGAGGAAGCCACATTTAAATGCTCTAAGGCACACTCTATGTTATGTGAGTGCTACTTTGGATTATGTATTGTTTTATGAAGTTGGTGTAGATTTGCAGGTTCATGGATACACCGATGTAGATTGGGCTGGTAGCATTCGAGATAGAAGATCTACTAGTGGCTTTCTATTCTCACTTGGGAGTGCAACTGTTACATGGAGCAACAAGAAAAAACCCATAATTGCTTTGTCGAGTATAGAGGCTGAGTATAGAGGTGCTTCAATGACAACATGTGAGGCATCATGGCTGGAGATGCTACTTGTAGATTAAGGTGTGGAAGTGCAAAAGCCTATCACCATCTATTGTGATAATCTTAGCAGCATACAACTAGTACGGATCCTTGATTTTCATGCTAGAACAAAGCATATCGAGATACATTATCTTTTCATTACAGAGAAGGTATTAGCATGTGATATTGATCTACAGATGAGCAGGTTGCTGATATTTTCACTAAAGCACTTGGAGCAGAAAAGCTGAAGAAGTTTTGAAAGATGCTTGGATTAGAGGACATGGCATTGAGCTTGAGGGGAAGGGTTGAGATATCAAGCTCAACATTTGATGATCCATATGACACATATCACTTTTTAATTTCTCTGACATATATAGTGGTCATGCCAGTATATGTCAGGGACACTTCATTGGGCTTTATTAGATTTACTTACCGAGAGTGATGACACATTTGTTTCTTTCTAGCTCACTCATTCACGGACATTAGGTTTTTCCTTATGTATTGGTCTTTATATATTGCAGTAGTTGTATTCTTGTTTTTAGGTCATTCTTGTACATTCCTTTTTATGTAATAGAAGAAGAAGAAGAAGATAATTCTTCCTTGCCTCACTCTGAGTGTGTGCTTCTCTTTGATTGTGAGAGTGTGTGTGTGAGCTCTTTTCCTTATCTCCTTCCACCTGACAGGTCGTGCTTGACTATAAATATCAGTCCCCTTCACCATTTTAAATTTTCAACCTTCATAGAATTTCTCTCTTCATCACCGTGCATACTTGTGCTTCATACCCGATATGACCGATACAAGCGATTACACGTGTTTGACCGGCCTTTGACTAGCTTATTTCGCTTGCATCACTCGTGTTCTCCACTAGGGCACACTAGTATAACTAGAGCTGAGATGGAGGAAAAGAATGTGATCCTAAGTGTTTCTCCATTTGAGAAACTACTAGCTTTCATGGTTCAAGAGGGTTTAACAGTGGATTATTTCTAGATGCAATGAGGATATTCAATCCCATGATAGATTTTGAAGTACTTTTGGAGAAAATAAAAACCTTTCTGAGGGATGAGTGGGAGAGCTTCCTGGGTGTGGTCAATGGAAAGGAGCTTACTATCTCTACAAAAACCTATATCCATCCACACATCTTTGGAAAGAATCCATTGGATAGGGAAAAAATCACTAGAAAGTGCAAAAGGATATCCCCTTTGTCAGGAAAGCTAGATTTATGCCTAGAGCATGAAAGGGACTGCTCTTTGCTCCCCTTGAGCAATGGCTTCTTGATATGGCTTGATCACATGTCAAATGACAAGGAGGAAGAATGTGTTCATGTTGAAGAGAAAGAGCCGTTCCTTGAGCTCACACTTGAGGGAAGATCAAAAAGTATGAAAGGTGTCATGGAGATTGTTGAAGAGCTCAATCTCCAAGCAAAGGAAGAGCAGGTCAAGAATTTTGATGTGGCTACTTTTAAAGCAAAGACTTCTATAAGGGAGACAACTGAAGATGTGAAAGTTTTTGAGAGGTCCCTTCTTCTCCCAAATCTACCATTTTATTTCATCTTTGGAAAGGAATTTATTCCACTCTATTACATTTAGGAACTCTTCAACCTAAGGGAAGACTATTGCCTTGCTGCTATAGTTGAGTCAGAGGAAGTTGCAAGGAGATTTATCAATGAGAAGGGAGAAAGAAAAGAAGAATCTATGTGTCTGGATTTAGCATTGTCAAATGAAGAATTCTAAGATTTGTCAGAAGCTCTTTCAAGCTGCTGTTAAAGAGCTATTTCAGAGAAGCCAACACTTGCTGATGAAGACTTTGATCAGCATCAGAAGGATCTTGGTATATACTCATTTGGGCATGGCTATTCATTTTTGGATGTTGTTGAGGACAAAGGAACCATATCTATGGACTCAAAAGAGCTCATTGAGAAGGAAGATGAGGTCAAGGCATGTAAAACAAAGTTTCTTGTGATGTGTTAGAGGTGATTGATTCAAGCGATTAGGGTCATCAGGGAATATCCGATGGGTCTTATCACTTGAATCGGTCGTGTCTATGACTTGCATGCAACAATGATAATTAACATTTATTGTGTGTATAAATACTATTTTAAACATTAATTATATGTTTCTATAAAGTTTAGGGTGAATAATTGAACAAGACCGATGCAAGTGATTAGGCCCGTTCGATATTCTCTAATGACCCTAATCGCTTGAATCGATTGTGTCTCATGCCTTGCTTTTGCTTGTGTTTCTAGTTATTTCTATGACTTTAAAAGTTTCCTTGGACTTCGTCTGACCTAGGTTTTTTATTTTTTTTCACAGTTATCTATATTGGATGAAGGGAACAAGGAAAACCATAGAGGAGAAAGGAAACACAAAGGTGGATATTCATTTAGTGATCCACTATCTTCCAAAATTGGATCGAGAATTATTTTGTGTTATTCATAAGCACTATAGCGAAGAGCCATATTTTGCACTATTCTCCTTCAGGGCTCTTTCAAGATACATGGGTTTTACTTCAATACCCTTTAATGCATATAGAGTTTTGCTACTTGAAAGAACAACTGCATTTAGAATTTTTGCATATGCCCCAGGATTCAATGCTTCAAGGGCATGCTACTTCCTTTGTTACTCAAGCTATGCAATGGTTGTAGGGGTGTCAGATGTTAAAAGCATTGCTCGCTACAGGACAAAAGAGTACGTGAGATATAGAGGAGATTTGCCAGAGCCAAGCTCATTCAAAAGACTCAAGAAGGATTAAATATATTTCTTTTCAAAGTTTTAGTCATGAAATGTACAAAGATAAATGTATTTATTGCCCAAAGAGATACAAGAGATTGCAAATATGAAGCATGTAACCTTTTTTTGTGTAATTGATCCATGACCTAATATTAATCCTTATTGATCCATGATCTATTTTTCTCTGGCGAACGTCCTATTTATCTGATGAGAATATTTTGCATGAGCTCTTTTGTAATTGTCTTCTCAAGAATCAATCAAAAAGCTCTTTGAAGGCAAATTTGCCAAATTCAAGCTCATTCAGAAGACTCAAAAAAAGATGTACATACATATACATATTTCTTTTCAAAGCTTATTACATCATGAAATTTACATACATAGACATGTTTATTTCTCAAATTATAAGGAGAAACGTACAATGATGATGTACAGTACAACCCAAATTCTCTCTATGTGAAATCCCAAAGAGTACACCATCAAACAAAGTTACAAAATACCCAAGGTTCTTGTTGTTGCTAACCTTCTCTGCACCAAACCTCCACCTTCTCCAAGAGCTTGCACTTTTGCACACCTTGCACTCAAGCTTCCAATAGGGGGAGGGATGGACACCTTCTATCATTGCGCACATAGCTTTAGTGGGACCTTGTGGCCTTTCATTGCCTTGCTTAGCACTCCTCTGCACAAACCTAAGGCACACTTCTTGCACTCTTTGCACTTGCTTCTCTGTGTCGCACACTCACTGTATGTCTCTTGCTCTTCTCTCTCCTAGTGTAGACTATGCTCACCTTGCCTAGTCTAACCAAGAATAATGCATTGCCTTGAGTTGAGTGTCGGTTCACATAGGCTCCTAACTGATAGCCTATCTTGGTGCTCACTTTTATGTCCCAAGATTGTCTCCAAATGGGTGCAGCCAACGAATCCCTATTTTGTCCTGTAGTGACTTTAGAACAAAACAGAAAATTTAATTGGGGGGCCATACTTTTGCTTTTGTGTACAATTTTGCTTCACATACCTTCACTCTTGCCTTCAATCCTTTAATATGTGTACCTAAGGGAGTGTTCACCTCAACCTTCCAAACACTTTAAAAACACTTTTGAACCTTGGAGAAATTACAGAAAGACAATGTGCACCTGCATCCACTTTTTGCAAAATAGAACCTTTGTGAACACTTGATTGTGCACTACCTATGCACTTTGACAACTGAACTTTGAATGCTTTGACCCTGATGATCTTGACTTTGACCTTGACCATGTTGACTTTGACCACTTTGACTTTGAATATGTTGAATTTGACCAATATGACATTGATGGGCTGAACAAGCATGCTACCCTTTTCACATGTCATTAATTCTAGAATGGAGTGCTCCATTGGTGGATTTATGAGATCGGGAACACTACCTAGTGAGGCTCGTCTAGCAAGAAGATGAAGCATGGAGCAAGAGGCTCAGGACTATGCCTTCGTAGGAAACAACCTATACCAAAGAGGCAAAGATGGTTACTTAAGACTATGTATTCACGAATCAAATGATTTGAAATCTTAGAAACTGCACATAGCGGTGTTGCAGGTGGACACTTTGGGCCTGATCGAGTAGTTAAGACTATTCTATTCTCAGGAATATGGTGGCCCACTCTTCATATGGATCCACATACCTATGTGAAGAGATGTGACACATGCCAATCTGCACAATATCCGATTAGAAAAGACGAAATCCCTTTGAGGCGGATGATGGAAGGATGCGCATTCTCGAAGTGGGGCATAGACTTTGTAGGTCCTATTAATCCCCCTGCTAGAAACTCCAATATAGAGTACATAATTGTAGCCACAGACTACCTTACAAAGTGGGTAGAAGTCAAAGCACAACAAAGAACGATGCTCAAATGATGGCTAAGTTCTTATTCAAGAACGTGTTCACTAGATATGGGTTACCAATAGAGTTAGTAAGTGATAGAGGTCTGCATTTCTTGAATGAAGTAATTGAAATCCTTCTCCAAGAATTTTTGGTGATACATAAGAAGTCTGCCCCCTATCATCCACAATCTAACAAACAAAACGAGAGCATAAATAAGATGAAATGTAATGTATTGACAAAATTGGTAAATAAGAAACGCTCTGATTGGGATAAACAACTTCATCATGATGTTTGGGCATATGGAGTAGCCTACAAAATGGTACTCAATGCCACCCCATTGCAGATGGTCTTTGGATAGAATGTTGTGTTACCATTAGACTTTTTGATTCCGAATCTAAAAGTACCACAAGAGCATGAGTGTAATGGACACGAGTTGTCCTCTAGGATATTTGATCTAGAATGCTTAGGTGAGACTAGGCTATGAGCGGGAAAGGCATCTACACTGCAAAGAAAAGACAAAAGGCCCACTTCGATGCACACATCAAGGATAAAGGATTCAAAGAGGGAGACCTCATGTTGTTTTATACATTAAAGCAACATGCCTGCAAATTGGAAAAAAGAGGATATGGATCCATGATCATTAATAGAATTTCCAGTAGTGGTGTGGTTCAATTGGCCACTCTAGAAGGTGACATCTTGCCAAGCTATATAAGTGGATGTCAGGTAAAGCTATATCAAGAACCTCTTACAAAGGATATGGTAATGAGGCTCAACACGGATAAAAAATGAAAAGCTTAAGAGTTAAGGATTATAGAAGAAGCACATGTAGAGGGTAGAGAGCGCATTAGGAGAAATAAGTTGAGGTGACAAGGCCTAGATCTCAACCTCAATGCCCCAAGATATCACATGGCCATGTGCTAAACATCAAGTGTAATTGCTTCTCAAATAATTGACCGATGTCCCTTTGTGACCATAGAGGTAGGACAAGGGCAAAATATAAGGATTGTGCAAGCCTTGATTGACTCAAGTGCAGCAACTAGTGCAGTTAAACTTTCATACTGCCAAGACCTACAAGTGAACATCAATCCCATAGAAGCTTATCTCATAGTTTTGGGAGGTGTGGAAAATTCCTTGTTTGGTCGAGGTGGAGCTTCCCATCTACCTTGAAGATGTCCCAATGACAATCAAAATGCTAGTGTGTCAAGATGAGGACCTTATGGAATCACTTGTTTTGGTTCAAGATTGGATATATGACATGCAATCAACTTAAACTTAAGAAGTCAACTTCTTCAAGTTTGGGTTCATGAACAATGCATTACATTAGAATTAGAGAACTGCATGATCACAAATATAAATAACACACATTCTCTTAGTTCTTCTAAGCCTAATGATCGAGAAGAAGATGTTGAGTGTGTGAACAGCTCTATGATGCAAAATGATTCAATCATGGAAGAATAAGATCAAGGGGGAATGAACCTCTTTTCTTTTCCAAAGATTAATGCAACCACAACATTTCAACCTCGGAGGCAAGCAAAATAGTACAAACCAATTGCTATATCAAATAAACAAACAAAATTCAAGAAGAAAGTAGTTCGGGCATGAAGTAGATCTAGGTACGAAAGGGAGAGCAATCAATCACACCATTGCAGTCGATCTCATTATCAAAGAAGCGATAGAGAAAGCCTAGGCAACAAGTAGTAGAACAACAAATATCTCTATCTCAAAGAGTACTCCAAATCTGGGTACCAAAGTAGGCAATGAAGGCCGACCACAATAACATACAAATTTGGGTGTCTAAGAAAGTAGTTAGAGCTCAATAAGGGCAATCATATATGTGGGTACCCATGGAACTCTTACATGCACAGAACCCTAGGCCCTCACTCATGAGAAAAGTCTCAACAAAGAAGCCAGGGAGCAGGAAGAGTCAAAACCAAGTACAAACACCAAAAGAAGATAAACTCACCTCTTCAGCAATCGTAAGAAGACAATCAACAAGGATATGGGTTTGGAAGCCGAAAGCACCATTAGCCCCCACAAAACCATAGAGCCAAACATGAGGGACATAGAATTTAAGAAACCATCCAAAGGTGTAGAGACCAAAAGTGATTAGTACATGGCTGAACACTATTCTAAAATGGATCCCTATAAGGCAAAATGATCATTTGTCATTCAACCATATATTGCTTGCATTGTTTCGAGATCCAATGGATATCTCTAAACACAGATTGCATCAATGTTTGCAAGTAACATCGGAAGCCTTGACATGCAACAACCAGAAGTACTTGGCATGTTAACTCTAAAACCCAAGTTTGAAAATCTAGAAGACGTGAGTATCTCTGCACCAAATCATAGTTGATAGCTACTCAAAATCAACATGGACAACCTATTTTAAACAACTAGAAATTTTTGGAAGCTTACAAATACACCATCAGGGTGGAATCCAAGGAAGAAGCACATATGAAGGGATTAAACCTTCCAAAGACTAGCAGTGACAAAATGAAGAATAGGATAATCGACCTTGCTACATTTGGATGACAAACTGCTCTTATTGATACATGATGGATGCTACCTCTCAAAGTATTACATGGAACAACCACCCCAACAAAGGTCTATTAGGGATGACAGACTCAAGGGGGCGGGACTGTTGGCACTCAAGGTCAAGCAGAAGGTGTCAGAACGCATCAAAGAAGTGGACACACAAGAAGAGGGAGCATGTAGGGAGCTCCAAGAAGCATGTCAAATTTTCAGAAGAAATCCCTATTAAAATAGTGATTTTCATCACTAAAAACCATTGTAAATATCATTTCACATTTTTTGCGACTCCATTTTTTTTAAGCCGAGGAGTCCTCAAATGTGAGGAGTATTAGAAGTACCTACATATCAATTTTCATAGTTTTTTTATTATGTTTGAGCCCCCAAATAAGCCTTGGAACCTAATTTTTAACTAGGTCTACACAGGGCCAAAATTAGTCCAAAAAATATAAAAAGAGCTAGAGAGCTCATTTTTGGCGTTATCTTGTTAGTAGCTTGTAAGAAATTTAGCTAGTTTGGAGAGTGAACTTATTCTTGAGTGTTGTAAACTTTCTTTGAGCTTGCTAATAGAAGCTTCCATTGTTCCTATCTTTGTTATCTTTCCTTGTGTACATGTGTGCGTGTATGCATGTATGTGCTTGTCACTCACATTTGCTCACCACAATCACTCATGATCTTCATATCTTCCTCACGTCTTTGTGGATTGACAAGTAAAGGAGGTGGTACTCATGCTTGAGCTACAACTCACTTTGAGACACATATATGCATCTTTTACTCTTATCATGAGTAATGTGCATGCCAAGAATATGTTTGGCAGCCCCCAAATCCTTCATATCAAATGTTTGACTCAACTTCTTTTTGAGAATTGACAATTTATAAGAGGACTTCCTAGAAATCAACATATCATCGACACAAAGTATCAAGCATATCAAGCTGCCATCTGAGCATCTCTTTGTGTAGAGACAATGATCCTCATTGCTTTGTGAATAGCCTTGAGACTTCATAAAAGCATCAAAATTTTGGTAACATTGTCAAGACTCTTTAAGTCCATATAAGCTCTTCTTCAGCTCACAAACTAGACTTTCTTTGCCAAGAACTACATGACCCTCTAGTTGTTCCATATAGATCTCATCTATAAGATCTCCATGCAAGAAAGCAATTTTCACATCCATTTTGACTAGCTCTAAGTCCTCCATTGCAATGAATCCAAGCAACATTCAAAGGGTAATCATCTTGAACACTGGAGAGAATATTTCCTTGAAATCAACACCATGTTGTTGCTTAAAACCTTTTGCAATAGGTCATGCTTTATACTTTGCAGAAGCATTATCTAATGTGAATTTCAACTCATATACCCATTTACATGGCAAAGCTTTCTTGCCCTTTGGCAAAGGTACTAAATCCCAAGTACCATTCTTGTGAATAGAATCCAACTCACTCTTCATTGCACGCTCCCGCTTGACATGATCCTTTGTCTGCATTGCCTCTCTGTAGCAAGAAGGTTCACCAGCATCTATTAGCATAAAAAAATCCAAACTTGGAACATATCTATTGGGTGGATGTCAGACATGTGCAAAGCATGTTAATGGTTGTTGAACAAGAACATTTGCAGATTGATCTGATTGGACATTCTCTTGAACATCCCTATGTTCAACATTTTTATGCATGCTAGCAGAAGGACTAGTATCATCAAACACCACTCTTCTCACTTCAACCTCCTTAATGGCTATTTATGCATCTTAGACTCATTGAAAATAACATCACTACTTCTAGTCACTAACCGTGCTTCAAGATTCCATAAGTGATATTTAAATTGTCCTTCTCATCCATATCCAAGACAAATGCATTTCTTTGACTTATGAGCCATTGTTTATCTAAGATTCTTGGGTATATGAACATAATATTCTTCATACCCAAAAATTCAAAGATGTTTATAATATGGTGGCTTCCCTATCCATAACTCGTGTGCCCCTTTCAGGCCTTTGGTAGTACTAGGTGAAAGGTTAATCACATGAACTCTAGTCAATATTGCTTCTATCCAAAAGCTCTGTGAAAGGTTTGCATGATGCAGCATAGAAACTACTCTATCATGAATAGTTCTATTTATCCTTTCAGCTACACCATTCTATACTAGGGTATACGGAGCTGTAAACTTTCTACAAATTCTTGTAGACTGATAGAAAGGTTGAATTCATGTGAAGTTTACTCATCCCCATGATCTGAATGTAAAGACTTTGAGCTTAGTTCCTTTTTTAGTCTCAACTGAAGCAAGCCATTTTCTAAAGGTAGGGAATACTTCATCCTTCCATTTGATTGGATATACCCATAATTTTCTAGTAGCATCATCTATGAAAGTGACAAAGTAAAGAGAACCACCTAATGCAATGCATAAGAGATTTGCGAAGCTTCCTTGGTTTGGCACAATATGAGAGAGCACACATTAGGGAGTTTTCTTGAATTGAAAATCCTCTTACAGAATTGAAAAAGAAAAACAAAGACTCCGCATGGAATGATGAATGTGAAAATGCATTTAAAGAATTAAAATAGAAAATTACTAAAAATTGTGTGCTAAAAAATACTTGAGTTAGGGAAGCAATTTATTGTTGCATGTGATGCTAATGGAAGTCAAATCGGATGTGTACTTTCACGAGAAGGAATGGTAGTGACTTATGAGTCAAGGAAACTAAGGAAACATGAATTATGTTATACAACACATGACTTGCAAATGCTTGCAGTTGTTCATGCACTTAAACGTTGGAGACACTTATTGCTTCAAGTAAAGTTTGAATTAAGAACGGATCATCAAATCCTTAAATATATCTTTACTTAGCCTTTACTCAACAATAGACAAAAATGATGGATTGAATTGCTAAGTGAATATGATATTGATATTAAATACTTAGGAGGAAAATAAAACAAAGTGGTTGATGCTTTGAGTCCTAAACCTTTATGCAATTCAATTTCTATTTTATCCTATGATTTTGATATTAAAAAAGAATTAAAAAAATAGTTGTATTATGCAACAATCTTGGAATTTTTGTATTAAAATCTAGGTTCTATGTTTCAAGGAAAATTTCATTTGAAAAATAATGATTTGTATGATAATTCTCATTTATGTATTCTTTCAGAATCTATTTTGAAAGAAAAAATTGTACATGACTATCATGATGCATCTTTCTCTACGAACCTTGGTTTTTCTAGGACTTGTGCTAAAGTGAAAGCTTCATATTATTGGCCATGTATGAAATATAACATTAAGAGGTATGTGAAAGAATGTTTGAAATGTCAACAAGTTAAGGCTGAATTTAAAAGGAGCCTTGGTATGTTACAACCATTAGATGTGCTTGCTAAAAAATGGGAGCCATCTCTATGGATTTCATAACAAAGTTGTCTGTGATCAGAAGTGGGAATGATACCATCTTTGTTGTTATGGACCGTCTTACAAAGATGGCACATTTTCATCCCATGGGGAAAATCGATACAGCTATGCATGTTGCTAGACTTTTCATAAAAGAAATTTTTAGGTTACATGCTAAACCTAAAAGGATAATTTTTTATAGGGATGCAAGGTTTACATCTAGTTTTTGGAAAGCAAAATTTCAATCCATAGGAATAGAATCATGCATGAGTATTGCATTTCATCATCAAAGTGATGGTGAAACCTAGAGGGTTAATGAGGTGCTTGAGGATTTGTTACTTATGTATGTAAATGATAAGCAGAACAATTGGACTAAGTATTTGCCTTTGGTTGAGTATGCATATAATAGTGCATGGCATTCATCTATTAGGATGACACCTTTTGAAGCAATATATGCCTCTAATTCTTTGCTACCTTATTCACTTCTTAATTCACAAAATCAGATTGAGGTATGCAAATAGATGCTTGAAAACATGTAATTGGAGCTGAATAAGGTAAAGAAGAACATTAAAGATGCACAGAATTTTTGAAAGTTATATCATGATCTCAAAAATAGACCCTTGAAATTTAGAACAAATGAGCTCATTTTTTTGAAAGTGAACCCTTCTAAATCAAGTTTCGTTTTATGGAAAGAGTGTCGATTATCTCCATGTTATGTTGGTCGTTTTAAGATCTTAAAGAAAGTTGATTGAGTCACATATTTACTTGATTTGTCTAACACTTTGAAAATTGATCGAGTTTTCCAAGTTAGATTACTTAAAATGTATGTTCCTTATGTTGATCATGTTCTATGAGACAAATCTAAGTTGGAGGGAGATGCCACTTTTGAGCTTGAACCAAAAGTTATAAAGAATGATTGAGGAAGCGAATGATCAAGGTAAGTGTTCTAACCCTAGACTTTAATGCATGGCAACTACTTCTCATTCAAGGGCACTAGTTATTAGGATTATTGGGTCCATATCCACACATAAGGTTAGTTTCCTGATTGATTTGGGTAGTACAAATTGTTTCCTTTCACTTAAGATGGTAGAGGCTTTAGGATTTCATATTGAGATGCAAACCAAAAAACCTGTACAGATGGTTAATTGTAGGATACAATATTCTCGAGGTTGTATTGAGAGTCTTGATTTTATGTTAGGTGAACATAAGTTTTTGGGTACCTTCCATGTAATTGAAATGAGAGAATGTGGTGTAATCATTGGCATGTATGAGTGTAATTCAGGTTTTCATCTATTTCTGCTATAAAGTTGATTAGGCGTATTTGGTAGGGCTATGAGACATGTTTGATTTATATGAATGACCTTCATGAGAAGAAGAAGGAAAACGAAATACTTTAATATGTCATAAAACTTTTATATGCATATGTAGATGTATTTCCTGATGATCTACCGTGCATGCCTCCTCCTAGGAAAATTAACCTGTCTATAGACCTCTATCCAAGAAGTGAGCCTTATTCTAGAGTACCTTATAGGTTCAATATTGATGAATTGAAAGAACTAAAGCTCCAACTAGATGATCTATTGAAGAAGGGGTTGATAAGAGCTAGCGTTTCACCTTGGGGAGCACCCATTTTATTGCAAAAAAAGAAAAAAGGATCATACATACTTTGTATTCACTATAGGGGATTGACCAAGAAAAACATCAAGAACATGTATCCCCTTGCACATATAAATGAATTGTTGAGTCAATTGAGTAGTGCCAGAGTATTCATTATCATTAAATTAGAGAAAAGTATGAGGACATACCCAAAGCTGCTTTTGCAACACGATATGGTCCTTATATGTTCACAGTTTTGCCTTTTGGATTGACAAATGCTCTTGCCTTATTTATGTGTTTGATGAATAATGTGTTTCATGAAGATCTCGATGAATTCATTTTGTGTATTCTAAGGATGATGATGAACATGCATTGCATCTCACAAAGACTTTACAAAAACTCAAAGAGCATAAACTATATGGTAAGATGAATAAATGTTTTTCTGCAAAGGTGGAAGTGACTTTTCTAGGGATATTTCTTTCTAAGGAAGGGATTCACATAGATCCTAACAAAGTTAAAAGCATAGTTGATTGGCCAACACCCAAATCTATGAGAGATGTGAGAAGCTTCCTTGATTTGGCACAATATGAAAACTGTGTGCTAAAAATACCTCAGTTAGGGAAGCCATTTATTGTTTTATGTGATGCTAATGGAATTCAAATTCGATGTGTACTTTCACAAGAAGGAAGGGTAGTGGCTTATGAGTCAAGGAAACTAAAGAAACATGAATTAAATTATACAACACATGACTTAAAAATGTTTGCAATTGTTCATGCACTTAAACATTGGAGACACTTATTCCTTGGAGTAAAGTTTGAATTAAGAACCAATCATCAAAGCCTTAAATATATCACTACTCAACCTTTAGTTAACAAGAGACAAAAATGATGAATCAAATTGTTAAGTGAATATGATTTTGATATTAAATACTTGGTAGGAAAAGAAAGCAAATTGGTTGATGCTTTGATTCATAAACCTTTATGCAATTCAATTTCTATTTTTCCTCTAATTTTTATATTAAAAAAGAATTAAAACAAGATATGTATTATGCAACAATCTTGAATTTTTTTTATGAAAATCTAGGTTCTATTTTTTAGGATATTTTCATTTGAAAAATAATGATTTATATTGTGATTCACATTCAAGTATTTCTTCAAAATCTATTTTGAAAGAAAAGATTATGCATGACTATCATGATGCACCTTTCTCTACACACCTTGGTTTTTCTAGGACTTATGTTAAAGTGAAAGCTTCATATTATTGTGTTGAAATCAATGTCCAATAATCTTTCGTCCATACGAACCTGAAACTTCGTAGTGTGAAACCATCTTTTACAAAGTTAAAAGATAACAAAATCAAAAGCAAAACACTTACGTTTTTTAAGATCGCATATAGAAAAGCAAAGGAAGGAGTTTTACATTTTTGTATAACGAAAGCTTTTATGGATTACGATATGAGTTTTTTATCGTGATTAGATCGCAAGAGCTTTATGGATGGTCGTAGCTTTTTTATTAAGCTTTTCAAAGAGTTACAACTACTATATAACAACCTCTTGGCTCATTGTGTAACTAACTCAATCAAAGATCTAGAGCTTGGAGATCTTCTTGAAGACAGAGTGTTCTCACACTCTTGAAGGAGGTGAAGTTGTGGTGAAGGAGAGGCTACTCTCATTGCAGCAAGAAGTCCTCTACGAGGTGGTGGTAACTATCTTTTGTGAGTTAACCTTGTGGTTGATTTACAATTTCATCACACTATTTTGTTAGCTTTGTTGCTTCATTCTCTTCACACACACTTAGATTATGTCAACATAATCTAAATTTTGTATCATCATCTTCTTATTCTTCCATTAGTGAGTGCACCACTTTGTATGGTTGAGTAGTACTCCCATGTTGTAATTTGGACATCTATTATTTTTAGTGAAGTAAGCATCCAGCTTATGTTCCCTATCCTTGTCTCAAGATCTCTTTCTTTCTCTATCTCACTTATCATCTTGTCAATTAATTTGTGTATGCTCAAGAGGTTTTAGTATTGGAACGATCTTGGGGCCCCAAATTCCAACACTTGGTACCAGAGCTACATAATTGACATACACACTTAAGATAAGATGAGTGAGATTAGAATCGAGATTGAAGACAAGTTGGATGGATCTTCTAATTATCCCATGTGGAGTTTCATGATGATGAACTTGTTAGTGACAAAGGATTTATGGAGTATCGTCAATGGATCCTTAACAAGACCAAGACGAGAAGGCGAAGAAGGGTCTACAGAAGCTTCAAGAGGTACTGGAATTGCTATTACAGAACCAACTGAAGAAGAGGTAACCACTTCGACATCCAGAGTCAGTGCTAGGTCTTTACCTAGAGTTCCTCCTACTGAAGATGAGGCAAGATGGGATGTTAGAGATGCTTTAGCACTTTCATTCATAGCAATGACTGTCAAAAAGCATATTCTACCACAGATCAGATCTTGCAGAAGTTCTAGTCAAGCTTGGTTAAAGCTCGATAATCTTTTTCAGAGCAGAAATCCTACTAAGAAAGCTCACTTGAGGAGACAACTAGCAAATACAAGGATGAAAGCTGGTGAGTCAATTCAAACCCACATTACAAGACTCGTTGACTTGAGAGATCAACTTCTAAATGTAGGAGTTGAGATATCAGATGAAGAAATGGTAAATACGCTGATTAATTCACTTCCTATTTCATATCGATCTTTCATAACCACTCTTACCCTTACCACAAGAGATAGAGAGGTTACATTTGAAGAGTTAGAGTTCTTGTTGCTTCAAGATGAAGATCAGTTGAAGGGAATGGAAGAGAATGAAGAAGCGCTTTCATCTTCATCAAAGGGTAAGAAGAAGAAGGATAAGAAGAAGGAAAAACAATCCAAGAAGGAAAGTAGATCCCTCTCACCTTCTACTTCAGATTCTGTATCTACGACATCTAAAGAGAATTCTTCTAAGAAGAAGGTAAAAATATGTTCTTTTTGCAAGAAACGTGGACATATTCAGTCAGAATGTTATAGAAGGATTGCAGTAGAAAAGAAAAAGGCATCAGGTAATGTTGCAAAAGATGATAAAAAAAGGAAATCTCAAGGTGATTCTTATGCCTATATCACCATTGAGGAAGTAGCTTTTGATCAAGCACCTTTACAAGTTCTTTCAGCAAGTCCTTGGATATTCGACTCAGGTGCTACTAAGCATATGATAGGTTGCAGAGATGTATTTTCTTCTCTTTCCTATTCTTCAGGTAGAAGAGTTAATATTGCAGATGGCAATGATTTGGATGTTGTGGGAATAGGTACAGTAACCCTAAAGTCAAGAGAAGGTGGTGTTTTTCAAATTTCAGATGTCCTTTATGTACCTGAAATGAAGAAGAATCTACTATCTATATCTGCATTTTTAAGTGATGGTTTTGAATTTGTATTTGAGAAAGATCTTTGTAAGGTCTTATCACATAAAGAAGACAAGGGTCTTTTACAAGGTGAGCATAAAGGAGGGGTCTTTGTTTTGTCAAAAATCAGTCAGGCATATGTAGTCAAATCTTCGTCACCGGTGGAAGATATGAAGCTATGGCATGAAAGATTTGGACAGATCAGTTTTGGAGCTCTCAAGAATATCAAAGATAGAGGTATGGTTGAGAGTTTACCCTCATTCAAGCTACTTGATGATTATATGTGAAGGTTGTCTTGAAGGTAAGATGCATAAACTACCTTTCAAGAAACATGGTCATATTACAGCTACCAGAAAATTGCAGATTATTCATTCAGATGTGAATGGACCTATGAGAGCAGACTCTATTCAGGGTTTGAGGTATTTTGTCCTACTTGTGGATGATTTTACAAGATACTCATGGATCTATGGTCTTAAGTCGAAGTCAGAAGTCTTTCCTATGTTCAAGAAGTTTGTAGCTATGGTTGAAAATGAAAGTCAGGAAACTGTCCAGATTCTCAGAAGTGATAGAGGTGGAGAATACTTGTCAAATGAGTTTCAGAAATTTCTTGATGAGAAAGGTATTACTCGACACCTTACTATTGCTTATACTCCTCAGCAAAATGGTGTTGCAGAAAGAAAGAATAGAGTACTTGTTGAAATGATGCGGAGCATGATGGCGTCCAAGAGGCTTTCACCAAAATTCTGGTTTGATGCAGTACATACAGCTAATCACATTTTAAATAGGTAATCTACAAAAGCTTTAAAGGTAATCATACCGTATGAAGCTTATTATGGTAGAAAACCTAATGTGAGTTACTTCAAAGTGTTTGGATCACTTTCTTATGTACATGTTGAGAAAAAGGACCGAGGTAAACTAGATGTAAAGGCAAAGAAAGCTGTTTTTATTGGATATCCTGTTGAAAGTAAAGGATACAGGTTTTATGTTCCAGAGACAGGTGAAGTTATTCTTTCATGTAATGCTTATATTGTTGAAGATAAGGTTTATGATAAAGAAGCAAAAATTCCGAATTTCATTAGTGAAAATGACTATGGAATTCTTAGAAAGATTCCGGATGTACATGTTCAACCATATCAGGAGGGAGTTAAAACTCAAATTCCTAGTATTCAAGAAAAAGTTGAAGAAAGAGGAATTTCACAACCTTCTACAGACTCAGTTCCACAAGAAACTTTGATTCCAGAAATGGAAGAAGTTAAAGTTCAAGAAAGTCCTAGTACCTCGGCAGGACAAGTTCGAGAACCTGTGGAAGCTGAAAGTTCAGAAAGAGTTTCACCACTATTCAAGGATACACCTACGTGGTTATATCAAACTTGGAAAGATAGTGGTATAAAGACTTTTACTGGAAGAACAAGGAGTCAGACTAGACAACAACAACAAGATCATGTAAGAACAAGAAGTCAAACTAGACAGCAAAAAGATCATGTAAGTTTTGCTGAAGACTTCGAGATTCATGATATTTTGGCACTTATGACTATTGAAGATGAACTTGCGTGTGTTAAAGATGCACTTAACATTCCTATTTGGAGAAAATCTATGCAAGAAGAGATTGATTCTATTCATAAGAATCAAACTTGGCAGTTATGTGAGTTACCAGAAGGAAAGAAGGCTATAGGTGTAAAATGGATCTTCAAAATCAAAAGGAAAGCAGATGGTACTATTGATAGATACAAGGGTAGGTTGGTTATCAAAGGATATGCACAACAAAAAGGTATTGATTATGATGAGACATTTGCTCCTACGTCTAGGATGACTATTATTAGGTCAATACTTGCTCTAGCAGCACATTTTGGTTGGCATATATATCAACTTGACATCAAAACTGCTTTTCTAAATGGTGATTTACACGAGGATGTGTATATTCAGCAGCTAGAAGGTTTTGAAGAGACAGGTAAAGAACACTTAGTGTGTAAGCTTATAAAAGCTTTGTATGGTTTAAAACAGGCACCTAGAGCATGGTATGAAAAGATACATACATATCTTTTATCCATTGGTTTCCATAACTCAGATGCAGCTCCAACTCTTTATGTCAAAGCTGAAACAGGTATGATGATTATAGCAATCATTTATGTGGATGATATTATAGTCACAGGTCCCAGAGATGAAGATTTGCAGATGTTCAAAGAAGAATTGAAGCAAACATTTGATGTGAATGATTTAGGCATTCTACATTATTATCTTGGGATTCAGTTTCTGTTTCGAGATGAGTGTATCTACATGACACAGCAGAAGTACATTGAGAAACTTTTGGAAAGGTTTCAGATGGGTGATTCTAAACCTATGCAAACACCTATGGATCAGAACATGTCTTTACAAATGGTAGCAAACGCAGAGCCATTTGATGCTACTCTATATAGTCAAGCAGTTGGTTGCTTGATATATCTTTGTAATACACGTCCTGATATACAGTTTGCAGTTTCTCAAGTATCAAGGTTCATACAAAATCCGATAGTGTTACATTGGAAAGCAATAAAGCGGATCTTTCATTATTTGAAGGGAACTTCAAATTATGCTATGGTATTTTTGAAATCTACACATTTGTTACAAAAAGGATTTTGAGATTCTAATTGGGCAGGTGATAGAGACACAAGAAGAAGTACTAGTGGATTTTTTTTTATCTTGGAGATTGTCTTATCTCATGGTATTCGAAGAGACAACCCACTATTGCCACTTCATCATGTGAAGCTGGATATCGTGCAGCATTTACAGCTACTCTAGAGTCACTATGGTTGTAGAAGATTTTCAGTTACCTTGATGTAAGAGTACATCAACCCATTCAGATATTTTAAGATAGCCAAAGTGCTATAGCTATAGCTAAGAATCCAGTGCATCATGCAAGGACAAAACATATAGAGGTACACTACCACTATATTTGAGAGCAGATAGCTAAGAAGCACATTGAGCTGGTTTATATTCTTTCTAGTGAGAATGTTGCAGATATATTTACCAAAGCATTGACTAGAGATAGTCATGAGAAGATTTGCAGGTTACTGAAGCTTATATCATTGTGACATTGAAGGAGGGATTGTTGGAATCAATGTCCAATAATCTTTCGTCCATGCAAACTTGAAACTTCGTAGTGTGAAACCATCTTTTACAAAGTTAAAAGATAACAAAATCAAAAGCAAAACACTTACGTTTTTTAAGATCGCATATAGAAAAGCGAAGGAAGGAGTTTTACGTTTTTGTATAACGAAAGCTTTTATGGATTACGATATGAGTTTTTTTATCGTGATTAGATCGCAAGAGCTTTATTGACGGTCGTAGCTTTTTTATTAAGCTTTTCAAAGAGTTACAACTACTATATAACAAGGCCTTGGCTCATTGTGTAACTGACTCACTCAAAGATCTAGAGCTTGGAGATCTTCTTGAAGCCAGAGTGTTCTCACACTCTTGAAGGAGGTGAAGTTGTGGTGAAGGAGAGGCTACTCTCATTGCAGCAAGAAGTCCTCTACGAGGTGGTGGTAACTATCTTTTGTGAGTTAACCTTGTGGTTGATTTACAATTTCGTTACACTATTTTGTTAGCTTCGTTGCTTCATTCTCTTCACACACACTTAGATTATTTTGACATAATCTAAATTTTGTATCATCATCTTCTTATTCTTCCATTAGTGAGTGCACCACTTTATATGGTTGAGTAGTACTCCCATGTTGTAATTTGGACATCTATTATTTTTAGTGAAGTAAGCATCCAGCTTACGTTCCCTATCCTTGTCTCAAGATCTCTTTCTTTCTCTATCTCACTTATCATCTTGTCAATTAAGTTGTGTATGCTCAAAAGGTTTTAGTATTGGAACGATCCTGGGGCCCCAAATTGCAACATATTGGCAATGTATGAAATATGACATTAGGAGGTATGTGAAAGAATGTTTGAAAATGTCAACTAGTTTAGCCTGAATTTAAAAGGAGTCCTAGTATGTTACAACCATCAGATGTGCATGATAAAAAATGGGAATCCATCTCTATGGAATTCATAACAAATTTGCCTATGGAAAAAAGTGGGCATGATACCATCTTTGTTGTTGTGGATTGTCTTACAAAGAAGGCACATTTTCATCCCATGAGGAAAACTAATATAGTTATGCACGTTCCATTACTTGATTAAAAATTTTGTAGTTCCTGTGTTTTATGTCTCATTTGGTTGCATGAAGATAGGTTAATGAAGAAATTTTCCATAGTTTTTAATCTCTCTAGAATTTCCAATTTTGAAGGGCTCAAAAGTGATATTTGGAAGTGGATTTGGACCTAAGGCATCTCTACCACTTCTGTATAGATTCAAGAATTGAATATTTTGTGTCTCACAAGCCTACGCAAATTTCTCACTGTTTTTGAGTTAGAGGGCTGGGAAAAGTACTGTTTTTAGGAACTTAAAAAAAAAAAGAGAGAATCCTTGATTCATCTTATTCATGTTCATGGATTTAGAAAATTAACATTGGTATGTGGGTTATTTCGGGTGATTGATGTGTGCATGAGTGTGTTGCAAGGATGCTTCTATTTTTGCATGTACGATCCTTGAGGTGCACATAAAAAGTGGACACATGGGAAGTCAGGAATTCTTGCATGCAACATGCAAAAAAAGATGCTAAGGGGGGTTCACCTTGAAGCTTTTTTATAGATTTTGTAATGTAGATGAGAACTTCTTATAAATCGGTACATATAATAAATTTATTTCTCTCTCTTCTTGTTTTGCACATACTCTATTTTTCTACCTTATATCTTGTTGTGCCGAATTCTATTATTTTGTGTGGGATTGTGATTGAAGATTAAGAGACTTGTTACAAGTCGTATCTGAGCAGAGTTGGATTCCATGACAAGATGCAAGCTTTGAAGAAGAAGATAGAAGAGCAAAAGGAGCTTATCCATAGACTGCGTACAAAATTACATAAAGAAAGACCAGAAAAACAAAAACACGGTACTACAAATGCTTTCATGGACCTCAATGATCAAGGTGTTAATGATGCAGGCACATCAAATGCATGTAGCGCACACTTAAGCAAGTGTTTAAAAGAGAAAAATTAAATGAATTTGATGGTGAGAAGAAAATTGGAGAGGATCTAGAAGCATTGATCAAGGAGCTCGAAGATTCCTTTGATCTGAGCATGTTTAGTGGGGTTCTTTCTTTTAGAGTTTTTCACGCTCCTTGACATCATAAAGTCAATTGACTTTAAATCAGTTAGTAAATTATCCAAAGCATTGCAAGTTTTTGAAAGCGTATACCATAGCATATGCCTATACAAATGCATTATATTTGGTGTCTTCTTCTCCCAAAGCCAAACTCAAAAATTTGAGTGTAAACCACCACCACATCTAGCCCCTCCAAGCCTGTGTGGCCTCCGGACACACCACCACCACCAATCTCCAAGTCTCTGTTAGAAATCAAATATGGTGATAAAAAAAATCATGTGCATGGGTTATCGAACACATGTGCCTATGCACGAACATGCAATGAGCCCTACACATGCATGCTCTAAGTGCATTGAAAAATATCATGCCGCATAGACAAGGTAGCACGCATCTAATGTTGAGGCTTTTCAAGCCAAACTTAACTTCATCTTTTATCATGCATCTACAACCCAATTGTTGTGCAATTAGATGTGCATCTATGAGCTTCAAATTTAGTGCACATACATATTCAAACATGCATACTCTAGATGCAAGCAAGCGTTCATAATCATGGTGCAGATATGGAAACAATTCTCGTTGGTTCCTACTTGAAGAAGCTCACCACTGATAATTCGACTCACAAATGTAGTCACTCTCAACGTTGCTCATGAATAAAATCTACTCTTGTTCATACCATTTAGAAACACATTCCATATGCAAATAGACATGCATCTAAGAGAAAAATCAACATGTGTATATGTTGATATATTTAGGTAGTGATGTGTATGAACACACTAGGACCTGTTGAAGAATCACTCACAAATTTGACATACAGACAGACATAAAGACGAAGAAAGACAAAGAGAAGCAGAAACAAAGCATTCAGAAAATCAAGCCTTAGTGAAGGGACAAATTCACGATTGTAATATAGTTCATAGAAACTTCCAAAAATACGAGTTTTGAATCTCGGAACAAAATGTATATATATGAGGTAGAAGATCATAATATTATGAGCGAAGAAGGAAGCAGAGAGAGCGCATAGAACCGGAATAGAATAGCACATATAGAAACTGAGGATAGTGATATAGAAGATGCCAGAGATTGCGTATGTAGAGATGAATAATAGAACCTGAACTGTCGGGTATTCATCTGAGAGAGATGGTAAGGAATAACTACTAAGAGTAGGAGAGTTTTACATAGCTATGAGCAAAGTGAGGCCAAGCTATTTTTGTACACATCTTCTCTAATAGAAAACACATGTTCATGTGGAAGTTTGAGCGCATTCTTCGTATGTAAAGATATCTGAGTGATTTCATGTTACTGTGAAAGTTAGTTAACAGTTACAGTTTTCTTAGTAAATGTTTTCCGATACATCTACAAGTTAGATCTCGCAACATAGTGTAAAGTTTTTCATGAGAGATAGCTCATCTTGAAGCCAGTAGTCTCAACTATAAGTTGATCAAAAGACTTCTGTGAAATGGGACAAGTACACACAGTATTGTGTCTGAAAGTAAAGACATCCAGAACTGGTGAAGTTTTTTCTTAAACTTCAGATAGTGTTTATTCACTGAAGGAAGTTCAGGTATTACTTCTTTACTTCATCTAGAATCATTTGAAGTAACTACAAATAGAATTGCATTGATTCCGGTAACATTCTGGTACAATTACAGTGACAGACTGGTGAAGTTCCGGTGATGTTTTGGTGAGTTTTCAAACACAGTTTTGATATATTTGAGTGGCAAAAAGTATATCTAAGAGTAAGCTAACAAAGAATTGTAAAGACTGAAGTAAACCAGATCAGAATTGACGCCTGAAGGAAAGGAAAAGTTTTCTGTAAAGTGAATTTTCAAATTTCACTAAAGATAGTTATAAAGTTGTCAGCTTCAGGAAGCTTGCTAAGCTATTGATGATTATAGAGGTGTTCTAACATCACTCTAGCTTAGTTCTTGTGGCATGGTGAATTCCGCAGTTGAGCTTTAGCTAGTTAAGCTCACTCGCCGCGTCAACAAATAGTACAAGAGTTCAACAGTTGATGATAAGTTGTTAGAACTCAACAAGTGGTATCAGAGCAAAAAGATTCTGAAGAGCAAAAAGATGCTCAAGAGTAAACGAAAGTAAAGATACAAGAAAATTCGAAGAACTTTCACAAGAAAGGTGAAAGCTGAGATGATCAACAACAAACGGCATCAAGAAATGTTCCAAAGTGATTCTCAAGGGTAAAGGTTTGTAAAAGGTAAAACCTTTTAACATTACACTCACCAAAAGTAACAGAAACAAGAAGATTATGGCAGATCATATCTCTATTGACAAATTGGACAGAGATAACTATCCCGCATGGGTAATGCGAATGGAAGCCTTACTTATGAGTAAGGACTTAATGATATATGTGACAGGAGAAGAAAAGAAGCCTACTTTTGGAGACGACAGTCAACCAAAGAAAGAAGAGTTAGAAGCCTTGAAGCTATGGCAGAAGAAAGATGCAACTACAAGAGCTTATATCTACAATATCGTTATAGATCATCTACTACTGCACATTAGAGGTCTGGAGAAAGCGGAAGACATATGGAGTGCATTGGAAGATCATTTCCAAAATACGACGAAAGTTAGGAAGGCTAGCTTATGGTCAGAGTTTACAACGTTCAAGAAAAAACAAAATCAAAGCATTAGTGATTATGTCACTAAGATGAAAGACTTGGCAGAAAGTCTTGGATCTATTGATGAAGATATCGAAGATCACAGGTTGATAGCACAAGTGCTTGCAGGACTGAGAGGAGATGAAAGGTGGAAACCTTTCGTACTCTCAACTGAACTTTCTTTAAATCATTTTGTACCAGATTTAAATCAGTTGCTTGGACTAATGTTAACGTTTGAGCAAGATTTGAAGACATGCGGAGATAAAGGACATTGTTCTCCTATGTACGCAAAGAATAAGACGAAAGGTGATAAAGGTAAAGAAAAAGATGAAGAAGAGATGTCTACTCAAGCAAATTTTGCAAGAGGAAGAGGTAACGTAAGAAGTAAAAGTAGAGGTAAAGGAAGAGGTAATCAAACTAACAACAAGAAGACTTGTTGGATCTATGGATTAAACAATCATTTGGCTCATGATTGCTGGCATAATTCTCAAGGATCAAGTCAGAATCAGAACAATAACAGTAGAGGGAGAAGCGGAAGATATCAAAGAGGAAGACAAAGCCAAAGAGGCGGATATGGTAGAGGTGGAGCAAGAAGTTGGGGACAAAATCAGTCTCACAACACTACCTACTACAACTATGCGAATGATACGCAGAATGACAGTCATACAACATTGATGATGAACTTGATAAGTATGTCAGAGAATGAAGACCTCAACGTATTCTATATTGACTCTGGTTGTTCAAATCATTTGTCAAGAAATATAGAATTGTTATCAGAACTTGAAGGAGGTATTTCAAATCATACAGTACAATCAGGTGATAACACAAAACATAATGTAAGGTCAATTGGAAAAGTAAAGTGTAAGAATGGAGCTGACCTACTAACAAATGTTTTGTATGTTCCAACAATCTCGAAGAATCTAATTAGTGTGGGACAGATAGTAGAAAAAGGTTTTCAAGTCAGGTTTACAAATGAAGGAGTATTTGTTGAAGATCCAGAGAATGGATACAATCAAATTGTCCATGGTAAAAAGGAAGGTACACTTTTTACTCTTAAAGTACAAGGGAATGTTGGTCAAGCCTTGATCACACATGGTGATGAGGTATTTATAGAGTTAGACCTCTTGCATAAGAGGTTAGGACATTTTAATGAAATAGGAATCAGAACTATGGTGGAGAAACAATCTGTGAGAGGATTGCCAAATATGACGAATCAACATATGATTCACAAGTGTGAAGCCTATCAGATGGGAAAAGCCCACAGGTTACCATTTCAGAAGAAAGGGTACAAACACGATGATGTGTTAGAACTCATACATACAGATGTATGGGGACCAACAAAAGAAGGATCTATCAGTGGCTCAAGGTATTACATTCTTTTTATTGATGATGCAACAAGATGGATAACTCTTTATGTTTTGAAAGAGAAGTCAGAAGTATTTGAAGCTTTCAGGCATTTTCATGCATATGCTGAAAGACTTACAGGACAGAAACTCAAAAGACTAAGGTCTAATGGAGGAGGAGAATATTTTTCTCGAGAGTTCAATGATTATCTGTGAAATGCAGGTATCAAAAGAGAAATAACTTGTAGGTATACACCACAACAAAATGGAGTAGCAGAAAGAAGAAACCGAACTCTAATTGAGTTTGCAAGAGCAATGCTAAAGGAGAAGAATTGTCCAAATTATCTTTGGGCTGAGGCTGCAAATACAGTTACATATCTGGTAAATAGATTACCATGTATAGCTTTAAATGGGATGACCCCTTATGAAGCTTGGTGGGCCAAGAAACCAACACTTGATCGTTGTAAAGTGTTTGGATCAGTTGCTTATGCTTATGTACCATCACAACTGAGACATAAGCTTGAACCAAAAGCTGAAAAATACGTGTTCATCGGATATGATGAAAAATAGATGGGTTGTAGGTTATGGAGTCCTCTAACCAAATAGTTTATTGTTTCCAGAGATGTAACATTTGATGAAGGAAAAAGTTGGTATACAGACATAGAGTATAATGAAGAAACAATTAAAGAAGAGATAAGAAAGAAAGAAAAAGGAAAATCACATATGCAGGTGAATAGAGATGAAGATCATATGCAGGCAAGTACGTCCAGGATCGGATCAGGTATGAGAAACGAAGATGGACCAAGATTTGATGAGGATGTGTATTCAGATACACATGAAGAATATGAGCTAAGAAGGTCAAACAGAGTAAGGAAACAACCAACAAGGTATTCCTATGACACTTCTTATTTGACTGAGAAGAACTATGCTTACTTAATAAAGGAAGATGAAGAATCTCAGAATTACAGTGAAGCAAAAGGTAAGAAACAATGGGAAGAAGCAATGAAGGAGGAGTTTAAAGCGCTTGAGGAGAACAAGACTTGGGATCTTGTTCCAAAACGAAAAGGTAAGAAAGTGATTGGAAATAAATGGGTTTACAAAGTTAAGAAACTTGCAGATGGAAGGATAGCCAGATACAAAGCTAGACTGGTGGTCAAAGGCTATGCTCAGATGCATGGCATAGATTATGATGAGATGTTTAGTACGATGGCAAAAATGTCAACCATAAGGACATTGATTGCTATAGCAGCATCAAAAGGATGGAAGCTAAGTCAGCTGGATATAAAGAATGCATTTTTAAATGGATATATATAAAATGAAGTCTACATGGAACAACCTGAAAGGTTTGTAAGTTCCAATTATCCAGATCATGTTTGTAGATTAAGAAGAGATCTCTATGGATTGAAGCAAGCTCCAAGAGCTTGGAATTACAGACTTGTGAAGTATCTCAATGACCTTGGATACCAAAGCTCAAAGGCTAATGCAAGTCTACTCATTAAGAGAACATATGAAGGTATGATCTACATTTTTATTTATGTAGATGACATAATAATCACAGGAACCTCAGATGAAGGAATCAAGGAGGTAAAAAGATTACTTGAAAAAGAGTTCAAGATCAGTGACCTAGGAAAGTTATCATACTTTCTTGGAATGGAAGTCACATATACAAATCATGGTGTATATGTTTCACAAGAAAGGTATCTCCTAAACTTACTGAAGAAGTTTAACATGGAGATTTGCAGAGAAGCTTTAACACCGCTTGAAGTAAAACATAAACTCAGCAAATATGGTGGTGCGGAGTTTAAAGATATGAGGAAGTATCAGTCGTTAGTGGGAAGCTTAATTTATGCTACACTAACAAGACCTGGTCTCAGTTATGCAGTGGGAGTTCTCTCACAGTTCATGCATTGTCCGAAGGAGCAACATTGGGTTGCAGGACAAAGAGTTCTTAGATATATCAAAAGAACTATAAAAGAAGGATTATATTATCCTTTTACGTCAGATATAAAGCTGAGAGCATACAGTGACTCAGACTGGGTAGGAAATCAAGATGACAAAAGGTCAACACATGGGTATATGATATACCTAGGAGATAAGCTTGTCAGCTGGTGTTCAAAGAAGCAACACACAGTGGCTTGATCGTCAACTGAAGTAGAGTATAAAGGACTTGTGGAAGCAGCAAAAGAAGTGATATGGATACAGACCTTGTTCAAAGGTATGGGTATTGATCAAGGTATACCTATCATACATGGAGATAATATGAGCTCGTTGTATCTTGCAGCAAAACTAGTATTTCATGCAAGAACAAAACACATAGAAATTCAATATCATTTCCTAAGGGAAAAGGTAATGGAGAAGGAGATTGAAATAGTATTCACTCCTACGAAAGATTAGATTGTAGATATTCTGACAAAGAGCTTGGATGGAGTAAAGACAAGCAGATTCAAAGAGATGGCAGGTATAAAAGAAAAGAAGAATATATGAAAGATAAGAGAATGCAAATTAGTGATTGAGGGGGAGCTGTTGAAGAATCACTCACAAATTTGACATACAGACAGACATAAAGATGAAGAAAGACAAACAGAAGCAGAAACAAAGTATTCAAAAAATCAAGCCTTAGTGAAGGGACAAATTCACGACTGTAATATAGTTCATAGAACTTCCAGAAATACGAGTTTTGAATCTCAAAACAAAATGTATATATATGAGGTAGAACATAATATTATGAGCCAAGAAGGAAGCAGAGAGAGCGCATAGAACCGGAATAGAATAGCACATACAAAAATTGAGGATAGTGATATAGAAGACGCGAGAGATTGCGTATGTAGAGATGAATAATAGAACCTGAACTGTCGGGTATTCATCTGAGAGAGGTGGTAAGGAATAACTACTCAGAGTAGGGGAGTTTTCCATAGCTATGAGCAAAGTGAGGCCAAGCTATTTTTGTACACATCTTCTCTAATAGAAAACACATGTTCATGTGGAAGTTTGAGCGCATTCTTCGTATATAAAGAAATCTGAGTGATTTCATGTTACTGTGAAAGTTAGTTAACAGTTAGAGTTTTCTCAGTAAATGTTTTCTGCTACATCTACAAGTTAGATCTCGCAACATAGTGTAAAGTTTTTCATGAGAGATAGCTCATCTTGAAGCCAGTAGTCTCAACCATAAGATGATCAAAACACTTTTGTGAAACGGGACAAGTACACACAGTACTGTGTCTGAAAGTAAAGACATCCAGAACTGGTGAAGTTTTTTCTTAAACTTCAGATAGTGTTCATTTACTGAAGGAAGTTCAGGTATTACTTCTTTACTTCATCTACAATCATTTGAAGTAACTACAAATGGAATTGCAGTTGATTCTGGTAACATTTCGATACAATTACGGTGATAGTCTGGTGAAGTTCCGGTGATGTTTTGGTGAGTTTTCAAACACAGCTTTGATATATTTGAGTGACGAAAAGTATATCTAACAGTAAGCTAACAAAGAATTGTAAAGACTGAAGTAAACCAGATCAAAATTGAAGCCTGAAGGAAAGGCAAAGTTTTCTGTAAAGTGAATTTTCAGATTTCACTAAAGATAGTTATAAAGTTTTCAGTTTCAGGAAGCTTGCTAGGCTATTGATGATTATAGAGGTGTTCTAACATCACTCTAGCCTAGTTCTTGTGGCATGGTGAATTCCGCAGTTGAGCTTTAGCTAGTTAAGCTCACTCGCCGCATCAACAAATAGTACGATTTCAACAGTTGATGATAAGTTGTTAGAACTCAACAAGACTGCCGGGGCACTTTTTTCCCTCTTTAGGAGGTTTTTTTCCCCCGGCTTGTATATACACCTATTGCCCTAATGGGCTACTTATCTTTGTACATTCTCTAGTAATACATTCAGTATTGTGTGTTTGTGCTCCAAGCTTCTTTTTCTTCCTTGTGCTGTTCGTGTGCTTTCGCAGACGTCTATCTCCAACAATTGGTATCAGAGCAAGTCGTCGCTTCATCTAGGGGGTCGTCAACACTCCTCCGTTTGGAGTCTTAGATTCGCATGAAATTTGGTGAGCATACTCAGGGTATTTCAAAGATCAAAACTGCTTTGCTTTGTGGTGTTGAAATCACGATGTGAGCTCGTTTCGGCCTCCGAATGCATTATCACAATGCTTGTGCAAGCTATTTTGTCTTTTTGTGCCAAAGGTATATACTAGTTTCTGTTCGGCAGTATAAGCGTCTCAAAGTCTACTACAGGTCTAGCAGAATTTGTTGGGGCAGTTCTGTTCAACTTTTTGAGATACAGTCAATTTTCTGCATCAAGGTATTTTAGTCAATGGCCATGGCTGAAAGCAGTGATGTATTCCGTATGTTGGCTATTGAGGATAAGTTGGATGGTACCAACTACCCATTATGGGCTTATATGATGCGACATGCATTGGTTGCAAAAGGATTGTGGAACATTGTGCAGGGTGTTGAAAGACTTCTTGTTACACCTCTAACTACAGGTATTGCAAATACAGGTGTTGGAGCTGATGAAGATGGTGTCAAAGATGATATTCCACAGATTCATGTTCGTGCTGCTATTTCTATTGCACCTACTGTAGAGCAGATTCGCTGGGATGGTAGAGATGCCCTGGCACATGTATTGATAGCTTTGTCTATCAAACGTGCCATTATTCCTCACATTCGCTCTTGCAGAACAGCTAAGGATGCTTGGGATACACTTACCACATTGTACCAAGCTAGGAATGAGGCTCGTGTTGCTTACGTCCGAAAACAGTTGGAGAGTGAGCACATGAATGAAGGTGATTCTATGGACAGTTTCTTAACGAAGATCAAAGACTTGAAGGAACAGTTGATTTTTGCTGATGAGGTTATACTAGATAGCTCACTTGTGCAGACCGTTCTGAATGGTCTTCCTGATTCATATCAGAGTTTTGCTTCTACTCTTCGGTTGATGATGAAAGGCAATCCAAATGCCTTATCATTTGAGGAGTTAGTCTTTGTTCTGTTGCAAGAAGATCAATCAAGGCAAAACAGGTCCATTATGCGAGTCGCAGATCAAGCTTTTCTCGCTAGTCAAAAGGGCAAAGGAAAATGGAGCTCTTCAACTAGTAATCAAAAATCTGCTAATTTTGCATATTCGAAGAAGGAAGATAAAGATAAGAAGAAATCAGAAAAGCAGAAATTTTTTTGTAAGTACTGTAAAGGTAATGATCATATCATAAAGAACTGTCCAAAACTGGCTGCTAAAGAGGCAAAGAAGAAAGAGGCTAGAATGGTTGTTGCAGAGGCCTCTACACCAAAGATAGAGTCTGCAAATCTTGTGCAGGAAGAAGAATGGGCGTTTACTACTGTCTCCAGTTTTGACCCATCTTCTCATGAGCAGTGCATGTCTGTAGTAGACTCAGATGTTTGGTATTTTGACAGTGGGGCGACCAAACATATTACCTTGCTGCGTAGTTTCTTCTCTTCACTCGAGCTTGGCCCTACAGGGAATACCGTTACATGCACCAACAACTCCTCTTATCCTGTTATGGGAGTTGGTAAGATCATTTTGACTATTGCTGATGGTAGTTCTTTCACTTTGTCAGATGCTTTATTTGTGCCAGGGATCAAAAAGAACCTGTTATCAGTTTCTGCATTAGCCAAGATTGGCTAGTTGTGAAATTTGTTGATGACAGGTGTATAGTTCATGATCTGTCAAATGGCAATGTGATTATTGCTTCTGGAATCTTATGTTGTGGGTTGTATAAGCTCATAGACTATGAAAGATCTATAAATGATTTGGCATGTGTAGTAAATGATTCTCAGGCTATGTCAGATGCAAAGCTTTGGCATGGACGCTTTGGTCATCTGAATTTTGCTAGTTTGCTATGCCTGCAAAAATCTGAAATGGTGTCCTCGTTGCCCAAACTTGAGGCACCTGAAAAACATGTTTGTGAAGGCTATATTTTGGGCAAAATGCAGTGTTCATCCTTTCCAAAAGATAACCAGGTTGAGTTCGGGCTACTCAGAAATTGCAGCTTGTACATAGTGATGTCGGTGGTCCTATGCAGACACCTTCTTTTGGAAATTATCTTTACTTTGTGACTTTCATTGATTATTTATCCAGGCATGCATGGGTATATCCACTCAAAGCAAAGTCTGAAGTGTTCATTTGCTTTAAACAGTTTTTGGTTTTGGATGAAAATCTGTCAGCATGTAAAATGGGCACCCCCTGTTCTAATCGAGGGGGGAATATATGTCTTCTGATTTTAATGCATTTCTGGCTGAACGTGGGATAAAACACCAGTGTACAGTGTCGTATACACCTCAACAGAATGGAGTTGCTGAAAAAAAGAATAGGTCACTCATGGAGATGGCGAGGTGCATGGTCAAGAGTCAGGCTTTACCACATAGTTTCTGGCTTGAGGCTGTCATGTGTGCAGCATATGTACTGAACAGGTGTCCCACTAAAGCACTACACTCTATCACTCCATATGAGCCTTGGCATGACCGCAAGCCATCTCTTGCTCATCTGCATGTTTTTGGTTGTTTGGGTACAGTTCTGAAAGTAAAGGCTATCGTTTGTATCATCCACAGACTAAACGCATTCTGGTTAGTCGTGGTGTTGTCTTTGTGGAAGATGCTATTCAGCCATTGCTTTCATGTACTAAGGAGACATATGTTAGCTCAAAAGACATGTATGATACTTTGATGCCTCTTTTTATAGGTGGACAGTCTAGTGATGGTCCTAATGAGGCAACTTCTCAGCCTTTGTAGGTTTCATATGATGATGCAGATCATTCCATTTCTGATGCAGATTTACATGATGCACTTGTTGATGAGAGAGCTCATATTGAGGAGGCAAAAACTATGCCAAAATGGCTGGTGCAGACTTTGCATGAAAGAAAATTAGATGCACCTTTGTCATATCGTACTCGTTCAGGCTCTCATAGTGCCTCCTTTACATCAGATTGCTATGCTATGGTTGTGTCTAGTCTCTGTGATGAGAATGAGCCTGTTTCTTTTGATGAAGCACAAAATTCAAAAAATTGGATGGCTGCTATGCAATCTTAATATGATGCAATAATGAAGAATGGTACTTGGTTTTTATGTGACTTGCCTCTTGGCAAGAAGGCCATTGGCACTAAGTGGGTATACAAGTTGAAGCGTAAACCTGATGGTACATTTGACAGGTATAAGGCTAGGCTTGTTGCAAAGGGTTCTGCGCAGGAAAGAGGCATTGATTTTGATGAGACCTTTGCACCTACATGCCGTATGACTACTGTTCGGAGCATTTGTGCACTTGCAGCCCATCATGGTTGGAATGTACATCAGTTGGACATTAAAACAGTATTTCTGAATGGTGACTTGCATGAAGAAGTGTATGTTTTTTAGCCCCGTGGCTTTGTGCAGAAAGGACATGAAAACTATGTGTGCAGGTTAAAGAAGGCATTATATGGTTTAAAGCAAGCACCACGTGCTTGGTATGAGAAGATACATGCCTATCTGATTGCACATGGTTTTGAGAACAGTCCAATTGAAAGCACCTTATATGTTAAGCATGCTAATGATGTGCTTTTGATCATTGTTGTCTATGTTGACGACATGCTGCTCACAGGTCCTATTGAGAAGCATATTGCTGATTTTAAGGCTGATTTGCATGCCTCATTTGAGATGTCTGATTTGGGGCATTTGCATCACTATTTGGGCATTCAGTTTATGCAAGTTGATGGTGGAATGGCTTTGTGTCAAACAAAATATATTGACACATTATTGCATCGTTTTGGCCTTGAAGACTGTAAGGCTATTGCCACTCCTATGGAGACAGGTTTACGATTGAGTCTTCATGATGTTGGAGATGCATTTGATACTGTTCTCTATCAGCAGGCTATTGGATGCTTGATTTACTTATGCATTACTCGGCCAGATACTCAGTTTGTTGTCTCACAGATGAGGAGATTTATGCATTGCCCAGAAGTCAAGCATTGGCACGCGGTTAAGCGCATCTTTCGCTACTTGAGTGGTACTCGGCTACTTGGGTTGTTTTATCCCAAGTGGGGATCACTACCGCCAGATTTGCATGCTTTTTCTGACTCTGATTGGGCTGGTTGCTATGACACTCGTGTGTCCACTAGTGGCTTTTGCTTCATGCTTGGTAGCTCATGTATATCTTGGTTGAGCAAGAAGCAGCCTATTGTGGCCACTTTCGATTGTGAGGTTGAGTATAGGGCAGCTTTCACAACTACTGTTGAGTGTGTGTGGGTCAAACGCCTTATGGCTGATTTGGGTGTTGGTCAGTCTTTTGCCACCACCATCTTCACTAACAGTTAAAGCGCACTGGCAGTTGCGAGGAACCCTGTGTTCCATGCTCGCACTAAGCACATTGAGGTGCATTATCATTATGTCAGGGAGAGGTTCTCTGCTGGGGAGATCAGCTTGGCATATGTCCCCACGTACGAGAACATTGTAGACCTTTTCACGAAGGCTCTCCCTAGGGAGAAGATTGAAGCTTTTCGAAAAGCTTTGGGCTTACTTCCTTTTGTGGAGTGATTTCCACATAGCTTGGCACTTCCTTATACATGAGTGCCATCTTCTTGTTCACCGCATCACTCCCAGGGGGGATATGTTGATATATTTAGGTAGTGATGTGTGTGAACACACTAGGACCGCCAGGGCACTTTTTTCCCTCTTTAGGAGGTTTTTTTCCCCCGCTATTGCCCTAATGGGCTACTTATCTTTGTACATTCTCTAGTAATACATTCAGTATTGTGTGTTTGTGCTCCAAGCTTCTTTTTCTTCCTTGTGTTGTTTGCGTGCTTCCGCAGACGTCTATCTCCAATAGTATACACATTGTGTTATGCATACTTTAGATGGAAGAATTTAAAGAAAACATGGTGCCGAATAAAAAATTTGGGTTTGGATTTCTAATATCAAAAGCTTTTTGAAAGATCTTTTCTTCATTTCATCTCTATGAATCCACCATTTACGTGGAAATAACATCCGATTTGAAACAAAAGAAAGATCATAAATACCATTCTTTTCAACCTTCAAGAACCTTTCTCAAATCTCAAAAAGTATGATTAATCAAGTCAACATAATCATCAAATCAAAAAAAAAATTTACATACATTTCAAGAAAAACAATTTACTTGTCTTTCCTCGCTTGTTGCACTTTCTTGGTCGTCTTGGTCATCTTGATTCTCATCATCCGCTCATGGTTCCATCAATGCTTCTGGAATTTTGAAACTTTTTAACTCTCCTTTTAAAAAGTTTCACATGTTTATGTGCAAAAGGCACTTTGAACATAGTATTATCACGTTCCTTTAAAACATAAGTGTTATGTTCATCCACTTTAAATGCAACATAAGGCCCAAACCAGCATTTCATTAATTTCTTCCTTGCTTCATATTGTGTGTCAAATCAATTATCATAAACCAAATCCCAATCACCATCTTGAATCTTCTTAAGCCGCAATCAATGTCATTTATGGAAGTATATATTGTTCTTTATTTTTGATGCCTTTTGCTTCTCCTTTGCTTCCTTTAATCAGTCTTGCCCTTGCTCCAGCTGTTGCAATCTCAAACATAGCAATTCCTCTCTGAACATGTTAGTAATCCACTTCAACACATTTGTTTCAATTGGAAATATCATTTTTTGTGAACACATCAATTCCACAAGGGAAATGATAACTGTCTCATCCATTGATTAATTTTTCCCTCGCAAGATTTTACTAAAGCTTCCACTATTGGTGACTGACCTCTCACTATTTTCCCATTTCCTTTGGGATTATAGGTTGTGGTTAATGCTAATCGCATACCATGGTTTTGGGAAAAATCTCTAGCTTCTTGTGCATCAAGTTCCCCACAACCGGCTGCAACTTTCTCCACATAACTGAATCTACAAAACACATCCTCTAGTAAGAATTTGCATACGTTTACCATGGATTCCGTATGAAAAGCTCTACCTTCAACATGATTAGTAAGATCCTCCCTAGCAAGCACAATATACTGCATGTGTTTTCCTATGCATTGGAAATTTTAAGAAAACACATGGAAATGAGTCATTCCTTCATTAGCTCTTCAAAATCCATTGAATTCGTATGATATCGTAGCATTTTTCCATTTTTTTGCTATTAATAACAGTCTGTAAATGTATGATTTCAATTGCAACAACAGAAGAGTAAACAATTATGTTTCTACTTTGTAAGTGAAATCAAGTCCACCTTACTACTCCATCAAACAAGGAACAAGAAAACCCTTAGCTCCATGAATTCATTGCATGTCAAACTATAAAGTCTATCTCAAGGTGCTATAAACGATTAGTGTTATATCGTAATCATCACTGTTCACACTAAACAATTCAGAATTAAGCGCACATTGAAAAACTGAACCAAAGTTAGCTTTACATGTGACAATCATTGAGTCACATAAAACAATTATTCTTTTCAGAATATCTTATTCATTATCATGTTTACATCATCGCACAACAAAGTTTAATATCCATGTTCATCACCTTTTTTACTTCAATGCATATATTGTTTCTTCTATTCAATGCATTTATTTTTAACTTCAATGCATATATTGTTTTACATGCGAATTTTGGTATTCGATATTGTAGCTCAGTGATGAGTAGCACCTCCTTTAATGTCAATCTGAGAAGACATGAGGATGGTATGAAGACCTCGAACAAGTGATGGCACAAGTGTGTGAGTGAGAAGCACACCAACATGCACACACATACACACACACGCGCACACAAGGCATGAACAAAGAGAGAGACAATGGAGTTCTTTATATTACTCAAAAGTGCTCTTACAAGTTCAATTCGACAACAAGATAACCTCAAAAATGAGCTCTCTAGCTCTATTTTTAGTTTTTGACTAGCTTTGGCCCTGTCCAGACCTAGTGTCCGGCCTAGTTAAAAATTAGGTTCCTAGGCTAATTTGGAGGCTCAAACAAACTCAGAGAAAATTATGAAAATTTATAGGTAGGTACTTCTAATGCTCCTCAAGCTCAAGGACTCCTTGGCTTGCACAAAATGGAGCTACAAAAAGGTGGAATGGTATTTATAATGGTGTGGAGTGACTAGAATCACTGTTTGGGAAGGATTTGGAAAACTTTAATGGCCTATTTACCATATCTACGTTGACTACTTTGCCTGCTTGATCCTTGCTCCGACTCCCTTCTTTGGCTTCCTTGCCTTGTGGGTCCTTGGGTGCCTTGACTGCTGCTAACACCCCCCTCTCTCGCGTCTGTCGTCTCTGACAGACCCTTGTCTCGCGGAGCGTTGGACGTAGTATTGAACCACATCTCAAGCAAGGTGATGTTCTTCCACCCGTAGTCCGCGTGCTAGGTCTAGTAACAAAGTGTCCCAATCTACTGGCCCTGGAATGTCCGGATGTGGCAGCCGCAATTGATCTGAGTGTAAGGTCCTCTCCATAGTGAACAGTTGGAGGAGATGTGAGGGCCTAGGTACGAATATTTCCGAGTGATATTCCCAGAACCCTGTGACGAACATCTCCTCAAAAGTTTGTTTGAAGCAAGTTGGGAGGTATTTTATTCTTGCGTGCCAAGCATATATTACCTTGATTGAGGGGGTGGTGCTCATGTCATATACCAGGTCTAGGTTGCCTGCAATGAAGCCGACTCCTGAGAAGTGTGGGTCTTTGATGTTTTTGAATGTTCTGAATGGGATCAACATGAATTCAAAGATTTTCATGCACGTCTGTGCCATCATTGTCAGGGGTGTTCCATAGTCTAAGGCTCCAGTGACGGATGGTAGAAATCATATAAGCAACCGAGGGCTATCCTTGTGGAGGTGCTAGATAGACATAATTCAACCACTTTGCGTAGCCTTTGACGTTCTTGACAGCAATGGCAAACTCGGGCCAGGTGTGTCTTCGGAGGACTCGAATGTAACATGGATTATACTTGATAAATAGTGGCATGTTATTCCAGGTATGAACCATTTCTGGATAGGTCTCGAGAAGACGAATCCTCTAGGTGGGTTGAAAGGTTGACCCTTGTTTAGCACGTTCAGGTAGATCATCGGGACCAAATTGAGTGGTTAAATTCGGGGCTTTACCACACCTTCGTTGAATCTCTGCATTGTAGTCAGCCAAGAGCACAGAGTATGGCATGTATTGATCATCGTTAGTGCCTATCCAACGGTGATGTGACATGTTCCGGAAGTACTCAGAGTTTATGATAGTGTCCTCCAGTTTAGCCATTGATTGAATTTGAACTGCAACATATCTTCATGGGTTTTGGCGGTCTTTTCGATTTTCTGAAGCCATTCGGGTGCTTCGACTTCCAGGATGTCCATTCCTTCCGATGTTTGCTGGCCGCCTGGCATTGGCATAGGAACATATGGTTCCTCATACGACTCATCCACTTCGATGGGCACCAATTCGTCTAGCTCTGGTTCGATAATTGGAGAGGGTTGTCTTTCATACTCAAGTAGCTTCTTTTGCAATTCTTCCACCTGCTTTTTCGTGCCTTTACCTCCTCTGAAGTCGATGTCGACTCTATGATCTTGGGTTGTTCTTCTTGCTCCCTTAGCTGGCGGTGCAGTGCATCTCGTTCCTTTTCCATATCATCATGTGCTTCCAACAGATCAGCATAGCTTTCCAGGATTGTTTTCATTGTATCTGTAGGGACTGCTTTAAACTGTTCTGGGTCGATCTCGTGGGGGGAGCCTTCCATTGCAGCTTCTAGGTTTTCTTCATTCTGCTTTTGCAATCTCTTGTTCTCTTCGAGTGCCGTGGCCATGTGTTTTCTGAGTAGGGTCAAATTACACCGAACTCTAAGATTATCAGTTTGGTAGAGTTCGAGTAAAGCTTCGAGTTGTTTGAGGTCTCACGATTTTGATGGTTGGGGTGTCTCCAGGAGGGTTTGATGTGCTTGTTCGAGTGTGGTGTAGCATTGATTGAGGTCAGTGTTTTCTTCTTCTATAGTAGCAAGCCGCCTCTGTAGTTGTTGGTGGTCCATAGTTAATTGACAACGGCACTTCGAGAGTCTGATATTCACTCTGTAACTGATATACACATTGATATAAAGTAGAAAACACATTATTTACATTTAAGAATGTTGGGAAAGGAGAGGATGCAGGGGGAACGGGGAAGGGAAAGGGAATCGTGAATGATGTAGAGTCAAGTGGTGAAGTGGGTGGAGGGGGTATGGGGGATTGTGGCTGTGTATGAGGAGGGAGTGGTGCCGTGGTTGGTGATGTTTCCATGGTGTCAAAAGTGTGAGTGACCGTGTAGATGGGGACAGTGGGTGGGGTGGTGTGATGTTCGCGAATAGTGTTGTGAATGTGGGCATGGTAACTCCTCCGAATTGGATGCCTGGAGAGAGAGGAATTCCCATGACATATGTGGTGATTGTGGAAGTTGGGGTGGTAGTGTCATGTGGTGAAGTGAATTGTGTAGTGAGAGGTGAGGAGTGTGGTGATAGTGGTGCCACCTGATGTTCTTCTATCCGTGTGGTATGTCCTAGTGTTGATACATCTATGTGAATTTGCTTGCCGGAACGCATGGGACAGGTAGGCACTCATTTCTCAAAGCGATGAATATAAGCCATAGTTGAATGAATGGCTTCATCCAGGCCCAGCGCGTCCGCGTGCAGGTTCAGGGATTCAATAAACATTTCGTCCACTCCTTCTCCTAACATCTGACTTATTAGCATTTTTCTTGTTTCCAGTGACAGCTTGTGATGCTCGTGGATTCTCTTGATATACCCACTTAGTACCAATGGCCTTCTTGCCAGGAGGCAAGTCACATAAAGACCAAGTACCATTCTTCATTATAGCATCATATTCAAATTGCATAGCAGCCATCCAATTTTCTTAATTTTGTGCTTCATCAAATGAAACAGGCTCATTCTGATCATAGAGATTAGATGCAACCATAGCATAGCAATCTGATGCAAAACAGGCATTATGAGAGGCTAAACGAGTAGGATATGATAAAGATGCATCTAACTTGATATCACGCAAAGTCTGTACGAGCCATTTTGGCATAATTTTTGCCTCCTCAATGTCATCTCTCTTAAGTGCATCATGTAAATCTGCATCAAAAATGGGATGATCTGCATCATCACACGAAACTTGCAAAGGCTAAGAAGTTGCCTCGTTAGGACCAGCACTAGACTGTCCACCTATAAAAAGAGGTAGCAAAGTATCATATATGTCTCTAGAGCTAATAGATGTCTCCTTAGTATATGAAAGCAATGGCTGAATAGCATCTTCCACAAAAACATCACGGATAACCAAAATGCCTTTAGTCTGTGGATGATACAAACGATAGCCCTTACTTTCAGAACTGTACCCAATAAAAATACATTTTACTACTTTATCATCCAATTTTCTGTGATGTTGTTCAGGCACTAATGCATATTCCAAACAACCAAAAACATGCAGATGAGCAAAAGATGGCTTGCGATCATGCCAAGCCTCATATCGAGTGATAGACTCCAGCGCTTTAGTGGGACACATGTTAAGTACATATGCTGCACACATGACAACCTCAAGCCAGAAACTATGTGGTAAAGCCTCACTCTTGACCGTATACCTCGCCATCTCCATGATCCGTTCTTTCGTTCTGCAACTCCATTCTATTGAGGTGTATATGGCACTGTACATTGGTGACCTATTCTTTCATTCTGCAACTCCATTCTATTGAGGTGTATATGGCATTGTACACTAGTGTCTTATCCCACGTTCACCCAAAAATGCATTAAAATCTGAAGATATATATTCCCCCCCTCAATCAAAATAGAGGGTGCTCATTTTACATGCTGACATATTTTCAGCCAAAACCAAAAACTGTTTGAAGCACATGAACACTTCGGACTTTGCCTTCAATGGATATACCCATGCGTGCCTGGAAAAATCATCGATGAAAGTCACAAAGTAAAGATAATTTCCAAAAGAAGGTGTCTGCATAGGACAACAGACATCACTATGTACAAGCTAAAACTTCTGAGTAGCCGAAACTAAACCATCTTTTGGAAAGGAGGAACACTACATTTTGCCCAAAATACAATCTTCACAAACATGTTTTCCAACTCCCTCAAGTTTGGGCATAGAGGACACCATTTTGGATTTCTACAGGCGTAGCAAACTAGCTTAAGATGACCAAAGCGTGCATGCCAAAGCTTTGCATCTGACATAGCCTTAGAATCATGTACTGCACATGCCAAATCATTTGCAGATCTTTCATAGTCTATGAACTTATACATCCCACGACATAAAATTCTAGAAGCAATAATCATGTCGCCATTTGAAAGATCATGAACTGTACATTTGTCATCAACAAATTTCACAACGAAGCCAATCTTGGCTAATGCAGAAACTCATAAGAGATTTTTCTTAATCCTTGGCACAAACAAAGCATCTGACAAAGTGAAAGAACTACCATCAGCAGTAGTCAAAATGATCTTACCAACTCCCACAACAGGATAAGAGGAGTTGTTGGCGCATGTAACAGTATTCCCTGTAGGGGCAAGCTCGAGTGAAGAGAAGAAACTGCGCTACGAGGTAGTATGTTTGGTCACCCCTTTGCCAAAGTACCAAACATCTGAGTCTACTACAAACATGCATTGCTCATGAGAAGATGGTTCGAAATTGCAAACAATAGTAAACACCCATTCTTCTTCCTGCACAAGATTAGTAGACTCTATTTTTGGTGTAGAGGCTTCTGCAACAACCATTCTAGCCTCTTTCTTCTTTGCCTCTTAGCAGCTAGTTTTGCACAGTTCTTTATGATATGATCATTTCCTTTACGGTACTTGCAAAACAATTTCTGATTTTCTAACTTCTTTTCATCTTTTTCATCCCTCCTTGTTTGTGCAGAATTAGCAGATTTCTGCTTACTAGTTGAAGAGCTCCATTTTCCTTTGCCCTTCTGATTAGCCAAGAAAGTTTGATTTGCAACACACATAATGGACCTATTCTGCTTGGACTGATCTTCCTATAGTAGAATAGAGATAACTCCTCAAATGACAAGGCATTTGGATTTTTTTTCATCATCAACCAAAGAGTAGAAGCAAAACTCTGATATGAATCAGGAAGACCATTCAGAATGATCTACAATAGTAAGCTATCTGGTATAACCTCATCAGTAGTTCCTTCAACTCTTTGATCTTTGTTAGAAAACTGTCCATAGAATCACCTTCATTCATGTGCTCACTCTCCAATTGTTTTCGGAGGTAAGCAACACGAGTCTCATTCCTAGCTTGGTACAATGTGGTAAGTGTATCCCAAGCATCCTTAGCTGTTCTGCAAGAGCGTATGTGAGGAATAATGGCACGTTTGATAGACAAATCTATCAATGCATGTGCATGGGCACCTCTACCATCCCAACAAATTTCCTCTGCAATAGGTGCAACAGAAACCATAGCACGAACATGAATATGCAGAATATCATCATGTTCCACACTTTTGCATTAGCTTCAGTACCTGCAGTTGTAACCGTTGCAGGTGTGATAGGATATTTTTCAACACCCTACACAATGTTCCACAATCCTTTTGCAACCAATACATGTCGCATCATATAAGCCCATAAGGGGTAGGTGGTACCATCCAACTTATCCTCAATAGCCAACATACAAAATACATCACTGCTTTCCGCCATGGCTAGTGACTAAAATACCTTCATGCACAAAATTGACTGTATCTCAAAAAGCTGAACAAAACTACCCAGACAAATTCTGCTAGACCTATAGTAGACTTCGAGACGCTTATATTGGTGAACCAAAATTGGTACATACATTTGGCACAAAAAGAAAAAATAGCCTACACAAGCACTACAATAGTGCATTTGGAGGCAAAAACACACTAAATATGCTCACCAAAATTCGTGCGATTCTGAGATTGCAACAGGAGGAGCGTCAACTATGCCCTAGATGAAGCGGCGATGTGCTCTAATATCGATTGTTGGAGTTAGACGTCTGCGGAAGCATGCGAACTGCACAAGGAAGAAGAAGAAGCTTGGAGCACAACACACAATACTGAATGTATTACCACTAGAATGTACAAAGATAAGTAGCCCATTAGGACAATAGGCATATATACAAGCCGGGAGAAAAAACCTCCTAAAGAGGGAAAAAAGGTGCCGTGGCAGTCCTAGAGTGTTCACCGACATCACTACCTAAATATATCAACACAACCAACCCAATCACTATCAAAAAAAGCATGCAAATCTGGCGGTAGTGATCCCCCCTTGTTGATAAAACAATCCAAATAGTCGAGTACCACTCAAGTAGCGAAAGATGCACTTAACCACCTGCCAATGCTTGACACCTGGGCAATGCATAAACCTGCTTATCTATGAGACAACAAATTGAATATCTCGCTGATTAATGAATGAGCAAATCAAGCATCCAACAGCATGTTGATAGAGAACAATATCGAATGCATCTCCAGCATCATGAAGACTCAATCGTAAACTTGTCTCCATAGGAGTGGCAATAGGCTTATAGTTTTCAAGGCCAAAATGTTGCAATAATGTGTCAATATATTTTGTGTGACACAAAGTCATTCCACCATCAACTTGCATGAACTGAATGCCCAAATAGTGATGCAAATGCCCCAAATCAGACATCTCAAATGAGGCATGCAAATCAACCTTAAAATCAATAATATGGTCCTCAATAGGACCAGTGAGCAGCATGTCATCAATGTAGACAACAATAATAAGAAGTACATCATTAGCACCTTAGCATATAAGGTGCTTTCAAATGGATTGTTCTCAAAACCATGTGCAATGAGATAGGCATGCATCTTTTCATACCAAGCACGTGGTGCTTGCGTTAACCTGCACACTTGGTTTTCATGCCCTTTCTACACAAAGCGAGGGGCTGAAAAACATACACTTCGTCATGCAAGTCACCATTCAAAAATGTTATTTTAATTTCCAACTGATGTACATTCCAACCATGATGACCTGCAAGTGCACAGATGCTATGAACAATAGTCATTCGGCAAGTAGGAGTAAATGTTTCATCAAAATCAATGCCGCTTTCTTGTGCATAACCCTTTGCAACAAGCCTAGCCTTATACCTCTCAATTTTTCCATCAGGTTTATGCTTCAGCGTGTATACCCACTCAGTGCCAATGGCCTTCTTGCTAGGAGGCAAGTCACATAAAAAGCAGGTATCATTCTTCATTATAGCATCATATTCAAATTGCATAGCAGCCATCCAATTTTCAAAATTTTGTGCTTCATCAAATGAAACGTGCTCTTTCCCATCACACAAACTAAACGCAACCATAGCGTAGCAATCTAATGCAAAAGAGGCACTATGAGAGCCTGAACGAGTACAATAAGATAGAGGTACATCTCATTTGCTGTCAAGCAAAGTCTGCACCAGCCATTTTGGCATAGTTATTGTCTGCTCAATATCAGCTCACTCATCAACAAGTGCATCGTGTAAATTTGCATCATAAATGGAATGATCTCCATCATCACATGAAACTTATAAAGGCTGAGAAGTTGCCTCATTAAGACCAGCACTAGACTATCCACCTGTAAAAAGATGCAGCATAGTATCATACATGTCTTTGGAGCTAACAGATGTCTCCTTAGTACATGAAAGTAAGGGCTGAATAGCATCTTCCACATAAACAACATCATGGCTAACCAAAATGCGTTTAGTCTGTGGATGATACAGACGATAGCCTTTGCTTTCAGAATTGTACCCAAGAAAAAAACATTTTACTGCTTTATCATCTAATTTTTTGTGATGTTTTTCAGGCATTAATGCAAATGCCAAAAACACGTAGATGAGCAACAGATGGCTTGCAACGATGCCAAGCCTCATATGGAGTGATAGACTACAACACTTTAGTGGGACACCTGTTAAGTACATATGTTGCACACATAACATCCTCAAGCCAAAAACTATGTGGTAAGGCCTGACTCTTGACCATACACCTCGCCATCTCCATGAGTGACATGTTCTTCCGTTGCACGACTCCACTTTGTTGAGGTGTATACGGCTTTGTACAAAATGCATTAAAGTCAGAAGACATATATTCCCCCCCTCGATCAGAACGAAGGGTGCCCATTTTACATTTTTAGCCAAAACCAAAAATTGTTTGAAGAACATAAACATTTTGGACTTTGCTTTCAATTGATATACCCATGCATGCCTCGAAAAAGCATCAATGAAAGTCACGAAGTAAAGATAATTTCCAAAAGAGGGTGTATGCATAGGACCACAGACATCACTATGAACAAGCTGCAATTTCTGAGTAGCTCTAAGTGAACCATCTTTTGGAAAGGAAGAATGCTTCATTTTGCCCAAAATATAGCCTTCACATACATGTTTAATAGGTGCCTCAAGTTTGGGCAAAGAGGACACCATTTCAGATTTTTGTAGGTGTAACAAACTAGCAAAATTTAGACGACCAAAGCGTGCATGCCAAAGCTTGGCATCTGACATAGCCTGAGAATCATGTACTACACATGCTTAAACATTTACAGATCTTTCATAGTCTATGAGCTTATACAACCCACAATATAAAATGCCAAAAGCAATAATGACATTGCCATTTGAGAGATCACGAACTGTACATCTATCATCAATAAATTTCACAACCAAGCCAATCTTGGCTAATGCAAAAACTAATAACAGCTTTTTCTTGATCCCTGGCACAAACAAAGCATTTGACAAAGTGAAGGAACTACCATCAATAGTATTCAAAATGATCTTACCAACTCCCATAACAGGATAAGAGGAGTTGTTGGCGCATGTAACAGTTTTACCTGTAGGGGCAGGCTCGAGTGAAGAGAAGAAACTATGCTGTGAGGTAATATGTTTGGTCGCCCCACTATCAAAGTACCAAACATCTGCGTCTACTATAGACATGCACTGCTCATGAGAAGATGGGTCAAAATTGCAAACAGTAGTTAACACCCATTCTTCATTCTGCACAAGATTAGTAGACTCTGTTTTTGGTGTAGAGGCCTCTCCAACAACCATTTTGGCCTCTTTCTTCTTTGCCTCTTTAGCAACCAGTTTTGGATAGATCTTAATGACATGATCATTTGCTTTACAATATTTGCAAAACAATTTCTACTTTTTTGATTTCTTCTCATCTTTGTCTTCCTTCTTCGAATGTGCAGCATTTGCAGATTTTTGCATACTAGTAGAAGAGCTCCATTTTCCTTTGCCCTTCTGACTAGCCAAGAAAGCTTGATCTGCAACACGCATAATAGAACTATTCTGCCTAGACTGGTCTTCCTGCAACAAAACAGAAACTGTCTCTTCAAATGTTAAGGCATTTGGATTGCCTTTCATCATCAAACAAAGGGTAGAAGCAAAACTGTGATATGAGTCGGGAAGAACATTCAGAACAATCTCCACAAGTGAACTCTGAGGAAGGACTTCATGTGCACAAATCAACTCTTCCTTCAAATCATTGATCTTTGTTAGAAAACCGTCCATAGAATCACCTTCATTCATGTGCTCACTCTTCAACTGTTTTCGGAGGTAAGCAACAAGAGCCTCATTCCTAGCCTAGTACAATGTGGTAAGTGTATCCCAAGCATCCTTAGCTGTTCAACAAGAGAGAATGTGAGGAATAAATGGCACATTTGATAGACAAAGCTATCAATGCATGTGCCTGGGCATCTCTACCACCCCAACGAATTTGCTCTATAGTAGGTGCAGCAATAATTGTGGCACAAACAGGAATATGCAAAATATCATCATCTTCAACACCTTCTGCATCAGCTTCAGTTCCTGCAGTTGTAACAGTTGCAGGTGTCGTAGGACATTTTTTAACACCTTGCACAATGTTCGACAATGCTTTTGCAACCAATACATGTCGCATCATATAAGCCCATAATGGGTAGTTGGTACCATCCAACTTATCCTCAACAACCAACATATGGAATACATCATTGCTTTCAGCCATGGCCAGTGACTAAAATACCTTGATGCAAAAAATTGACTGTATCTCAAAAAGCTGAACAGAACTGCCTAGATAAATTCTACTAAACTTGTAGTAGACCTAGAGATGCTTATGCTTGCAAACCAAAACTGGTATATACATTTGGCACCAAATTTCGTGTGATTCTGAGACTACAACCAGAGAGGTGTCGACGACACCCTAGATGAAGCAGCGACCTTCTCTCATACCAATTGTTGGAGTTAGACGTCTGCCGAAGCACACAAATAGCACAAGGAAGAAGAAGACGCTTGGATCACAACACACAATACTGAATTTATTACCACTAGAATGTACAAAGATAAGTAGCCCGTTAGGGCAATAGGCATATATACAAGGAAGGGAACCTCCTAAAGGGGGAAAAAAGTGTCCCGATGGTCCTAGAGTGTTCACAGACATCATTACCTAAATATATCAACAACAACTTCTTTAGCACAACTTTGGATGCCATCTTTTCTCTATAACTCTAAGCCAAAACACAAAGCAAAATTATGCAAGATGACCCTAGTTGGAAGGCAATGGTCGTTTTTCATTCGTGCATGAATCTCTCTCACTTTTTTTTATAAAAAGAGGAAGTTCGGCCTTAGCCTACTCTCCCAGACTCATACTAATTAAAGAAAAAAAAAGTACAAGTGAAAGGGACTAGTGCCCACGTAACCCCCCATGGGAATCTCTCTCACATTTTGGTAGCTATATCTGTGTACAACCTTAAGTGTTCCATGTAGCTTTCCCGAATTACAAACTCTTCCTTTCATTCTTCCTTAAATGTTCTACTACAATGAAGCTAACAAGAACTCTTCCTTTCACTCTTTCTACTTCAGAATTATGCCTCCTTTCCAGATGTTTTCCCTTTGGTTCTCCATCTCTATGCTCGACTCCTCATCCTTCTTTAAGGTGACTTTCGTTTTAGAATTTTCTTTCATAGCTAATTTCACATCAAGCTATCGATCCTCTTATCCAGCAGGTTGTAATTCTTACATGTAACGACGCCCTCAATCCTACCATGCCTCTTCATCCTTGATAAACGAAGTTGCATATCGTAAACCTCTTGTCACTGAATGCTTGTTGATTCCCATAACACATGCCAAAGAGCTATCTCCCCCTTTTTTGGGATCCTCGTTGCTGAACATAAGATTTTCTATATCTGATGGTGCCCTCACCATCTCCTTTTTGATGCCAAAATTGTCCGCCACCTATCCTTCCTTTCTATTCTTGAAAGATGCATACCGAATATTTCTTTTTTTGGTTGCCTCTACTTCTCCAAAGGAATAAATAATATCAAGCATCCAAAGCACTGCAAGTTCTTGAAAGCCCATATCATAGCATATGCCTATACTAATCCATTATGTTTGGTGTCTTCTTCTCCCAAAGTCAAACTAAAAACTTTGAGTGGAAATACGGCTATGACATCTAGCCCCTCCAAGCATGTGCGGCCTCCAAACACACCACCACCAATCTCTCTTTGTGAGAAATCAAATATGGTGAGAAAAAAAAATCATGTGCATGGGATATCAAACACATGTGCCTATGCACAGTCATGCAATGGGCCCTACACATGCATGCTCTAAGTGCATCAAAAAACATCATGGTGCATAGACACGGTAGCAGGCATCTAATGTTGAGGCTTTTCAAGTCAAATTTAACTTCATTTTTTATCATGCGTCTATAATCCAATTCTTGTGCAATTAGACATGCATCTATGAGCTTCAAAACCTAGTGCACATACATATTCAAACATGCAGACTCTAGATGCAAGCAAGCGTTCATAATCATGATGCAGATATTGAAACAATTCTCATTGGTTCCTAATTGAAAAAGCTCACCACTCATAATTCTACTCACAAATGTAGTCACTCTCAATGTTTCTCATGAATCAAATCTTCTCTTATTCATACCATTTACAAACACATTCCATGTGCAAATAGACATGCATCTAAGGGAAAAATCAACATGTCTATATACGTTGCTTTATGCATACTTTAGATGGAAGAATTTAAAGAAAACATGGTGCAAAATAAAAAATTTAGATTTGGATTTCTAATATGAAAAGCTCGTTGAAAGATCTTTTCTTCATTTCATCTCTATGAATCCAGTATTTACGTGGAAATAATATCTCATTTGAAACAACAAAAAAATCATAAATATCATTCTTCAACCTTCAGAACCTGCCTCAAGTCTCTAAAAATACAATGTCAAGTCAACATAATCATCAAATCAAAAAAATTTTACATTCATTTCAAGAGAGACAATTTACTTATCTTTCCTTGCTTGTTGCACTTTCTTGGTCATCTTGGTTGTCTTGATTCTCGTCATCAGCTGATGGTTCCCTCAATGCTTCTGGAATTTTGTAAAATTCTTCATCTCCCCTTGTAAAAAGTTTCACACATTTACCTACAAAAGGCATTCTCAACACAGTATTAGGGAGTTCCTTTAAAACATGTGTTATTTTCATTCATTGTAAATGCAACATAGGTGCAAACCAGCATTTCATTAATTTCTTCCTTGCTTCATAGCAAGCTTTTGCTAAAGCTTTCACCAAGAGAGAATGACCTCTCTCTATTTTCCCATTTGCTTTGGGAATATATGTTGTGGTTAATGCTAATTGCATACCATGTTTTTGGAAACAATCCCTAGCTTCATGTGCATCAAGTTCCCCGTGATCACCTACAACTTTCTCCACATAATCGAACCTACAAAACACATCCTCTAGTAAGAATTTGCATATGTTTACTATAGATTTGGTACACAAAGCTCTACCTTCAACATGATTAGTAAGATCCTCCCTAGCAAGCACAATATACTGCATGTTATTAACTCCTAAAGGCATAGTCATTAAGTTAGCAACCCATTTATAATGTATGTTGGGTGGATAGGTAGGCTGCAATTCGTCGTGATGTCTCAGAGATGAGTATGTCTAGCATCGCTTACACAATGCAAAATATGAAGAAATATTGACATACATTCTTGGCCACCAATATCGTTTTTTAAGTTTCTCATATGTGCCTACAAAACCCCTATGGCTTGGCCACAAAGAGTTATGCAGATCTTTCATTAAGTTTCTTTGGAACTCCTTTGTTCCAACTACACATTGTGGAAACTTTATTTTTCCTTGAGCATGTCTCCATATCAGTCCATATTGTAAAAAGAAATTGAATGCACACTTCCAAATACTTCTAAAATATCTTGATGTCCAAGAAGATCCTACAAGGCCTTCCTTAGATAATGGCCAATATCGAGCCAGTTTTCATCATAATTAGCTTTGTCAAATAGTTCATATGAAAGTTTCTTGGTTTCATAAGCAAGATTTTTAATTTTGCCAATTCTTTCCAATTCAACTTCATCATATTGTGCTCTCTATAGCATATCAATTCTTCTTTCTTGCAATATGAACAAACTCTAGACTTATAAATTTACTATATGAAATCCATTGTAGCATAGCTATATATGGAATTGAGCAATTGATTATCATTCTGAGCAAATGGAAACAATATGTTTCTACAATAACATTTTCTCTAATGAAATAATTTTGGTCACACTTGAGAGCAAAAACTACTCCCTAGAGTTCCCTTTTTATTTGGAGGTATTTACATTGACACTCTTCTAAGATATTTGCACCAAATCTTATAGCATATCTATTCCTTTTCTCATCCTCTTGTCCAATTACCCATCCAACTCCAATTTGACTAGTGTTCACTATCAAGAAGATAGTTTTACCATTTGAATAGTCGACCCTTTTAAGAATCGGATCCAGCATCAAAAGTCCTTTCAATTTTTTCATAGCTAATGTATGCTTATCGAACCAAATAGATTTATGATGTTTTCTTAATAAGCTATACAAATCATCTACTACATGCACAAAGTGAGGAATCCATCTATAGTACAAGACACATGCTCCTAAAAAGTGTCTCACTTCACTCATAGACTTGCAAATGTTTTCCATTTTATTAATTGCTTCTACCTTTAGAGGATAAGATTTACAACCATAAATCCACACTAAGTTCCAACTATGAGCACCTCCTTCACCCCAAAAGTTGATTTCTCAATTGAAAAAGTCAAGCCCACTTAAATAAATCGCTAAAAAATCTTGTCACAATCAAGAATGTGAGCTTTGACAAACTTGTTGCATCCATCATCATCCACAATAAGGTCTTTATCCATTTCTACACAACCCTTAATAGTAATATCATCCATAAATGGCAGAGCAATGTGCAAAATAAAATCATGCAACACTAAATTCATCTGTGTTCATCATGCGTGCAACTACATTTTTGGCACCTTGAGGTAGCATGCACATGAAAACTAATCCAAGGGGTGTTTTCATCATAGTAATATCCCTACTTTAAATTGACAATTGGAATTGATCATAGCCAAAATAGAGATCTCCCATCAAATATATAGCATGTCCTACAAATGCTTCAACAAACTCATCAACAATCAGTCAAATGCCCACATTTCTAGTTGTCACCTTATTAATTAGTTGAAGATTCTGGATAAACCAAAGTTTACCATTCTTCTTTGGCACAGTGAACCAATGGTTTGAGTAAAGAGAAGATGAGGACTCTAAAATCTACATACTTATCTTTTCCTTAAGTGAATTCATCAACTCAGGAACATGTGCTTTAGGAAATAACATAGGGTGCAGATTCCAAGGAATATGTGGGATATTAAAGATAATCATCGAAGTCACAATCTTAGGACCTACACACGTTATCTCATGGGGATAAAGACAAAAGGTCTTACCATGTATTCTTATAAATTTTCAAAATAGGCTTTTGCTGTAGGCAAAAGGAAGCCATTAGAATCAATTTGAAATTTCTTGATATTTTTATCTATGAATTCATGTCCAATCTTGGATTTATCAAGAAGAGTTGGATCATGAACCATTGTTTATCATCTCATCACTGGTTCTGCTACTAGCTTAACCTTTTTATTATCTTTTTTTATATTTTGTCTCGATTTTTGGCTCAAAACCATCAATCTTCTATAGCTCATTACTCCACTCAACTAAAGTCACATACATTTCTAGTGATGGTAGTAGAACAACTTTTGTCTTAATTTGATCTTCAATTATGAATTTTTCTATGTTTTCCATTATATTGATGCAAGAAGTATACTCAAATACTCCACAAATACTTTCATGCATTTCAACTAGGCCATCAATTTTGAATTGGTTTTCTTATTTTATAATATGTTTATTTATTTTTCTTGGAATTGTTTTCCTATGTACAACTCCTTCCACATTTATGTGTTTGATGAATAATGTGTTTCATGAATATCTCGATGGATTTATTTTAGTATTTCTTGAAAATATTTTTTTGTATTTTAAGGATCATGATGAACATGCATTGCATCTTAGGAAGCCTTTAAAAAAACTCAAAGAGCATAAACTATGTCGTAAGATGAGTAAATTTTTTTTTTGCAAAGAGGGAAGTGACTTATTTGGGGAGAGTTGTTTCTAAGGAAGGGATTCACATAGATACTGAGAAAGTTAAAAGCATAGTTGACTTGCCTACACCCAAATGTGTGAGAGATGTGAGAAGCTTCCTTGGTTTGGCACAATATGAGAGGGCACACATCAGAGACTTTTCTCGAATTGCAAATCCTCTTACAGAGTTGACAAAGAAGAATAAAGACTTCACATGGAATGATGAGTATGAGAATGCATTTGGAGACTTAAAACAAAAAATTATTGAAAATTGTGTGCTAAAAATTCATGATTTAGGAAAGCCATTTATTGTTGCATGTGATGCTAGTGAAAGTCTAATCATATGTGTACTTTCACAAGAAGGAACGAAAGCGGCTTATGAGTCAAAGAAACTAAGGAAACATGAATTAAATTATACAACACATGACTTGGAAATGCTTACCGTCGTTCATGCACTTAAACATTGGAGACGCTTATTGCTTGGAGTAAAGGTTAGATTAAGAACGGATCATCAAAGTCTTAAATATATCTTTGCTCAACCTTTACTTTACAATAGACAAAATTGATGTATTGAATTGCTAAGTGAATACTATTTTGATCTTGAATACTTAGTAGGAAAAGAAAACAAAGTGGTTGATACTTTGATTCATAAAACTTTATGCGATTCAATTTCTATTTTATCATTTGATCTTGATATTAAAAAAGAATTAAAAGAAGATTTTTAGTATGCAACAATCTTGAAATTTTTGTATGGAAATCTAGGTTCTATGTCTTAGGGAAACTTTCATTTGAAAATAATTGTTTGTATTGTAATTCTTGTTTATGTATTTCTTCAAAATCTATTTTGAAAGAAAAGATGTTACATGGCTTTCATGATGCACCTTTCTCTACACACCTTGATTTCTCTAGGAATTATGCTAAAGTTAAAGCTTCATATTATTGGCCACATACGAAACATGACATTAGGAGGTATTGTTGATATATTTAAGTAGTGATGTGTGTGAACACTCTAGGACTGCCGGGGCACTTTTTTCCCTCTTTAAGAGGTTTTTTCCCTCGATTTATATATACACCTATTGCCCTAACGGGCTACTTATCTTTGTACATTCTAGTGGTAATACATTCAGCATTGTGTGTTGTGTTCCAAGCTTCTTCTTCTTCCTTGTGCTATTTGCATGCTTTCACAGATGTCTAACTCCAACAATTGGTATCAGAGCAGGTCACCACTTTATCTAGGGAATTGTCGACACCCCTCCGATTGCAGTCTTAGAATCCCATGAATTTTGGTGAGCATACTCAGGGTGTTTTCCATATCAAAAGAACTTTGCTATGTGGTGTCGAAATCACGATCTGAGCTTGTTTTGGCCTCCGAATGCACTATCACAGTGCTTGTATAGGTTATTTCATCTTTCTGTGCCAAAGATATATGCGGGTTTTGATTCGCCAATATAAGCATCTCAAAGTCTACTACAGGTTTAGCAAAATTCGTTTGGGTATTTCTGTTCAACCTTTTGAGATACAATCAATTTTTTGCATCAAGGTCTTTTAGTCACTGGCCATGGTTGAAAGTAGTGATGTATTCTGTATGTTGGCTATTGAGGATAAGTTGGATGGTACCAAGTACCCATTATGGGCTTATATGATGCAACATGTATTGGTTGCAAAAGGACTCTGGAACATTGTGCAGGGTGTTGAAAAACGTCCTATCACACTTGCAACTGTTACAAATGCAGGTATTGAAGCTGATGCAGAAGGTGTCAAAGATGATGATATTTTGCAGATTCTTGTTCATGTTGTTGTTTTTATTGCACCTACTACAGAGCAAATTTGTTGGGATGGCAGAGATGCTCACACACATGCATTGATAGCTTTGTCTCTCAAATGTGCCATTATCCCTCACATTTGCTCTTCCATAATAGCTAAGGATGCTTGGGATACACTTTACCACATTGTACCAGGTTAAGAATGAGGCTCGTGTTGCTTACCTCCAAAAAAATTGGAGAGTGAGCACATGAATGAAGGTGATTCTATGGAGAATTTTCTCACAAGATCAAGGATTTAAAAGAACGGTTGATTTCTGTTGATGAAGTTATACCAGATAGCTCACTTGTGCAAACCGTTCTGAATGGTCTTCCTGACTCATATCAGAGTTTTGATTCTACTCTTTATTTAATGATGAAAGGCAATCCAAATGCCTTTTCATTTGAGGATTTAGACTTTGTTTTGTTGCAAGATGACCAGTCTAGTCAGAAGGGCAAAGGAAAATGGAGCTCTTCTACTAGTGAGCAGAAATCTGCAAATGTTGCACATTTGAAGTAGGAAGACAAAGATGAGAAGAAATCAAAAAAGCAGAAATTTTTTTCCAAATATTGTAAAGCAAATGATCATGTCATTAAGAGTTGTCCAAAACTGGCTGCTAAAGAGGCAAAGAAGAAAGAGGCCAGAATGGTTGTTGCAAAGGCATCTACATCGAAAACAAAGTTTGCTAATCTTGTGTAGGAAGAAGAATGGGCATTTACTAGTGTTTGCAGTTTTGACCCATCTTCTCATGAGCAGTGCATGCATGCACACTTTGTTCATCTGAATTTTGCTAGTTTCTACGATTGTAGAAATCTAAAATGGTATCCTCTTTGCCCAAACTTGAGGAACCCAGTAAACATGTATATGAAGGCTGCATTTTGGGCAAAATGCATTGTTCTTCCTTTCCAAAAGATGGTTCTGTTCGGGCTACTAAAAAATTGCAGCTTGTCCATAGTGATGTTTGTGGTCCTATGAAGAGACCTTCTTTTGGGAGCTATCTTTACTTCGTGACTTTCATCGCTGATTTTTCCAGGCATGCATGGTTATATCCATTGAAGGCAAAGTCCGAAGTGTTTATGTGCTTCAAACAGTTTCTGGTTTTGGCTAAAAATCTATCATCAAGTAAAATGGGCACCCTCTGTTTTGATCGAGGGGGGAATATATGTCATCTGACTTTAATGCATTTCTGGTTGAACATGGGGTAAAACATCAATGTACAATGCCATATACACCTCAACAGAATGGAGTTTTTTGGGGGACTCTTGTGCAGAAAGGGATTTGAGTGTTTGTAGGAGAAGGAGAAAGGTAAGAAGAAAGATACAGACACTGGAAGCTTCTGTAGATTGATTATAAGGGGAAAAGTACAATGGTGATGTTCAATACAATCCAATGCTATCTGTGCAAAATACCAAAGAGTGCACAATCACAAAGTACAAAATACCCAAGGTTCTAGTTGTTGCCGACCTTCTCTGCGCCAAACCTCCACCTTCTCCAAGCTTGCACTTGTGCACACCTTGCACTCAAACTTCCACTAGGGGGAGGGATGGACACCTTTTGTCGGCATGCGCACAACTTCAATGGGACCTTAGGACCTTTGGTTGTATACTTAGGACTTCTCACTTCGTAGACACTCTTCATGCACACCTTGCACTTCACTTCTCTGCGTCACTCACACATTGTATGTCCCTTGCACTTCTCTTGCTTAGTCTAAACTATGCTCACCTTGCTTAGTCCCTCAAGAAAAAGGACTTGCCTAGATTTGAGTGTCAATTCATGTACACTCCTAACTGCTAGACTATCTTGGTGATCACTTTGATGTCCCAAGATTATCTCCAAAAGTGGGCAGCCAATGAATCCCTGTTTTGTCCTGTAGTGACTTTAGACTAAAACAAAAATTTTAATTGGGGGACCATACTTTCACTTCTGCATACGCTGCCGCTTCACATACCTTCATATTTTGCCTTTTAATTCTTCAAATGTGCACCTAAGAGAGGGTTCACCTGAACCTTCCAAAACACTTTAAAACACTTTGAACCTTAGAGAAATTACATAAATACCTCTACAACCTGCAACTAACTTTCTGTAATTATACCCTTTGTGAACAATTACTTGTGCACTACTTGTGCACCTTGACATCCGAACTTTGAACTCTTTGACTTTGCCCATGTTCACTGTTAGTCGGCCGCCGGATTGGGATAGGTATAACGTAATCTTTGTAAAACACGCGCAAAAGGTTATTACGGGCATATTTGTAAATCTTATATAAAGCAATGAAAAGAAGTGCTCGGGAGCGCGGGGATTTTGGCCTATTTTCGTGTTATCACCAGACTGTTCGTCTGGTTGTCTGTCTGAATGTTGCGCCAATGTGTGTCGTTTAGTTTCTGAGTACTCTGGGACGTTGTGTGTATCTGTGTTGTTCTTTCTTGATTGAGTTTGCGCAGTGAACCTTAAGTATATCTTGTAACTCATCGGATCGTTGCCCGAGAGGGGCGGTTTTCGGATCAATTCTGAGTAGCGCCAGACTATTCGTCTGGTCGAGTGTCTGATTGTTGTTGTAGTGTGTCTTGTCTAAGATCTACGTACTCTATTGTACTCTGTGTTGTCATCTGTCAATCTCGGTTACACTGTGAATCTAGTTCTATTCAGTAAGTCGTTGGATCGTTGTCTGAAAGAGTTACTATGGATCGTTGTGACGAATTGTTCTGTTAAGATGTACGACGTAGTGCTCCTCTCCTTGTTGAACTGCTAAGTACTGATAAGTCTGTGTGAATGTAGTAATCTTTCCCTAAGAACGTTGTGCAGAAGTAGTGTTGTTCTCGATCTGCACTTGTACGGTGAGAATTACCTATAGTTAAGGGTAATTCCATAGTGTGTTAGTCTTCAGAACTGTAGGTTGAAACCGTAGGTACCTTCTGTGATCAGGTTGCTTGACTGTGAGCACTGTCTTGGTGAAGGTTGGATTACTGTACTGTTACAGTAGCATATTAGTCTAAAGTAATTCGGTACCAAGGTACAGATAAGTCTGGTACAGTCTAGTTGTTACTGGTAGCTGAGCTAAGACTGTGATGACACTGTCTAAGGACAGTAGATTCAGATAGAACTGTCAATAGCATTTTATTGCTGAAACTGAATCAGTTATTTTGGGAACTAAGTACAGGGCCTCTGTCTAACAGACCCCTACCACTCCCAAGAACCCACATTAACACTTGGCGCAGTCTGTGGGAAGTGGCATCAAGATCGTCATTCGTCTGTCGAAATCGAACATCAAGATTACCGTTCGTTTGTCGAAAGTAGCAACAGAATCAGATTGTTGCAAACTTGTTGTGGAAACGTGATTATAAAATTTTAATCGATAGTGATACTATGCGATTAGTACAAAAGATGATACATGCCGGTTACTCGATCCGGTGAAACGTATCCAAAGAACAGCCTGCCCGAGGTACTTAATTTGTTAAAAACAACTCCAGGAGGTAGAAGTACAACTAGGTCTGACCCAGTTGTCAAGAAAGTGAAGAATGTTAATAATGATTCCGGTCATATTTCGGTGGAACGTGTTATGCCTCTGGTAAATTCCAGTACTATTTCGGCACAGTCTGTCGAAGATATAGTAACTCCAGAATCTACCAGGACGCAGTCTGAAGTTAGTTTAACAATCTTGCATAAAGATTCAAATTTGTTTACGACTAGAAACACTTTAGCCAAAGAAATCAGCGAAGGCGAGAAAACACCTTGTTTTGATGAAATCTCGACACATTCCGGTGATATTGCGGTAATAAAATCGCAGTTTTTCGGCGACGGTTTACCATTTCTTGGTGAATCTTCAGCCCAGTCACCACTATTGGGAGTAAGCTTCCCTACATTTGACATCAGAAAGGAAGGTAGCCTGTTCGCAACCGAGATTCGAAGCATACTGAGCAAGATTATCGAACCGGAAAGTGCACAGTCCGACGATACAGATTCCGATAGTTCAGATATTCAGCCCCGAGATACAGAAGATAGTTACAATACACTCGCCATGAACGGGCAACAACAACAACAGAAGCAAAAACAACAAGTATGCCCACCAAGGCTGACTCCGACAGGAGTAACGTACACCAAATTTGGTGGATTCCCAGGAGATGACCCGGATGCTCATGTCACACATTCGAGATAAGCTACACAGTTCTCAACCATCCACCTGATCCGGCATATAAGGCTATTGTTTTCCAATTGAGATTGGTCAACGAAGCGGCTAGATGGCTTACCGAATATGATATTAACCATTTCGGCACCTATGAAGTAGTGAGGAATGCATTTCTGCAAAGATTTAGGCTAAAGAAGAATCCAGCCGAAATTTTTGATTACCTGCAAAACAATAGACAGAAGATAAATCAAATTGTACAGGAATACGCTACTCTATTCAGGACACATCTAAGGCAGTTACCACCAGCACACGCCAACCTATCGGATGACGTTATTATTCAGTGGTTTATCAATGGCTTGACTCCACAACTTAAACAGATTATGATCATATGCTGTGTAGGAGCTATGACGCTCGACGCAGTGATTGCCATGGCTTTACAACTGGAAAACAAGGTTGGAGGATTTACAGAAGATCTGGAGTGGTTAAAAACAAAGAGAAATGTCGCCGAAGATATGACCAGACAAGTATACTACATCACATGCAAGAATTCAGGCCATACTAGTGCCACTTTATCACTTAATCAGTTATTCTGTGCTATCTGCAACAATGTCGGACACACCACCGAAAACTGCGCGTACAACGCCAAAGTGCAAGGAACCGCAACTGTCAATGCTATTATACAGGAACCAGGACAACCAGCCGATCATTATGTACCTCCGCAAATGAGGAACAATCAGCAACAAGGATATCGAAATTACAGAGGACAAAGAAACAACAACTACAACGCAAACCGCTGGCAGGCCGGACCAGCACCAAAAAATCCCAATCTGTCACCACCGAGCTGTCATTTCTGTGGTGAATTTGGTCACATTAGAAGATTCTGTAAGGATGTAGCTGAATATGATCAGAGGAAGAAGGAACAACAAAACCCAATGGCTAATATGGTACAAATCACACCAGTAGAAATGCAAGCTGCAGTAATTCAGACCCGCTCCGGTAAACAACTGCAGCCTGCAGCAGAATTATTTGAACCAGGTATACGCGAACAACAAAGGATGTATGATAAAGCTAGTCAATGGACCACCACAGAACCTCCATTCTTCCCAAATCCTATTCCGGTAACCCCGACTCCGTTAACCGAAGAAGTAACACAACAACAGGATTCCAGTTCAACAGTAGGCACATCATCAGCAGCAGGCACATCATCTTCAGCAGGCGCATCATCTTCAAAATCTGAGGAAACAATCCAAACACAAAAGGCCTGGGAAATTTTATCTAAAGCATCCATCACTCTTCCTTTGGGCCAATTACTTGCACTAGTACCGGGAGTTCGACAGCAATTTCAACAACAGTTCTGTCTTGTGCCTCCTTGCATTCTTGTGACAGCAACCGTGCAACCGGAACCTGATTCTACGGTCGATCATTCAGTTCCTTTAATTACGGTATGGTATAAAAATCATAAAATCACATAGGTACTAATTGATGGAGGATCTGGTGTCAACATTGCTATTGCTGCACTATGTAAAAAGTTAGGGTGGACCAACATCAAACCAGTTCAGTTTTTTGTCAGAATGGCCGACCAAGTCCATCCCGTAGGACTTGTACGAAATATACCCATAACTTTACAAGGTACCACATTTAAGATGACCTTTGTCATACTAGAATTACCAGAATCCACCCTTGATTATAATCTCCTTTTCGGCCGACCTTGGCTGAAGCACGCTAAGGTGATACAAGATTGGTCTACACAGGAACTCACTTTCAAAGACAACAATCGTAAATATGTTGTAAAATTAGGTGCTATACAGCCTTGCAAACTACATGCTAGACCAAATTTCGCAGAACCAGTTCATATGTTAGATGGTCTGTCGGATGATGAAGAATAAGAATTTTTAAAAAATAATATTGATTTGATCTCCCTAGGAACCATTGATCTACAATCTGTTGTAGATAATTGGAACCCTGCAGTTTGTACGGTAATGGCTGTAACAGAAGAAGATAAGAAGGAAGATACTGCTGCTATAGCTTACGCTCAACTGCAACAACTTTTTAAGTCAGCTGATGATACAGAGAAGCCTCAACAATTTTATTTCCAGAAGATCAGTTGATCACTTATAATTTAGGCGATTAAGATCATCCGCGTCCCGTGAAGATAAAGCAAAACTTACCGGAAACATTTCAAGCAGGCTTAATCCAGCTACTCTGAGAATTCTCCGACGTCTTTGCATGGGATTACAAAGATATGAAAGGATTGGACCCGCACATCTATTAGCACAGAGTCATGCTGAAGCTAGAAGCAAAACCGAACAAACAACCCAGCTACCGGATGAATCCAAACTATGCATCATAGGTAAAGGCAGAACTTGATAGGCTACTTAAAGTCGGATTTATTGTACCAATAGAACATGGTGAATGGATCTCACGAATTGTTATTGTCCCAAAAAAGAATAAGCAATTGCGAATATGTGTAGATTATTGGAAATTGTACGCAGCTACAGTGCCTGATCCTTTTCCAATCCCTTTTCTTGACACAATGCTTGATAGAGTAGCAGGACATGAAATGTATTCATTCCTAGATGGGTACAGTGGATATAATCAAGTTAGAATGGCTGAACAGGATATACCAAAGACTGCCTTCATTAACAATTGGGGTGTTTTCGCATGTATTGTTATGTGATTTGGATTAGGGAATGCCCCAAGTACATTCCAAAGGTGTATGTAGGAAATATTTTCTCCTTATCTTACCTCTTTTATGCAAGTCTATCTTGATGATTTTTCAATTTTCGGTAAGATGATAGCACACCTATTCCATTTACGGTGCTGCTTTGAAAAATGAAGACAATACAGACTCTGTTTGAACCCAAAGAAATCTGTGTTTGCGGTTTCATGTGGCAAGCTACTCGGTCATATTGTATCTACACAGGGCATACAGGTGGATCCAGATAAAATTTCAGCTGTGTTAGAAGCTTCAGTGCCCACTACACCGAAGGAAGTAATGCACTTCATGGGCCAAGTAAGATGGCATGGAGGACACCTATGATGGCTTGCTCACTTGGCAATACCTCTGAACAGATTAATCACCAAGACTCCTTGACAGTTTGAGTGGACTCAGGAATGTCAGATAGCATTTGATCGCTTAAAGTGTTTATTAACACAAGTTCCCATCTTACAGCCTCCTGACTGAGATCGCCCATTTCATGTATTTGTTGATGCTTCAGATATAGCAATAGGGAGCGTTTTAATGCAACAAACTGATAAGTGGTTCAGACCAGTGTACTATGCAAGTCGCAGATTAGCCCCTGCTGAAAAGAATTACCCTGTAACAGAAAGAGAATGTTTAGGTCTAGTATATTCTGTCAAAAAATTCAGACATTATTTGCTGGGCCGTAAATTTACTTTTCATGTAGATCATGCTTCACTTGTCTATCTAGTTCGGCAACAGCATCTAGGTGGTCGATTAGCACAATGGGTTCTGCTTTTACAGGAGTTTGACTACGAAGTCATTCATCGGCCAGGCAGTTCACATGCCTTAGCAGATTTCCTCTCCCACTTAGACTCCGGTGAAGCTCCGGTAGGCATAGATGACACAACTCCGGCGATTTATGTCTCTAAACCAACGAATGATGAAATTACAGACCCACCTATGCCATCAACATATTATGATCAAATCTTAAACTTCCTCACTGATGGATGCCTTCCATCTCAGGCTTCTACGATAGTACGCAGGAAAATTGCAGTCTTTAGCCACCAATTTCGGTTAATTGCTGGAGAATTATACTATGTGGATCATACTGGAATTTTACTTCGATGTATTACACCACATGAAGTTAACTCAGTTATTACTTTGGCTCACTTGATTCCTTCTAGTGGCCATTTTGCAGCAGACTTAACACACTGGAAAATTCTGCAAAGTGGTCTCTGGTGGCCAACTATGTACAGAGATGTATCACAGTTTGTCAAACAATGTGATACTTGTCAAAGATCTGGACAGCCCCTGCAACGACATCTTTTCCCTCTACAACCTGTCTTGCCATTAGAACCTTTTCAGAAGTGGGGTCTAGATTTTATCGGTCTGATTACACCTCCAGCAGTTTTCAGTAACAATCGTTACATACTGACCTGTACAGACTATGCAACCAGATGGGCAGAAGCCTGGGCTTTACGGTCTGCTACAGCTATTGCGGTAGCAAAGTGTCTGCTAACCGATGTCTTTCCACGTTTTGGCTTACCACTGGAACTTGTTACAGATCAAGGCACTCATTTTGTCAACACTTTAATGAAACTACTCACACATTCATTTCAGGTCACACATAAATTTAGTTCACCATATTATCCTCGTGCAAATGGCCTGGCTGAGAGTACAAACAAATCTTTGTTGAATATGCTTCGGAAACTCATTTTAGAAGCACCGAAAAGATGGGATCAACTGCTACCTGCAGTATTATGGGCATACCAGACTACATACAAGGTAACAACAGGATTAACACCTTTCAAACTAGCTTATGGATTAGAAACAATAGCACCAATGGAGATAGTTATACCTAGTTTACGAGTAGCAATCGCTCAGAAACTGCTACCGGAAGACTCACTGTCATTTCGGTTGGATACACTCAGAGAGTTAGACAAGCAATGATGGAAGAGCTTTTTAACTATGCAGGAAGTACAACTAAGACAGGCTCGGACGCATGATGGACACTTGAAAACTCCAGTTTTTACAGTGGGACAACTTGTCCTTTTTTATAATGCAAAGTCGAATCGGTTTGCTGGTAAATTCAAATTACGATGGTATGGCCCTTACCGGATTTCAGAACAAGTGGGGCCAGCAACTTTTTGATTGACTATGTTGATTGGAAACCCTCTTCCGAAAGTCATCAACGGTTCGAAGTTGCCGCCGTATCAACACACGTCTAATCCGCACTGAAACGTTTTGCGGTTAGCCGCGTCTTTTGGCGTTCATTGTTCTTTTCTTTTATTTTTGGGAGCTTAAATACTTAAGTCTGTAAATATCTGCGTTTTGAACCCTATTTATGACTAAAGCCGCCCTGCCCTTTTGAGCTCTTCATGCATGCATACCGAAGTTAAAAATTATCATCTCACTACCACGTGATTATTACTGCTTTTGATTACTCTCCGCTACAGCACAACTACATAACCTTCTCCATTTTGCCGAAAAACGCCATTGCGCTTGTGTGATTTGTGCTCTATGTTTACCCTGTGCTCTGTGTGCCTGTGTTCTGTGTCTTCGTGTGCGCCATGGAAGCCTTGGCTAACTACGCCGCTTTCCGTGACGGTCTCCCTACCGACGTAGGAGAGTACCTGCGCATACATGGGTTGGCAAACTTCGCTGAACTGCCTTGGCATTCAGCAGAGTCCCACCCATTCTTCGCTCAGATCATTTCCGCCATCGCTCAAGCACCTGCCAACGAGCGAAGTTGGGCTTTCACATCTTTACCCGCCCGAACAGTAATCACCTTCCAAACCTTCACTGAGTCGTTTCGACTCCCTTCGCACGGCCGAGAAAATGGCCCGAGCCTGCCAGTAGCCAGAATGGCCGAATTGTTTCCTAGATATTCCTCTAACGAATATGCCATTCTTTGCCAACCAGAACTAGAAAGATCCACCCTTCAATTCCTAGTAGCCATCCTTAACCTCCAAAAGCGCACTTACGGCATATCCCGGCCATTTTACTCTGCCATAGACTTAGCTGCCCGTGAGCCAATCAACTTCGCATCATATTTCTTCCACAGAATCCACAAAGAATGCGTAGCTATCATGAAACAGGTAAACAAAGGAGGCATGCCGAGATCCAGGCTACCACACATCATTTCATTCCTCTTTCTGGCCATCCTTGCAGCACAACCTCCACCGCAAGGACCAGTTCTACGACATGAAGAGTCAGTGCAGCTGTGGGACGACGAAGAAGAAGACGAAGAGGAATTAAACCAACTATTCCGAAGAAAAAGAATAAGGATTAGCTCTTCTGAAATCGAAGCACAAGGATTTGCTGGAGGGAACAATGAGGGCGACAAAGAAGAGGATAAGCAAGAAGAAGAAACGTTCCACGACACCACAACATCCATGCAAAACGAATCTTTTGCACAATTGTCCCAAGAACAATAGGAAAAACATACAGAAGCCGACACATCATCGACCGAAGAAGAATCACAGCAGGAGTCTCAAGAAGAACAACAAATAGATGAAGAACAAGCTGCTAAGGAAGCACTGGACAGACTGCTAAAGGCAGTGGAATCCACAATCGCAGAACAGGAACAACAAGCTGCCAATCAGGTAACAAATCAAACCATCCTTCCCACTCCCCCACCGGAACCTCCCATCATCCCCCTCCAGCCCATTCACCCTGCCAAAACCGCCGAGTCCTCATCCTCCTCCCTCAACTACTCTCCATCAAACTCCCAACAGCTCCTCAATGCATCCTCTTCCCAACCACAACCCTAGCTACCTCTCCCCGCCATTCCAATACTGTCCGAACTGGCCAATATGGGCCAAGTTCTTATTAATTTATCACAGCAACTTCCCATCCACATGAAAGCAGCCATCGACAGTATCCGGAGCGAACTACAGCATAAACTTGATATTCTAGAAGCTGACATCAGCCCCCTACAGGAAGAAGTGCTAATCACTAAAGCCGAAAACCAATCTTTGCAAGAACAATGGAATGAATTACAGGCAAAACTCACCAAACAGGAGATGCTGATCAATCAGAGAGATGCGGCAATGGCAGCACTTACAAAAAAAGAAGAACTACTGCAAATTTTCAATGAAGAAATCAACAAAATGAAGCAGGACATACAAGACAAAGAAGACGCCCGAATTGCATTGGGCAATCTACTAGAAGAAACCAGAAAGCAATTACAAGAACTGGTGCAGTAGAGTCAAGAACAGTAGTTGCAGCAGAAAAGAACAGAAGAAGAACTGCAGAGAACCAATGAAAATTTAACAGATGTCAATAACATGCTCAGGCACTACTTAACAAAGGAAAAGCAGACACAGAAGCTCATTGCTGATCTCAAACACGAGAAGCACTCATACATCAGGACTGTAGATTTTCAAGTTCAGGAGATCGAGAGGCGTGAAAACCAATTGTCAAACATAAAAGAAAGAGTACAGAAGATAGAACAACAACTCGAGGAAATGAAGACGTCAAGAGATGCTTCATTGGCCAATGACTTTTATCTGCAAGAGGCCTTTCTGCAAACGCAAGCAGAAATTTTGTTAACGGAAGCCATAGCCATAAGTTCTGTTAGAGTAGATGCCCAACTAGTAGAGCCAGAAACTCTCAAACAATTATTAGAAACCCTTAAGAAAAAGATCGACCGTACATTTAGATTAGCCCAAAACATGTACTTAGAAGGAATAGTCGATGAGCAGTAATTTTGTAAAAACTTGCGGGTTCGAGTCCACCGTGCGTGCCAGTGTTAGTCGGCCGCCGGATTGGGACAGGTATAACGGAATCTTTGTAAAACACGCGCAAAAGGTTGTTACGCGCATATTTGTAAATCTTATATAAAGAAATGAAAAGAAGTGCTCGGGAGCGCGGGGATTTTGGCCTATTTTGGTGTTATCACCAGACTATTCGTCTGGTTGTCTGTCTGAATGTTACGGTAGTGTGTGTCGTTTAGTTTCTGAGTACTCTGGGACGTTGTGTGTATCTGTGTTGTTCTTTCTTGATTGAGTTTGCGCAGTGAACCTTAAGTATATCCTGTAACTTATCGGATCATTGCCCAAGAGGGGCGGTTTTCGGATCAATTCTGAGTAGCGCCAGACTATTCATCTGGTCGAGTGTCTTATTGTTGTGGTAGTGTGTCTTGTCTAAGATCTGCGTACTCTGTTGTACTCTGTGTTGTCATCTGTCAATCTCGGTTACATTGTGAATCTAGTTCCATTCAGTAAGTTGTTGGATCCTTGTCTGAAAGAGTTACTGTGGATCGTTGTGACGAATTGTTCTATTAAGATGTACGACGTAGTGCTCCTCTCCTTGTTGAACTGCTAAGTACTGATAAGTCTGTGTGAATGTAGTAATCTTTCCCTAAGAACGTTGTGCAGAAGTAGTGTTGTTCTCGATCTGCACTTGTTCGGTGAGAATTACCTATAGTTAAGGGTAATTCCATAGTGTGTTAGTCTTCAGAACTATAGGTTGAAACCGTAGGTACCTTCTATGATCAGGTTGCTTGACTGTGAGCACTGTCTTGGTGAAGGTTGGATTATTGTACTGTTACAGTAGCATATTAGTCTAAATTAATTGGGTACCAAGGTACAGATAAGTCTGGTACAGTCTAGTTGTTACTGGTAGCTGAGCTAAGACTGTGATGACACTGTCTAAGGACAATAGATTCAGATAGAACTATCAATAGCATTTTATTGCTGAAACTGAATCAGTTATTTTGGGAACTAAGTATAGGGCCTCTGTCTAACAGACCCCTATCACTCCCAAGAACCCATGTTAACATTCACTTTGACCTTGAGCATGTTGACTTTGATTGGTTTGACTTTGACCTATTGACTTTGACTATAGTTGACTTTGACTGTGGTTGACTTTCACCAATATGACTTTTATGGGCTCAACAAAGTTGTTGAACGAAAGAACAGATCACTCATGGAGATGGCGAGGTTTATGGTCAAGAGTCAGGCTTTACCACATAGTTTTTGGCTTGAGGTTGTTATGTGTGCAGCATATGTACTGAACAGATATCCCACTAAGGTGTTGTAGTCTATCACTCCATATGAGGCTTGGCATGGTCACAAGCCATCTATTGCTCATATATGTGTTTTTGGTTGTCTGGGATATGCATTAGTGCCTGAACAACATCGTAGAAAATTGGATGATAAAGTAGTAAAATGTATTTTTGTTGGGTACAGTTCTGAAAGTAAAGGCTATGGTCCATATCATCCACAAACTAAATGCATTCTGGTTAGCTGTGATGTTGTTTTTGTGGAAGATGCTATTCACCCATTGCTTTCATGTACTAAGGAGACATTTGTTAGATCCAAAGACGTATGATACTTTGTTGCCTCTTTTTAGAGGTGGGCAGTCTAGTGTTAGTCCTAATTAGGCAACTTCTCAACCTTTCTAGGTTTCATGTGATGATGCAGATCATTCTATTTCTGATGCAGATTTACATGATGCACTTGTTCATGAGAGAATTGATATTGAGAAGGCAAAAACTATGACAAAATGGTTGATGCAGACCTTGCTTGATAGCAAATTAGATGTACCTCTATCATATCGTACTTGATCAAGCTCTCGTAGTGCCTCTTTTGCATCAGATTTCTATGCTATGGCTACATCTGGCTCTGTGATGAGATTGAGCCCGTTTCATTTGATGAAGCACAAATTCTAAACATTGGATGGCTACAATGTAATCTGAATATGATGCTATCATGAAAAATGGTACCTGATCTTTATGTGACTTGCCTCCTAGCAAGAAGGCCATTGGCACTAAGTGGGTATACAAGCTGAAGTGTAAGCCTGATGGAACAGTTGATAGGTATAAGGATAGGCTTGTTACAAAAGGTTATGCATAGGAAAGAGGCATTGATTTTGATGAGACCTTTGCACCTACATGTCATAGGACTACTGTTTGGAGCATCTATGCACTTGCAGCCCATCATGGTTGGAATGTACATAGATGGTGACTTGCATGAAGAAGTGTATGTTTTTCAGCCCCCTAGCTTTGTGCAAAAAGGGCATGAAAACCAGGTGTGCAGGTTAAAGAAGGTATTATATGGTTTAAAGCAAGCACCACATGCTTGGTATGAGAAGATACATGCCTATCTAATTGCACATGGTTAAGCCTGATAATGATGTGCTTCTAATCATTGTTGTCTATGTTGATGTTATGCTGCTCACTGGACCTATTGAGAAGCATATTGCTGATTTTAATGCTGATTTGAATGCCTCATTTGAGATGTCTAATTTGGGGCATTTGCATCATTATTCAAGCATTCAGTTTATGCACATTGGTGGCTGAATGTCTATGTGTCAAATGAGAATCCTACTCCTTCAAGCAATAGGAGGATGATAGATATAACTTGTTCGTTGAAGAATGTAAGGAGAACTTTTAACATTTACATAAGTATGCACTAGAAGTTTCTAGAGATGCCCTGAGGAGAAGGTTTTTTAAGGGTTTGCAGGAAGAGCTTCTATATCAAGTAAAGGGGTTTGGATGTGTATATTTTCTTGATGTGGTTCCAAAAGCAAAAACCTTTGAGAAGATGGAGAAGTTTTCTATGAAAAAGGCATCTCACCTACAAGAGGAAAATGGAACAATTGAGGAATCTAATGATCAAGGTAAGTGTTCTAACCCTAGACTTCAATGCATGGAAACTTCTTCTCATTCAAGGGCATCGATGATTAGGATTATGGGGGACATATCCTCACATAATGTTAGTTTCTTGATTGATTTGGGTAGAAGAAATTATTTCCTTTCATTTAAGTTGGTTGAGGCTTTAGGATTTCATATTGATATGCAGATTAAAAGACTTGTATAGATGGCTAATGGTAGGATACACTATACTCGAGGCTGTATTGAGTATCTTGATTTTATGTTAAGTAAATAAAAGTTTTTATGTATCTTCCATGTAATTGAAATGAGAGAATGTGGTGGTGTAATCATTGGCATGGAGTGGTTAATTCATAACAGTTTCATGCTTGAAAGCAAAGGTGGGATCCTTACTTTGAAAATAGAGGGGGAGGAACACCATCTTTTATGTGGGTGTAATTCACGTTTTTCTCCTATTTTTGCTATAAAATTGATTAGGCGTATTCGACAGGGTTGTGAGACATATTTGGTTTATGTGAATGAGCTTCATGAGAAGAAGAAAGAAGAAGAAATACCTAAATATGTAAGCAAACTTTTATATGAGTACGTAGATGTATTTCTAGATGATCTACTGGGCATGCCTCCTCCTAGGAAAATTGACCATGCTATAGACATCTATCAAGGAAGTGAGTCTTATTATAGAGCACCTTATAGGTTCAATATTGATGAATTGAAAGAGTTGAAGCTCCAACTAGATGACCTATTGAAGTAGGGGTTGATAAGACCTAGCATTTCACCTTAGGGAGGACATGTTTTGTTTCTGAAAAGGAAATATGGCACATACAAACTTTGTGTTGACTATAGGGAATTGAACAAGAAAACCATTAAGAACAAGTCTCCACTTCCACATATAAACAAATTGCTAAGTCAATTGAGTGGTGCCACAATATTCACTAGAATTGACTTAAGATCAGGGTATCATCAAATTATAGTAAAGTAAACTGTAAAAAATGACATGGTCATTATGAGTTCAGAGTTTTGCCTTTTTGATGGACAAATGCTCCTGCCACATTTATGTGTTTCATGAAGAATGTGTTTCATGAATATCTTGATGAATTTATTTCAATCTCTCTTGGTGATATTTTTGTGTATTCTAAGGATGATGATGAACATGCATTTCATCTCAAGAAAGCTTTATAGAAACCCAAAGGGCATGAACTATCCAAAAATAGTGATCCCCTCTTGGGATAAAACAATCCAAGTAGCTCGGTACCACTCAATTCACGAAAGATGCGCTTAAGCACCAACCAATGCTTGACTCTTAGGCAATGCATAAACCTGCTCATCTATGAGATAGCAAAATAAATATCTGGCCAAATAATGCATAAGTAAATCAAGCACCCAATAGCCTGTTGATAGAGAATAGCATCAAATGCAGCTCCAGCATCATGAAGACTCAATCGTAAACTTGTCTCCATAGGAGTGACAATAGGTTTATAGTCTTCAAGGCCAAAATGCTACAATAATGTGTCAATATATTTCATTTGACACAAAGCTATTCCACCATCAACCTGCATAAATTGAATTCCCAAATAATGATGCAAATGACCCAAATCAGACATCTCAAATTATGCATGCAAATCAGCCTTAAAATCAGCAATATGCATCTCATGAGGACTAGTGAGCAGCATGTCATCAATGTACACCACAATGATTAGAAACTAATTGATGTACATTCCAACCATGATGAGCTGCAAGTGCACAGATGGTAGGAATAGTAGTCATTAAGCATGTAGGTGCAAAGGTTTCACCAAAATCTATGCCTCGTTCGTATGCATAACCCTTTGCAAGAAGCCTAACCTTATATCTGTCAACTGTTCCATCAGGCTTACAGTTTAGCTTGTATACCCACTTTGTGCCAATGGCCTTCTTTCCAAGAGGAAAGTCACATAAAGGAGTGGTACCATTTTTCATGATAGCATCATATTCTAATTGCATTGCAGCCATCCAATTTTTAGAATTTTGTGCTTTATCAAACGAAACAAGCTCATTCTCATCATAGACACTAGAGGCAGCCATAACATAGCAATGTGATGCAAAAGAGGCACTATCAGAGCCTGATGGAGTATGATATGACAGAGGTGCATCTAATTTGTTGTCACACAAAGTTTGCACCAGCCATTTTGGCATAGTTTTTCCCTCCTCAATATGAGCTCTCTCATGAACAAGTGCATCATGCAAATTTGCATCAGAAATGGAATAATCTCTATCATCACATGAAACGTGTAAAGGCTAAGAAGTTGCCTCATTAGGAGCAGCACTAGAGTGTCCATTTGTAAAAAGAGGCAGCAAAGTATCATACATGTCTTTGGAGCTAACAAATGTCTCCTTGGTACATGAAGGTAATGGCTAAATAGCATCTTCCACAAAAATAACATCATGGCTAACCAAAATGTATTTACTCTATGGACAATACAGATGGTAGCCTTTGCTTTCAGAAATGTACCCAACAAAAATACATTTCACTACCTTATCATCCAATTTTTTGCATTGTTGTCCAGGCACTAATGCATATGCCAAACAACCAAAAACATGCAGATGAGCAACAGATGGCTTGGGACCATGCCAAGCCTCATATGGAGTGATAGATTACACTGCTTTGGTGGGACACCTGTTAAGTACATATGTTGCACACATGGCAGCCTCAAGCCAAAAATTATGTGGTAAAGCCTAACTCTTGACCATACACTTCGCCATCTCCATGAGTGACTTGTTCTTCTGTTTGGCAACTCCATTATGTTGAGGTGTCTATGGCACTGTACACTGATGTTTTATCCCATGCTCAACCAAAAATGCATTAAATTTAGAAGACATATATTCCCCCCCTCGATTAGAATGGAGGGTGCCCATTTTACATGCTGATAGATTTTCAATGAAAACCAAAAGTTGTTTGAAGCACTAAACACTTTGGACTTTGCTTTGAGTGGATATACCCATGCATGCTTGGAAAAATCATCAATGAAAGTCACAAAGTAAAGATAGTTTCCAAAAGACGGTGTTTGCATGGGACCATAGACATCATTATGAACAAGCTGCAATTTCTGAGTAGCTCGAACTGAACCATCTTTTGGAAAGGCGGAACACTACATTTTGCCCAAAATATAGCCTTCACACACATGTTTTTTGGGTGCCTAAAGTTTGGGAAAAGAGGGCACCATTTCATATTTGTGCAGGTGTAGCAAACTAGAAAAATTCAGATGACCAAAGTGTGCATGTCAAAGCTTTGCATCTGATATAGCTTGAGAATCATGTACTGCACATGCTCAATCATTCACAGATTTTTCATAGTACAGCCCACGACATAAAATGTCAGAAACAATAATCATGTTGCCATTTGATAGATCATGAACTATACATCTATCATCAACAAATTTCACAACCAAGCCAATCTTGGCTAATGCACAAAATGATAATAGATTTTTCTTGATCCCTGGCACAAATAAATCATCTGACAATGTAAAAGAACTACCATAAGCAGTAGTCAGAATGATCTTACCAACTCTCATGACTGGATAGGAGGCGTTGTTGGCGCATGTCACAATATTCCATGTAGGGGCAAGCTCGAGTGAAGTGAAGAAATTGCACTGCAAGGTAATATGTTTGGTTGCCCCACTATCAAAGTACTGGCAACATCTGCGTCTACTGCAGACATGCACTGTTCAGGAGAAGTTGGGTCAGAACTACAAATAGTAGTAAATACCCACTCTTCATTCTACACAAGATTAAGAGACTCTATTTTTGGTGTAGAGGCCTCTGCAACAACCATTCCAGCCTCTTTTTTCTTTGCCTCTTTTGCAGCCATTTTTGGACAGTTCTTTATGACATGATGGTTTCCTTTACAATACTTAGAAAAGAATTTGTGCTTTTTTTATTTATTCTCATCTTTTTCTTCCTTCTTTGAATGTGTAGCATTTGCAGATTTCTACTTACTAGTAGATGAGCTCCATTTACCTTTGCCTTTTTGACAAACTAGGAAAACTTGATCTCTAAGATGCATAATGGACCTGTTGTTCCTAGAGTGATCTTCCTGCAACAGAATAGAGACTAACTCCTCAAATGACAAGGCATTTGGATTACCTTTCATCATCAAATGAAGAGTAGAAGCAAAACTTTGATATGAATCAGGAAGACCATTCAAAACTGTCTGCATAAGTGAGCTATCTGGTATAACTTCATCAGCACAAATCAACTATTCCTTCAAGTCTTTGATCTTTGTCAAAAAATTGTCCATAGAATCACCTTCATTCATGTGCTCACTCTCCAGCTATTTTTAGAGGTAAGCAACACGAGCCTCATTCTTAGCCTGGTACAATGTGGTAAGTATATCCCAAGCATCCTTAGTTGTTCTGCAAGAGCGAATGTGAGGAATAGTGGCATGTTTGATAGACAAGGCTATCAATGAATGTGCCTGAGCATCTTTGCCATCCCAACAAATTTGCTCTATAGCAAGTGCAATAGAAACTGCAGCACGAGCAGGAACATGAAGAATATTGTCATCTTCAATGTCATCTACATTAGCTTCAGTACCTATATTTGCAGGTGTAATAGGATGCTTTTCAACAACCTGCACAATATTCCACAGTCCTTTTGCGACCAATACATGACGCATCATATAAGCCCATAATGGGTAATTTGTACCATCCAACTTGTCCTCAACAGCCACCATAGGAAATAAATCACTAGTTTAAGCCATGGCCATTGGCTAAAATATCCTGATGTAGAAAACTGATTGTATCTCAAAAATTTGAACTGAATTATCCTCTCGAGTTCTGCTAAACCTATAGTAGTCTTCGAGATGCTTATACTAGTGAACCGAAACCTATATATATCTTTGGCACAAGAAAATGAAATAGCATGCACAAGCATTGTGATACTGCATTCAGAGGCCAAAACAAGCTCAGATCGTAATTTTGGCACGATAAAGAGAAGCCATTTTGATCTCCTAACAACCCTGAGTATGCTCACCAAATTTCATGCGATTCTGAGACAATGACCAAAGAGATGTTGACGATGCCCTAGATGAAGCGATGACCTGCTCTAATACCAATTGTTGGAGTTTGAGTTCTGCGGAACCACAAAAACAGCACAAGGAAGAAGAAGAATCTTGGAGCACCACACACAATACTGAATGTATTACCACTAGAATGTACAAAGATAGGTAACCTGTTAGGGCTATAGGCGTATATATACAAACCTGTGGAAAAAAACCTCCTAAGGAGGGAAAAATGTGCCCTGGTGGTCCTAGTGTGTTCACACACATCACGACCTAAATATATCAACAAAATCATTATTTCTCAAATGAAATTTTCCCTTAAATATAGAATTTGGATTTTCATACAAAAATTTCAAGATTGTTGCATAATAGAAAACTTATTTTAATTTTGTTCTAATATCAAAATCAGAGGATGAAATAGAAAACTGCATAAAGGTTTATGACTCAAAGCATCAGCCACTTTTTTTCTTTTCCTACTAAGTATTTAATATCAAAATCATATTCACTTAGCAACTCGATCGATGGTTTTGTTTATTGTTAAGTAAAGGTTAAGTAAATATATATTTAAGGCTTTGATAATTTGTTCTTAATTCAAACTTTACGTCAAGCAATAAGCATCTCCAATGTTTAAGTGCATGAACAACCACAAGCATTTCCAAGTTATGTGTTGTGTAATTTAATTCATGTTTCCTTAGATTCTTTGAGTCATAAGCTAGTGCCATCCTTCTTGTGAAAGCACACATCCGATCTGACCTTCACTATCATCACATGCAACAATAAATGTCTTCCCTAAATGAGGTATTTTTAGCACACAATTTTCAATAATTTATTGTTTTAATTCTTCAAATGCATTTTTAGAATCATCATTCCATTGAAGTCTATGTTTTTCTTTGTCCATTCTATAAGAGGATTTGCAAGTTGAGAAAACTTTGTAATGTTTGCCCTTTCATATTGTGCCAAACCAAGGAAGCTTCTCACATCTCTCACACATTTGTGTATAGGCCAATCAACTATGCTTTTAACTTTCTCAGGATCTATGTGAATCCCTTCCTTAGAAAACAACTCTCCATAAATAAGCCACTTCCCCCTTTGCAAAAAAAAATTTACTCATTCAACCATATAGTTTATGCTCTCTAAGTTTCTATAAATTCTTTCTGGAGATGCAATGCATGTTCATCATCATCCTTATAATACGCAAAAATATGGTCATGAAGGACTAAAATAAATTCATCGAGATGTTCATGAAACACATTATTCATCAAAAACATAAATGTGGTAGGAGCATTTGTCAATCCAAAAGGCAAAACCTTGAAGTCATAATGACCTTATCGTTTGGGTATGTCCTCATACTTTACTCTAATTTGATTATAATCTCATCTTAAGTCAATTTTAGTGAATACTATGGCATCAATCAATTGACTCATCAATTCATCTATATGTGGAAGTGCATACTTGTTCTTAATGGTTTTCTAGATCAATCCCCTATAGTCAATGCAAAGTGTGTATGAACCATCTTTCTTTTTTTGAAACAAAAAACGAGCTCCGCAAGGTGAAACACTAGATCTTATCAGCCCTTTCTTCAATGGATCATCTAGTTAAAGCTTTTGCTCTTTCAATTCATCAATATTGAACCTATAAGGTGCTCTAGAATAAGACTCACTTCCTAGATAGAGTTCTATAGCCTGGTCAATTTTCCTAGGAGGAGGCATGCCCAGTAGTCATCAAGAAATACATCTCTGTACTCATATAAAGGTTTTTTGACATATTCAAGTATTTCTTCTTCTTTCTTCTTCTCATGAAGGTCATTCACATAAACCAAATATGTCTCAAATCCCCGCCGAATAACCCTAGTCAACTTTATAACAGAAATATGAGAAAAACTTGAATTACACTCACCTATAAGAGGATGCCCCTCCCCCTCTATTTTCAAAGTAAGGATCCCACTTTTGCAATCAATCATGAAACTTATGAATGAACCAGTCCATGCTAGTGATTACATTACATTATCTCATTTCAATTACATGGAAGGTATCCAAAAACTTATGTTCACCTAACATAAAACCAAGATTCTCAATACAGCCTCGATCACTATAGTGTATCCTACCATTAGCCTTTTTTATAGGTCTTTTGGTCTACATCTCAATAATCAATCCTAAAGTGTCTGCAAACTTAAGTGATAGGAAACAATTTTTACTACCCCAATCAATCAAGAACCTAACCTTATGTGAGCTATCTTTGCCTTGATGATCCGCTTCTTTAATCATTCTGTTTTCCTCTTGTAGGTGAGCTATCTTTGCCTGCATAGAATTGTTGATGGCATTGTTTTGACATTCAAAAGTGGGATGTCCCTGTTCTCCACATCAAAAGCAAAGTCCCAATCTTTTAGCCCGCTCCAAGAAACCAGAATCACATTGCCAATGCATAGGTTCCCGCTTCTTAGGTGTATCAATGTGGTTCAGTTTAGTTTGTTCCCCTTAAACATTACCAGAGTTAGTTCATCTCTGTCCATTTTGATTTGCTGAAATAGTTCTTGGTGGTCAATGTCCTATTGAGATAAACCTTGATTTGGATGTGTTTTTCATACTAAACTTCTCCATCTTCTCAAAGTTTTTTGCTTTTGCAACCACATCAAGAAACTCTACACATCCGGATCCCTTTACTTGATAGCAAAGCTCTTCTCGAAAACCCTCAATAAATTTTCTCTTTAGGGCATCTCCAAAAACTTCTAGTGCATAGTTATGTAAATGTAGATATTTCTCCTTATATTCTTCAACAAACAAGTTATGTCTATTATCCCTCTTGTTGCTTGAAGGAGTCGAATTCCATTTTCTTTTCCATCAAATAATGTGGAGAACAAAAATGATTCTCTGCTTACTCTCAAAGCTCTGTCAAGAGAATTGGCCCTTCAGGTGCTCTTGTCTACATGTATGATTTCCACCACAGTTTGGCAACTCCACACAGATGTAGAATTGTCACCTTTGCTTTTAATTTCTCACTAAACATGCATAGATCAAAGAAATATTCGAGCTTCTTGATCCATGCTTCAAGTTCCTTTTGATTTTTCTTCTCACCATGAGATTCACTCTATTTTGCTCTTTTAAACACTTGCGTAAGTGCATACTCACCTAGATCATCATCATCTTCAGGCTCATGTTGTCATCTAGTGCCCATGCATCTACTTTTCATGTCCACCTCAAGAATCATACTTGCAAAAATAGAGGTAATCCCTACAACACACTCACACACTTGTCAATCACCTGAAATAATCCACATTTCAATATGCATTTTCTAAATGTGCCAACATGAATAAGATGAATCAAGGATTGTCTTTTTTTTTTAAGTACCTAAAACGGCACTTTTCCAAGCCCTAAAACTCAAAAATAGTGAGAAATTATTTTAATCTAGTGAGACACAAAAATATTCAGTTCTTTGATTTGTATAATAGTGTTAGAGATGCCTTAGGTCCAAGTCCACTTCCAAATCTTACTTTGAGCCCTCAAAAACTCAAGAGAGAGATGAAAAAAACATGAAAAACCTCTTCATAACCTATCTTCATGCAACCAAATGAGACATAAAAAACTCTTGTAGACGCACATATGTAGAGATAATAAAATAATGAAATCTCACAAGAACACACACACAAAATAGAGAGAGAGAGAGACGATTGAACACAAGATTGGGTACAATCTCCCCCCACATACTCTCATGGACGAGTCTATTAGCGCTTCAAAAAGCATGCATTTATGAAAAATCTATTTTATTTAAAAACTTTGGCTCTCCAAACGATCTACTATTTTTACAAAAACGTCGCTTTCTAAGCGATCTACTATTTTAATAGAAATATATATAAAATACTATCTTTTAAATATTTTTTAAAATATCTTAAATGCACATGCATTCATGGCCTCATGATTCTTCACCTTCTAAAACACAATCACATTAAAAACCCCAAGACATTAAAATTCATTTAACATTCCATTATTTCATAAAGTATAACATGCCTCCTAGTTGACAAGCAACTAACTTCAATTGATAAGAATAAAATATACATGGATGGCTAGTCACATGTCCCATCACTGAACACTCATAGGCATATTCAATGTAAAAACACATGCATGGAAATGGAAAATTGGAATTTGATGTGACTATGAATGATATGCAAAAATCAAATGGTCAGCATCCTCTTTAAGTAAAGGAGGATCATCTAAAATAGGAGTGACTGGTAAAGTTCCTATAAAGGATTTCAATAAATTAATATGAAAAGAATGATGTATATTCCAATGAGAAGGTATGTCTTATCTAAAAGCATTATAAATTATTTTTTGAATAATACAAAAATGTCCATAATAATATGGTGCAAGCTTAACATTGTTGGAGTTAGACGTCTATGGAAGCATGTGAACAGCACAAGGAAGAAGAAGAAGCTTGGAGCACAACACACAATGTTGAATGTATTACTAGAGAATGTACAAAGATAAGTAGGCCATTAGGGCAATAGGCGTATATACAAGCCCGGGAAAAAAACCTCCTAAAGAGGCAAAAAAGTGCCCCAGTGGTCCTAGAGTGTTCACACACATTACTACCTAAATATACCAACAAATCCCCCCTGGGAGTGATGCGGTGAACACGTAGCTGGCACTCATGTATAAGGAAGTGCCAAGATATGTGGAAATCACTCCACAAAAGGAAGTAAGCCCAAAGCTTTGCGGAAAGCTTCAAACTTCTCCCTAGGCAGAGCCTTCGTGAAAGGTCTGCAATGTTCTCCTGGGTGGTCACATATGCCAAGTTGATCTCCCTAGTAGAGAACCTCTCCCTCACATATTGATAATGCACTTAGTGTGAGCATGTAACATAGGGTTCCTCGCAATTGCCAATGCGCTCTTACTATCAGTGAAGATGGTGGTTGCAGAAGACTGACCAACACCCAAATCAGCCATAAGGTGTCTGAGCCACACACACTCAACAGTCCCTCTGAAAGCTGCCCTATACTCAACCTCACAACTGGAAGTGGCCACAGTAGGTTGCTTCTTGCTCAACCAAGATATACATGAGCTACCAAGCATGAAGCAAAAGCCACTAATGGACACACGAGTGTCATAGCAACCAACCTGGTCTGAGTTAGAAAAAGCATGCAAATCTTGTGGTAGTGATCCCCCCTTGGGATAAAACAACCCAAATAGCCGAGTACCACTCAAGTAGCGAAAGATGCACTTAACCGCCTACCAATGCTTGACACTCGGACAATGCATAAACCTGCTCATCTGTGAAACAACAAACTGAATATCTAGCCGAGTAATGCATAAGTAAATAAGGCATCGAACAGCCTAATGATAGAGGACAACATCAAATGCTTCTCCAGCATCATGAAGTCTCAATCACAAATCTGTCTCCATAGGAGTGGCGATAGGCTTATAGTCTTCAAGGCCAAAATGGTGCAATAATGTGTCAATATATTTCATTTGACACAGTCATTTCACCATCAACTTGCATAAATTGAATGCCCAAATAGTGATGCAAATGCCCCAAATCAGACATCTCAAATGAGGCATGCAAATCAGCTTTAAAATGAGCAATATGCTTCTCAATAGGACCAGTGAGCATCATGTCATCAACATAGACAACAATGATCAGAAGCACATCATTAGCATGCTTAACATATAAAGTGCTTTTATTTGGACTATTCTCAAAACCATGTGCAATCAGATAAGCATGTATCTTCTCATACCAAGCACGTGGTGCTTGCTTTAAACCATATAATGCCTTCTTTAACCTGCGCACCTGGTTTTCATGCCCTTTCTACACAAAGCCACGGGGCTTATAAACATACACTCAGAAGAATAGTCATACGGCATGTAGGGCAAAGGTCTCATCAAAATCAATGCCTCTTTCCTATGCATAACCCTTTGCAACAAGCCTAGCCTTATACATGTCAACTGTTCCATCAGGCTTACGCTTCCGCTTGTAAACCCACTTAGTGCCAATGGCCTTCTTGCCAGGAGGCAAGTCACATAAAGACCAAGTATCGTTCTTCTTTATAGCATCATATTCAGATTGCATAGCAGCCATCCAATTTTTTGAATTTTGTGCTTCGTCAAATGAAACAGGCTCATTCTCATCACAGAGACTAGATGTAGCCATAGCATAGTAATTTGATGCAAAAGAGGCACTATGAGAGCCTGATCGAGTACGATATGATAGAGGTGCATCTAATTTGTTGTCACGCAAAGTCTGCACCAGCCATTTTGGCATAGTTTTTTCCTCCTTAATGTCAGCTCTCTCATCAACAAGTGCATCATGTAAATCTACATCGAAAATGGGATGATTTGCATCATCACATGAAACTTGCAAAGGCTGAGAAGTTGCCTCATTAGGACCAGCACTAGACTATACACCTGTAAAAAGAGGTAGCAAAGTATCATACATGTCTTTGGAGCTAACAAATGTCTCCTTAGTACATGAAAGCAGTGGCTGAATAGCATCTTCCACAAAAACACCATCATGGCTAACCAGAATGCGTTTAGCCTTTGGATGATACAGACGATAGCCTTAACTTTCAGAACTGTACCCAAAAAAATTACATTTTACTGCTTATCATCCAATTTTTTGTGATGTTGTTCAAGCACTAATGCATATGCCAAACAGCCAAAAACATGCAGATGAGCAACAAATGGCTTGCGATCATGTCAAGCCTCATATGGAGTGATAGACTCCAAGGCTTTAATGGGACACCTGTTAAGTACATATGCTACATACATCATAGCCTCAAGCCAGAAACTATGTGGTAACGCCTAACTCTTGACCATACACCTCGCCATCTCCATGAGTGACGTGTTCTTTCGTTCAGCAACTCCATTCTGTTGAGGTGTATATGGCACTGTACATTGGTGTTTTATCCCACCTTCAGCGAGAAATGCATTAAAATCAGAAGATATATATCCCCCCCTCAATCAGAATAGAGGGTGCCCATTTTACATGTTGACAGATTTTTAGCCAAAACCAAAAACTATTTGAAGCACATGAACACTTCGGACTTTGCCTTCAATGGATATACCCATGGATGCTTGGAAAAATCATCGATGAAAGTCATGAAGTAAAGATAATTTCCAAAAGAAGGTGTCTGCATAGGACCACAGACATCACTATGTACAAGCTGCAATTTCTGAGTAGCCCGAACTGAACCATCTTTTGGAAAGGAGGAATGCTACATTTTGCCCAAACTACAGCCTTCACAAACATGTTTTCCAAGTGCCTCAAGTTTGGGCAAAAAGGACACCATTTCAAATTTCTGCAGGCGTAACAAACTAGCAAAATTTAGATGAGCAAAGCGTGCATGAGAAAGCTTTGCATTTGACATAGCCTGAGAATCATGTACTACACATGAAAAATCATTTATAGATCTCTCATAGTCTATGAGCTTATACATCCCACAACATAAAAAGCCAGAAACAATAATCACGTCACCATTTGACAGATCATGAATTGTACATCTGTCATCAACAAATTTCACAACCAAGCCAATTTTGGCTAATGCAAAAACTGATAATAGATTTTTCTTGATCCCTTGCATAAACAAAGCATCTGAGAAAATGAAAGAACTACCATCAGCAGTAGTCAAAATGATCTTGCCAACTCCCATAACAGGATAAGAGGAGTTGTTGGCGCTTAAACAGTATTCCTTGTAGGGGCAGGCTCGAGTGAAGAGAAGAAACTATATTGCGAGGTAATATGTTTGGTCACCCCACTGTCAAAGTACCAAACATATGAGTCTACTATAGACATGCACTGCTCATGAGAAGATGGGTCAAAACTACAAACAGTAGTAAATGCCCATTCTTCTTCCTGCACAAGATTAGCGGACTCTATTTTTGGTGTAGAGGCTTCTACAACAACCATTCCAGCCTCTTTCTTCTTTGCCTCTTTAGCAGCCAGTTTTGGACAGTTCTTTATGATATGATCATTTCCTTTATAGTACTTGAAAAACAATTTTTTCTTTTCTGATTTATTTTCATCTTTTTCTTCCCTCTTCCATTGTGCAGAATTAGCAGATTTCTACTTACTAGTTGAAGAGCTCGATTTTCATTTGCCCTTCTGACTAGCTAGGAAATCTTGATCTACAACATGCATAGTGAATCTGCTCTGCCTGGACTGATCTTCGTGCAACAAAACAGAGACTAACTCCTCAAATGACAAGGCATTTGGATTTCCTTCCATCATCAACCAAAAAGTAGAAGCAAAACTCTGATATGAATCGGGAAGACCATTCAGAACAATCTGCACAAGTGAGCTATTTGGTATAACCTCATCAGCAGAAATCAACTATTCCTTCAAGTCTTTGATCTTTGTTAGAAAAATATCCATAGAATCACCTTCATACATGTGTTCACTCTCCAATTGTTTTCAGACGTAGGCAACACAAGCCTCATTCCTAGCTTGGTACAATAAGGTAAGTGTATCCCAAGCATCCTTTGCTATTCTGCAAGAGCGAATGTGAGGAATAATGGCATGTTTGACAGACAAACCTATCAATGCATGTGCCTGGGCATCTCTGCCATCCTAACAAATTTTCTCTACAGTAGGTGCAGTAGAAATCGTAGCACAAACAGGAATATGTAGAATATCATCATCCTCGACACCTTTTGCATCAGCTTCAGTACTTGCAGTTGTAACAGTTGCAGGTGTGATAGGGCGTTTTTCAACACCCTGCACAATGTTCCACAGTCCTTTTGCAACCAATACTTGTTGCATCATATAATCCCACAATGGGTAGTTGGTACCATCCAACTTATCCTCAACAACCAACATACAAAATAAATCACTGCTTTCAGCCATGGCCGGTGACTAAAATACCTTGATGCAAAAAATTGATTGTATCTCAAAAAGTTGAACAAAACTACCTAGATGAGTTCTGCTAAGCATGTAGCAGATTTTGAGATGCTTATACTGGCGAACCAAAACAGATATATACCTTTGGCACAAAAAGACAAAATAGCCTACACAAGCACTATGATAGTGCGTTCGGAGGCCGAAACGAGCTCAGATCCCGATTTCAGCACCACAAAGTGAAGCAGTTTTGATCTTTGGAACACCCCGAGTATGCTCACCAAATTTTGTGCAAATCTGAGACTACAACCCGAGAGGTGTAGATGACGCCCTAGAGGAAGCGGCGACCTACTGTGATACCAATTGTTGGAGTTAGATGTCTACGAAAGCACACTAACAGCACAAGGAAGAAGAAGAAGCTTGGAGCATAACACACAATACTGAATGTATTACTAGAGAATGTACAAAGATAAGTATCCCATTAGGGCAATAGGCGTATATACAAGCTGGGGAAAAAAAACCTCCTAAAGAGGGAAAAAAGTGCCCAGGCGGTCCTAGGGTGTTCACACACATCACTAGCTAAATATATCAACAAACATTAGGATGTTGTGAAATATTTCAAACATCTTTTATTTATTTGTAACCATACAAAGTCATTTTCATTAATTTGTTTAGCTACTTGTTCCTTATTAGCATTATGCATGTAACATTCTTCACTCTTTTTAATGTGCTCCTAAACCTCATGAAGTGTAGAAATATGATCTTGTGCAAAAGAATCAGCCATAGGATATCAATTTGAGTGAGATTCATGGGAGTGGAAAGCTTTTTACCATAAAGAATTTCATACGGTGCACATCGAGTAGTGGTATGTGTTGTCTTATTATGTGCAAATTGTAGTAAAGGAATTTTCTCATCCCAATTACTTGGATTATCTAAATAATAACTGTGTAATAAATCTAAAACAGTACTATTCATAGCTTCACTTTGCCCATTACTTTCAAGATGAAATGTAGATTGAAAGTCTATTTTGGAACCTAAATTTTGAAATAATGCAACCCAAAAGTGATTACAAAAGCAAGCATCACAATCTGATAGAATAACTTTTGAAAAAGGATGATGTAAAAAAATACATTTAATAAATAACTTAAGAGCTTGAGGTGCAAATAAAGACCTTTTTACAAGGAATGAAATATGCTTGTTTACTAAACCTATCAACAATTTTCCAAATCTTATCATTATGAGACGAAGTTGTAGGTAGACGAGTAATAGAATCCATAGAAATATGGTCCCATGGTCCATTAGGTATGGGAAGTTGCATTAATAATCCAAAGGCTTTACCATGATGTTGTTTCACATGTTGACAGACAATGCAATGGAAAACATAGTATGCAATATTCTTTTTCATAGTTGGCCAAAAGAAGAATTCTTTACACGTAGAAAGAGTACTTTGTATGCCCCTATGACCCATATATGGTGGTTCATACATCTTTTTCATAACAAATTCATTAAAAACTTGTGTGATGCATAACTTGTGTTGGAAATACAAGAACCCATTATTAAAAGTGTATCGATCCTCATTAGATGGTGTAAAATTATTGAAAGCAGCCCATGTTTTTGAAAAATACAAATCAGATGCATAAGTAGGAATCATGTCATGAAATGAATGAATATGAGTAGTAGAAATATTATTGATTGAAACAATATTTGTTTGCACAGATGGGACGCGACTAAGGGCATTAGCTACAATATTAGCTTTGTCAAGTTGATATTGAATTACAAGATAAAAATTTTGTATGAATGAAGTCCATTTAATGTATCTTTTGGAAATCAATGGTTGATTTAAAAAATTTTTAATAGCCTGTTGGTCCCTTTTGATTAGAACTTCAGAACCCATAAGGTAATGTTTCCAAATTTTTAAAGCATCCATAATAGCTAAGAGTTCCTTATCATATGTACTATAATTCTTTTCAAAAGGTTTAAGTTTCCTACTTTCAAATGCAATGAGATGATCATTTCACATTAATATAGCACCTATACCTAAACCACTAGCATCTATAACTACATGGAAAGATTGTGCAAAATCTGGTAATTGCAAATCAGATGCATGAGAAAATGCATGTTTGAATTTTTCAAAAGACTGTTTTTGTGCTAATCCCTATGCAAATTTTAACTTTTTCCTCAATAATAATGTGAGTGGTGTTGGAACATCAAGCTTACACTATGCTTGAGGTGGATTTGATCTACATCAAAGGCTATCCCGTCGAAAGAATATCCGTTGGAGAATTCTTTTTCTTATGCTCATTTATTGTATTTTTTGAGAGATTTTTGATGGTTCATTTACTGTTGTAAAAGCCTTGAACTTTACACATGTAAAGGTAGAAAGATAGAGCCCAAATCCCATGAATTTATGGTGGTTGAAGTCGCATTCAATCAAGAAATCAATCACCTAAAAATAGATCAAACTAAATATTCACTTTTCCTAGATTGTAGGAAAGTGAAGTGATTCCCTCCAACAACCATTCCCACCTTTATTTGAATTCAAACTTCACTTGTAGAAGTCATGGAACACTCCTAGAGTCTATATAAAGACTTGAAATCACTTGTACAATACATGGAAGCAATATACATACACTTGTGGCCATCATTGTCTTGCTCCTTCAATTCTCTGCATCATCTCTATAGCATATTTTGCTTATTCCTTATCCTTTTGTGCATTCTATACACTAAACCTTATTTTTATCACTCCCATAAAAGGATTTTTTCTAATTGTAATCACGCTGGTCGCTATGGGCATTTGAAGTTCATTGTCTCTTCCATAGATAGTAAGTTTTTTGAGCTAGTCGACCCGCGAACCTATCTGTTTTGTATCGACTCATTCTCCTTGATGCTCCAAAGTACATAGTGCATTTCTTTTCACTTATCGCATGCCTATAAGGTCTATTTGAGTCTCCATAAGCTCAAGGGCTAGTCTTGTGCCGGTTGGCTAGACCAAACTTCGTCGCTTCAAAACACACTTTTCTACATTCTACAAGCTTCTCCAAGTTTCTTTCAATGGTATCAGAGCTAGAACAAGATGGGTGACGGCTTTCCCTCAATGATCGAGAAGCTTGATCGACACAACTACGCAGCTTGGAAAATCACAATGGATGCCTATTTGCAAGGTAGAAATCTTTATGGAATTGTAGCACGGGATGAAGCTATGCCTATTCCAAGATCCAAAGGAGGACCTACACAAGAGGAGACAGATAAGCTCACACTTTGGTGCGCAAGGGATGCTCAAGCAAGGTCATACATGCTAAAGTGAATCTCTGACTTTCTATTACCACATATTAGAGGATGGAAGACATCTCAAGGGACTTGGGATGCCCTCGAGACTCTCTTTTCTGCTAGTACCAAAGCAAGAAAGAATCATCTTTGGAACGAGTTCAACCAAATGAAGAATACACCTAAACAAACCATCACAAAGTTTGTTACCAAGGTCAAGGAGGTTGCAGATCAGTTAGCATCCATTGGAGAGATGATTGAAGAAGAGGTCATCATGAGGCAAATTCTCAACAGCATTGGAAGTGATAAGCAATGGCAATCCTTCACGACGGCTTATGATCTCATCATGGATGTGCAAACTCCAGACTTCAACAGCTTTCTTGGACAACTCTTCAATCAAGAAGCCAAAAATAGCATAAAGGAAGGTAACCCTTATCATGGTAATTCAACTAGTGCTCTATATGCAGATAAGAAGGATAAGAAGCAGAAAGGCAAGAAGAAGGAAGAAGATGAAGAAGAGACCTCCCAAGCCAACTTCGCAAGCAAGAGCAAGTGGAAAGGGAAGAACAAAGGACCAAAGCAAGACAAAAGCAAAGGTCAGAATGTTCAACCTTGTGCCATATGCGATAAGACCAACCACACCACTCGAAATTGTTGGTTCAATGGGAAGACCCAAAAAGTAAGTGGAAGACGTGGATATGGAACCAATAGAGGTAGAGGTGGACACACCTTCAACAATAACAATAGAAGCTATAATAGAAGGGACTACAACAATTATTCATAAGATCAACCACATGAAGACTCATTGCTTCTTATGAATCTTAGCCACAAAGAAGGTAAAGAAGATGATCATTTGTTCTACATAGATTCAGGATGTTCGAATCATGTTGCAGGCAACATTGCTCTTCTATCTGATTTGGAAAGTCCAAAGCATAGACATGAAGTGCAAACAGGGGATGACAAAAAGCACAATGTGGAGAAGATTGGTAATGTCAAAGCTTCCAATGGCAGGACAAACATTCTAAGTAAGGTTCTCTATGTACCCACTATCACTAAAAACCTAATAAGTGTAGGCCAAATAGTTGAAAAAGGCTTGCAAGTTAGGTTCACCCAACACGGAGCTTTTGTGGAAGATCCATGTCAAGGCTTCAAAAAGATAGCCCGAGGTGAGAAGCATGGTAGGCTCTTTACTTTTGAAGTAGGAGAAACTAGGAACATAGCTCTATTCAACTTTGGGTCTCAAACCCTAAGTGAGCTTGAAGTGTGGCATAAGAGACTTGCTCATGTGAATGAAAGAACCTTGAAGGATATATGCAGGGATCAAAGTGTTCTAGGACTGCCGAACATATCAAAGCAACACATGATCAACAGGTGTGGTGCATGTCAGATTGGGAAGTCACAAAGACAACCATTCAACCTCAAAGGCTACATCCACAACAACTTATTGGACTTAGTACATACAGATGTATGGGGACCAAGTCAAGAACCTTCATTGGCAGGATCAAGGTATTATGTCTCATTTATTGACGACCATAGTAGATGGACTGTTCTATTCTTTATCAAGAGTAAGAATGAAGTGTTTGATTGCTTCAAGGAGTATCTTGCACATGTGGAGAATCATACAGGTAGATCATTAAACAATCTTAGATCTGATGGAGGGGGAGAATAATTCTCCAAAGGTTTTGATGAGTTCTTGCAAGACAAAGGTATCAAAAGGGAAGTGACTACTAGGTACTCTCCTCAACTAAATGGAATTGCAGAGAGGAATAATAAGACACTGGTTGGATCAGCCCAAACAGTGCTTGAAGAGAAGAAGTTGCCACATTATCTATGGGCAGAAGCTATTTCAACTATTGTGTACGTTGTCAATAGACTACCATCCAAATCACTTCAAGATATGACTCTGAAAAGTAAGTAGCAAATATGATGACGAAGGCACTTGATGGAATAAAGCTTTGTAGATTCAAAGCTGTGGCAGGAATTCAACCTATCAGAGAATGAAGACTGAAGCATATTTTAGCTTGAAAGGGAGTTGTTGGAACATCAAGCTTACACTATGCTTGAGGTGGATTTGATCTACATCAAAGGCTATCACGTGGAAAGAATATCCGTTGGAGAATTCTTTTTCTTATGCTCATTTATTGTATTTTTTGAGACATTTTTGATGGTTCAATTACTGTTGTAAAAGCCTTAAACTTTACACATGTAAAGGTAGAAAGATAGAGCCCAAATCCCACGAATGTGTGGTGGTTGAAGTTGCATTCAATCAAGCAATCAATCACCTAAAAGTAGACCAAACTAGATCTTCACTTTTCCTAGATTGTCAGAAAGTGAATTGATTCCCTCCAACAACCATTCCCACCTTCATTTTAATTCAAACTTCACTTTTAGAAGTAATGGAACACTCCTAGAGTCTATATAAAGACTTGAAATCACTTTTACAATACATGGAATCAATATACATACACTTGTGACCATCATTGTCTTGATCCTTAAATTCTCTGCATCATCTTCTTCACCAATAGTAAACTTGCAGAGGTTGTTGCTCTCTCTCCAAAGCTTAAAATTGAGTGAAAGATAGCTCATTGGAAAGGTATTAGTGTCTCATTTATGCATATAAATTTTCATAGAATTTGGTTTAGTAGATTGGGAGAAATCTGAGTTTTTCTGTCTCAGGGTCAATCTCTATGTATTCCTAAAAAATAGGAAGTACCACCGGTGAATGTCTCATTCATTTCTATAGCATATTTTGATTATTCCTTATCCTTTTATGCATTCTATACACTCAAACTTATGTGTATCATGCCCATTAAAGGATTTTTTCTAATTGTAATCATGTTGGTTGCTATGGGCATTTGAAGTTCATTGTCTCTTCCATAGATAATAAGTTTTTTGAGCTAGTCGACCCACGAACCTATCTGTTTTGTATCGACTCATTCTCCTTGATGCTTCAAAGTAAATAGTGTGTTTCTTTGCACTTATTGCATGCCTATAAGGTCTATTTGAGTCTCCATAAGCTCAAGGGCTGGCCTTGTGCCGGTTGGCTAGACCAAACTTCGTAGCTTTGAAACACACTTTTCTACCTTCTACAAGCTTCTCCAAGTTTCTTTCAAGTGGAGGTGCTTTTATAAAAACTAGCTAACCCTAGAAAAGACCATACATCATTCATATATTGAGGTATAATCCATTCTTCAATTAGTTTAATTTTCTTTGGATCTACATAAATGCCTTGACTAGAAACAATATGTCCTAAATACTCTAATTCTTTTTGGAAAAAAGAACTCTTTTTAGGATTGGCATAAAGTTTGTTTTTGCATAATAAATTAAAAACTACTGCTAAATGCTTTTCATGGTCATCATCATTCTCACTATAGAAAAATATATCATCAAAGAAAACAAGTAAAAATCTTGGTAATCAAGGAAAATATTATTCATCATGCACGCAAATGTAGCAGGTGCATTAGTGAGTCCAAAAGGCATTACCATGAATTCAAAGTGACTAGTTTCAATTCTAAAGGAAATCTTATAAATGTCATTTTGTGTCATTTGTATCTGATGATACCCAAGTTTAAGATCAATTTTGCTAAAGATACGTGCTCCACAAAGTTTATCTAGAAAATCATCTATCCTAGGAATAGGAAATTTGTTTTTAATTGTGATCTTATTGACTGCTCCATAGTCAATGCACATGCTATAATTCTTGTTCTTCTTCTCCACTAAGAGAGTAGGTGCTCCAGAGGGAGAAGAACTAGGCCTTATAAGTCCTTTGTGGAGTAGATCCTTAACTTCATTAGCTATTTTGTTTTTATGTAAAGTCCCATGCCTATAAGGTGCTTTATGGGGAGGAGAACTACCAGGAATTAATTCTATACTATGGTCAAGAGATCCTCTAGAAGGTGGTAGTTTAGAAGGAAAATCAACCATAAATCAATCCTTATAGGAAGCCATAAATCATTGATGTGCATTAGGAAGTGTGTGTATAATCAACTATGTTATTTTGATAAAAACAATACATGAATTGTAGCCTTTCCTAAATGCATGTTTTACTTGAGTATGACTAATTAATGGAAACTGTTAGAAGTCATGCAGTGCAGATAAAGAAATATCATGATTCATAAACTTAAAACTAATTGTGTGTGTATGATAATCAATGCATGGATTATAATGATGATGAAAAGGCATACCAAGTATAACATCATAGGACTGCAAAGGAGCAATTAAGAATGTACATTCATCTATGTATGGACCTATACAAATCTGAATGTTATGCACTTCACTTGTGACATTATATGTATTTCCTTGAAATGCAGCCTTAACTTTATACATAGAAGGAAGTGGGTTTTGTTGGAGATCTTGCACTAGTTTATAAGAAATAAAATCATAAGAACTACCATTATCATGTAAAATATTAACAACTTTACCATTAATATTACCTTGCATGCAAAGTAAAGAATGAATGGAAATTTCATTACTCAAGGTACTTAGATCTTTTTCCAATGCTCCTTTGATCCAATCAGGTTGAGTGTCTTCATGAACCACCTCCATGTTGTGTACTTGAATCTGACAAGTTTCATATCATTAGTTAACAACCTACATTTAACTTTTGTATGGCCAAACTTACTAGAATGCCAACAAATGATAAGGGGCCTTTTTTTGTTGAGCATCCATCATTGTAGTTTGAAGGGTTGGAGTTTTTGTATGTTGTAAGGGGGTTTTCTTGCATGGTGAGAAATTGGATTGAGACAGGTGTTGAAAAGTGGGGGAAGAAAAAGTAGTCAAAGTATGCTTGAAAAGAAAATCGGGCTTGATTAGTTATAGTCGTTGATGCACTGGTTGTAAGCAAATGGACTTGGTGATTGAATGAAACTCCTTCTTAGCGGTCATAGGACATAGTGTGTTGAGCTTAGCTTGGATTCCCATCTCCAAACCATCTTCGTACTTCCATTACAAGGTATCTTCAGGAACCGTTTCAAGCAAACGAATAAGTACTAGTCATTGCCTAAAGAGTTCAATGTAGATAGGTAGAATATCTCCATCTTTCCATCCAAAAGTAATCCACGATCGACGAGCATGTAAGTGGAACTGGGGAGGAAGAAAGGACTCCTTGATTTTTTCTTAAAATGCAATCCATGTGATGGGGCAGTTGGTGCTATTCCACAAAACATTCCACTATAGTTGGGCTTTACCCACCAAATAATTAGTAATAAATTTCACTTTTTCAATTTTAGAATATGATTTGTCAAAATAGAAGTCATCAAATTGGGATAGCCATGAAAGAACAAATTGGCCATCCTTTCTCCCTTTAAATCGAGAAAATTGGAAATTTTTGGCACCAATCTTGGAATGCATGCCTTCTTCTTGCGCGATGATAATGGCCTTCAACACCCTAACTAGGTTGTTGTCATCACTTTGCATTTGTGGAAGTACAACATCGCATTCTTTTATCTTGTTTTGAGCATCTTGGAGTTTGTGTCACAAAAGCTCCAACTGTTGCTCAAGCGGTACCCCAAGTAGGGGTGATGTACCAAAAGCCTTTATAGCATGGGTAGGATCCATCCATGGCCTTATATAAAACCAAAATATATTACTAAACATGTGAAAAGAATTTAACTGTATTGGAATTGAAATGAAAAGAGGAAGGTTTTTTCTTGGAAATATAAAAAGGAAGAAAGAGGTACAAATAATGTTAAATATTAGTTAAAAGGAATGGGGTATGAACAAGTGAGAATAGGCTAGTGGATAAAGCATATCTCTTGCAAGTGAGAGGTGGTGGGTTTGAATCCGCTACATGCTAAAGAGAAAAATAAGTAAGCCCTTATTGCCACTCATTAGTTAGAGATGGTTTTGACATAGCCAACGGCTGCCAATGGAACCAAAGGGAACCAAAGAGAACTAAAGAGAACCATGAGTGCCAGAGAAGCCAAAGATGCCATAGTTTTATGCTTTAGTTGATGCCTTGGAGTAAGCCACAGGAGTAACTGCATGGATTAACGAAATTGAGAATGTATTAACTAAATTTATAAAACAAATTTATAAACAATCCGAACTGGAACTCAAACACTGTACAATGTAACAATGTGATAGTGCACAGTGTGGTAGTGTGATAGTGTAGAATGCAGTGTGACAATGTCATAGGCCACATGAGCACAGTGCCAGGGCACAGTAACAGATTTGAAAAACATCGGTGAATAAAAAAAAAGTGAATTGACAAATGCAAACCTTGACTTGATAAGAATAAATAAACCAAAATAGTTGTTGAATCATGGACACTAAGAAGTACACCTCCGCAATTGTGCACTAGCTCTAATACCACTGTTGACTGGATCTTGTAGATGCACATATACAGAGATAAGAAAATTGTTGATATATTTAGGTAGTGATGTGTGTGAACACACTAGCACTGTCGGGGCACTTTTTACCCTCTTTAGGAGGTTTTTTCCCCTGGCTTGTATATACGCCTATAGCCCTAACGAGTTACTAATCTTTGTACATTCTACTGGTAATACATTTAGTATTGTGTGTTGTGCTCCAAGCTTCTTCTTCTTCCTTGTGTTGTTCGCATGCTTATGCACATGTCTAACTCCAATAATTGGTATCAGAGCAGGTTGCTGCTTCATCCACGGCATCGTCTACACCTCTCTAGTTATAGTCTCAAAATCTCACAAAATTTGGTGAGCATGCTCAGGGGTTTCAGAGATCAAAACTGCTTCGCTTTGTGGTGTTGAAATCATGATATGAGCTCGTTTTGGCCTCCAAATGCACTATCATAGTGCTTGTGTAGGCTATTTCATCTTTTTGTGCCAAAGATATATACAAGTTTTAGTTCGCCAGTATAAGTGTCTTGAAGTCTGCTACAGGTTTAGTAGAACTTATAAGGGTAATTTTGTTCAACTTTTTTAGATACAATCATTTTTCTACATCGAGGTATTTTAGTCAGTGGCCATGGCTAAAAGCAATGACGTATTTTGTATGTTGACTATTGAGGATAAGTTGGATGGTAAGAATTACCCATTGTGGGCTTATATGATGTGTCATGTATTGGTCGCAAAAGGACTAGAGAATATTGTGCAGGGTGTTGAAAGATGTCCTGTTACACCTGTGAACATAGGTACTGGAGCTCATGGAGATGGTGTCGAAGATGGTGATATTCTATAGATTCCTATTCATGCTACGGTTTTTGTTGCACCTACTATAGACCAAATTCATTAGGATGGCAGAGATGCTCAGGCACATGCATTGATAGCCTTGTCTATCAAACATGCCATTATTCCTCACATTCTCTCTTGTAGAAGAGCTAAGGATGCTTGGGGTACACTTACCACAATTTACCAAGCTAGTAATGAGGCTCTTGTTGCTTACCTCCGAAAATAGTTCGAGAGTGAGCGTATGAACAAAGGTGATTCTATGGACAATTTTCTGCAAGGATTTGAAGGAGCAATTAATTTCTATTGATGAAGTCATACCAGATAGCTCACTTGTGCGGACCGTTCTGAATAATCTTCCTAATTCATATCAAAGTTTTGCTTGTACTCTTTGTTTGATCATGAAAGGCAATCCAAATGCCTTGTCATTCGAAGAGTTAATTTTTGTTATGTTGCAGGAAGATCGGTCTAGGCAGAACAGGTCCATTATGTGTGTTGCAGATCACGCCTTCCTGGCTAGTCAAAAGTGCAAAGGAAAATGGAGCTCTTCTACTACTGAGCAGAAATCTGCAAATGTTGCACATTCGAAGAAGGAAAACAAAGATGAGAACAAATCAGAAAAGCAGAAAATGTTGTGCAAATATTGCAAAGCAAATGATCATGTCATTAAGAGCTATCCAAAACTGGTTGCTAAAGAGGCAAAGAAGAAGGAGGTTGGAATGGTTGTTGTAGTGGCCTCTACATCGAAAACAGAGTTTGCTAATCTTGTCAAGAATGAAGAATGGGTGTGTTGTATTAATCATGGGTTAGACCCTCCAAAAGGAACCTATGTTTTTTGGATTTAACCCTTGAGGTTTTATTTCATAGAAGTCTCAAATTGAAGGGTTTGTTACCTTAGGAAATTAACCTAAGAGAATAAAACCTTAGTCTTGGGAGAAGCTTCTCCCAAGTGACACCTTGACTCGTACGTGACTTCAATTGAAATAGAAGCCATGTGATTCTCTTTGGAAAGTATCCACATGAAGGACACTTGGAAGGACACATAGCTAAAAATTAAGGCATGCAACTCTTGGACCTTTGGTATATATATGGGTGGAGTTGGATGGGTGGATACGTACTCACTCACTCTCTGGTGGATGTTATACTCTAGGAAGGAGTTTCCACAATAGTGGTAATCAGAGCCAAGTTCTTTTTCAAGTACTTGTAGTGTTTCTTGATTTCTGTGCAGGCCATCTTCCTGAAGTTTTGATAAAATTCGAGTTCATCGGCGACCACGTTTTTTTCCACTCTCTTTCATTGAAATTTTTGCCTGTCCTACTGCCGCATGTGCTCAATAAGGCTAGCTACCTAAGCTTCAGGTAGTTAACGCCTTACTTACTTAATGATCAAGGGATCTTCCAACCGATGGACGAAGTAGCTCAGTCCCCACGCGGGCATTAAATGAAGAGAAAGATATTTGCTCTGTTGCAGGAGGAGGGCGCCGCTTTGTCTTCATTCAATTGCACCTCGATTAGAGCGAAGGGTGGAGCAATCACGTCTGAGCGTAGTCGCCGAATTGTTGCAGTCTAGAGAGAGAAAAAGGACATCTGAAGCATCGCCAAATTCTTGCTGTCATAGATACTTAAGGTACAGTCATCAAAAGTGAAGGACCCCGCCTCCAACTAACCGACGGTCAACTTTGAATTCTATGCCCGCTCAGTTATGAGCTCTCTTCTCTCTCGGTAAATGAAGCCCGCCTGAGCGCCACCGCTGAGTACTTTGAGCTATAAAGCATTAAAGGTAAAGAAGACCCCCCCAGCCAATCGATGGCCAAGAAGATTTCCCAGCCGACTGGCGACACGAGGAGGACCCATCTCCTGAGTAGCGCAGCAGAACCTTATCTTTTTTTTCTCTCTGAAGCCGATAGGATCCTCCCCAATGTCCCCATAATTGTCCACGTGCCTGTGCAAGGCCTGGAGGAATAAACCCATGACCTTTGGATTCGAAGTCCAACAACTTACTGATTGAGAGGTCCCACGACCATTTGATCAATAAAGCTTTGCTTTATCCAACAAAGCAACGCTCATTGATCAAGCACTAAGAAGGAGAATATTCTCAACCGGTACCCACGGGGAATCAATCTCCAGTTTAACACCAATCAAGCACACATCGGTCGGAAGAACAAGCAATGGAGGATTAAAGACTGAAGAGCCTAAGAAAGTTCAACCGAGGCGGTGAAGTAGTGAATCGTCCAAGGCGACCCAAGCCGACCTACAACTAGAAGTTGATGTCGAAGAAAAAATTCGGGGAAGTACTGAATTTAATTTTCATCTATTTTCCTTCAATATTAGAAACGACATTTTCTCATTTCTAGTTGATTCCAAAGTATTCACTGAATTATGGGGGATTCCTATGAAAGTAACATGTTATTAGACATTCCTAGGCAGGAAGAGGATTATGCACCACAGGAAGGGGGTAGACAATTAGATTATACTCCAGGTCTTCCAGAGATAGGCCAAGAAGAAAGGAAGGAAATAAATATTTATAAAGAGTTGAATGGTTTGGATGAAAAAATGAATGATATCCAAGCAGATATGTTCATTGTCAAAGAAATCCAAAATGAGATGGGTACCCTTCGTACTTCAATCAATGAAGTTAAAGGGAAGATGGAACAAATTCTTAATATGATTTGTCCATCCTTACCTTTACCTGCCCAAATGGGTTCCTTGTCTATTCGACCAAGGAACCCATCATCTAGTAAGGGAACTGATGCCCCTTTACCCTTGCATAGTAATATATCTTTAAAAAATAAAGATAATGAAGTAAATCCTCCTCATACTACCATTAAGTGTAGAAGCTTGTCTTTTGTAAAAGACTTAAAACCACCTCAATTTTGAGGGGAAGATAAAGACCAAAACAAAGATGCAGTCTTGACATTTTTAGAAAAATGGCAAGACTTGCATCAGTTAAAAAACATCCCTGAAGCTTATCAAGTCTTAGAAACAATTTTATCACTTGGAACTAAGGCTTATAAGTGGTGGATGAGCTTAAACGAGGCTCAAAGAATCCCAGAAACTTGGAATCAATTTGAAGAATTCTTCAAAAAAGAATTCTTACCAGAAAATGAGGATGAGCGAAACTCGGAAGAATGGGACAAAGTTCTACAGAGAGGACATCCCCTTTCTCTATATATTTCTCATTATCGAGAAATAGTACTTAAATTGCAAAACCTAGATGACTTTCATAAGGTAAAAGATTTCATCCGTGGTCTCGACAAGCAAGTCAAACATGAAGTGAAAAGAAGTGCTCCAAAAAGTTTAGAAGATGCTATTAAGTTAGCACAGATCTATGAAGATCATGCTAAAACTGGAACACAACCACTTCATCTTGTCGGAGACAATAAAAAATTACCAAGAAAAAGAAAGCTAGACACATTCAAAAAAGATGACTTTAAAACCCCTGGACCTTCACGACCTAGGCTAGATCCTGAGGTTTGGGAAAAAGCAAAAAATGAGAATCTTTGCTTTAAGTGCCTTAACCCAGGACATCTTAGTAAGAATTGCATGACTAGGGGACAGCAAAAAGTCACCCGTGAGATAAGAGGGAAAGAAAAGACAGGAATACACTTAGTCCAAACATTGAATCTCAAAAATAGTAAAGTTTGGAAAAAAGTGGAAGTCCTTCACGAAGACGACAAGCATCAATGTTGTTTATCTGACTCAATGTGGGTCCAAAACCAGTTTGGACCTCATGACTTGGTCAAACTTCATGCTTGTATAAGTGGTGAAAAGGCCAGAGTCATGATAGACGACTTGGCCACCCACAATTTCCTAAACTACTCACTGGTGAAGAGACTAAAGTTGCCCCAGCAAAAGTCACCTCATCAATGTTAGTATATGATCAATGTCTACCCCTCATGATTGTATGCACATTTTGTAAGGCCCCCTTTATGAGGAGAAGCCAAGCGTGCATTACCCAATTGATGGGAATCCCAACTTGAATGTTGGATGAAGGTCATATTGGACCATGTAAGATATTATAAGGAAAGGGAGTTACCAGGGTCCAATATTCCATGGAATATTCCCTGTCGGAGTCAGAAATCATTTATATTTGTTAGGTCGGTTCAACCAGTCTAAGCCGTGTATGGCAATTACGCGGGCGGTGGCCGCCCACGCTCTACCGCCCATGTATTGCCGTCCATGACAGGCCACCCATGATCCTATATATACATGACTTCTGCACTACCTAAGACACCGAGTTGAGCCAGCATACCTCTACCTTGTATCTCCCTATCTAGAGTTGTCTAGATCACCATTTAAGCTCTACCTTGAGAGCGCACGGGTGGACAACGCCATCATCTTTGTACTTGCGCTAGTAGAAAATTGTTGAGATTCTCCTATATCTGTTATCTTCTCTGCTATTGCTCCTGTGTTATATTGCGTAACTATTGTCTTACATGGTATCAGAGCTGTAAGGTTCGAATAGCTTGAGAAGTATCATTATTTTAGCCTACTAGCATACTAGAATATCAGTAGATTATTCGAGTGATTACATGATGGCTTCATCGTCGAACAGTAGTCTTGGTGCTTCAGCTAATGTTAATGCTGCACCTATTCGAATTCGTCCACCTGCATTCACTGAAGGGAAGCTGGATGGAACCAACTATACACTCTGGAAGTTCAAAATTTTTGCAATTTTGGACTCCTATGAATTACTTGACACTGTCATGGGACCGATGGGATTGGATCCAGAGCCTATACTAGTTGAAGATCCAGCAAATTCAAGATTGATGATTCAGCCAGATCCAGATCTTCTACAAGCTTGGAAGAGGCAGAATGCTGATGCATTATGTGCGATTGTCACTAGTGTAAGTGATTCTGTGCTTACTTTAGTTCAACATACTACTAAAGCACATGAGGCTTGGGGCATATTGGCTCGACAATATGAGACCAAGAACCACACTAGGATACAGAATTTAGAAAATCAGTTGGCAAATGAAAAGCATTCTGATTCTGAAAAGGCTGAAGATTTTATCAAACGGATAAAGCATCTTCAAGATCAATTGGCTGCAGTTGGTGTTGTTATAACACCAGAAGAGCTGGCTCGAAGATCTGTACGTGTTCTTCCAGCAAAGTATGATGGATTAGTAACAGCCCTTAACACTCAGGTAAGGCCAACTCCTCTTACATTTGAAGAGTTTTGTGCCATGCTTTTAGAAGAAGAGATGCGGCTGAAGAATCGGCAAAGTACAACTGATGTTGCATTCTCAGCAAATGCAAAAGGTAAAGGCTCTCCAGAGGGATCAAAGAAGAAGCCAAAGAAGAAAAAGTTCACAGGATGTTGCTTCTATTGTGAAAAGAAAGGCCATGCCATCAAGGATTGCAGAAAGAAGCAAGCTGATGAACGGAATGGGACTATAAAATCATCATGGAAGAACAAAGAGTCTGCAAACAACACAGAGCTGGAACTTTGGGTAGCTATTGAAGAGGTATGTTCATCTGCTCAAGCTCGTGTTGATGAGCCATGGATTTTAGATAGTGGAGCTTCTCGCCATATGACTAGTAAAAAGGATTGGTATAGTTCCCTAGTGCCTCTGTGGGAATCCATCAATGTAGTGGTGGGAAATGACTCCAAGTGTCCAGCTGAAGGAACTGGAACCATCTCTTTTATCACTTCTCCAGGTGTTGAGAAAAAGTTATCCGATGTTCTCTATGTACCTACACTCAAAAGAAATTTGTTGTCAGTTTCTGCAATAACAGATCGTGGACTCGAAGTTCACTTCAATAAGAGTGGTGCGGAAATCATGGATTCATCAGGTAATGTTGTAGGTAAAGGCATACGACGGGATAACTTGTATGAGTTAAGTGCTTTAACTGCTACAGAAGATAAAGATGTAAGCAGGTTATGGCACCGACGATTTGGGCATCTCGGATTTGCAGTTTTGAAGAAGATGCAACGAATAGGGATGGTTGCTCATATGCCTGCATTTTCAGAGTTGCAGGAACCTTGTGAAGCTTGTATGATGGGCAAGCAACAACGAAAGGCATTTCCAAGAGAGACCAGCAATCGATCTCAAGCTCCTCTAGAGTTGGTACATGCTGATCTCTGTGGTAAAATGTCTACACCTGCTTTAGGAGGATCTTTCTACTTCTTGCTGTTAGTCGACGATTATAGTAGAAAGATGTGGGTTTATTTCATTCGAGAGAAGGCTGATGCTTTTGAAAAATTTAAAACGTGGCATAAGTATGTAGAAAATGAATCAGGAAGGAAACTAAAGAAATTTAGAACAGATAGAGGAGGTGAATTCTTGTCAACAGAATTCAACAATTACTGTAAGGAGCATGGTGTGAAAAGGCAACTTACCACAGCTCATACACCCCAACAAAATGGCGTTGCTGAGCGCAGGAACAGGACAGTAGTTGAAATGGCTCGTTGTATGTTGAAGGCTCAAGACATGCCTGATTCATTCTGGGCAGAAGCAGTCAATACAGCAGTCTACATCCTCAATCGAAGCTACACAAAAGCACTGAAGGGGATGACTCCTCAGGAAGCATATTCTGGTAAAAAGCCTTCAGTTTTGCATTTCAGAATTTTTGGTTGTTTCTGTTATGCACATATTCCTGATTCAACAAGATCAAAGTTGGATTCAAAAAGCAAAAAGTGTGTCTTCCTAGGATATAGTGAAGAGTCTAAAGCATAGAGGTTATGGGATCCTGAGGCAAGGAAGATTTTTGTCAGCCGAGATGTGGTGTTTGATGAACGACCACACTTAGTAGAAGATAAAGGTAAATCTACTATCTCATCAAGCGGAGAAATATCTCACCTTGTGCCTATCAAAAGACAGGTTAAAGTTGAGGAGGAGGAAACATCTGATGGAGAAATTTCCTCAATAAAAAGCCAACCAATTGTAGCTGCACTGCGTAAGCCACTACCGAAGTGGGCACAACAGCTCTTTGATGATCACAATCCACATGTAGATGTACCAGAATCATCATCGGATGGATTACGAAGATCAAAGAGAATAGAGGAGCAAAGAAGAGCCTCAGAACACATTATTAACATGGCTCTAATGGCAGATATCATGGGTTCGATAAAGGAACCTACCACCATTGAAGAAGCCATTGATGATCCAGATTGGAGAGCGGCAATGAAGTCTGAGTATGATAGTATACTCAAAAATGATACATGGGATCTAGTCAACTTGCCGCCAAAGAAGAAGGTAATAGGTACTAAATGGATTTGGAAAGCTAAGTATAAAGCTGATGGAACATTAGAAAAGTATAAGGCACGATTAGTTGCACAGGGTTTTCCACAGATTGAAGGATTTGATGTTCAAGAAACTTTTGCACCAACAGCACGCATGACAACTATTCGGACGGTACTTGCAGTAGCTGCACAAAAGTCTTGGCCTATTTTCCAGATGGATGTCAAATCTGCATTTTTGAATGGTCACCTCAAGGAGGAGGTATATGTATCTCAACCACCAGGTTTTGAGGTGCCCAATTCAGAAAATAAAGTTTGCAGGTTGAAGAAAGCTTTGTATGGACTTAAGCAAGCTCCACGGGCTTGGTACCAACGAATAGATCATTTTTTCAAAAATATGGGTTTTGAAAGAAGTACTTCTGATGCTAACTTGTATGTAATGAAAAGGGATAGCAAGCTAGTTGTTGTCATTGTATATGTAGATGATTTGATCATTACAGGAGATCATCAGGAACTCATCAATCAAACTCGGATCAGCTTGGGAACTGAGTTTGAAATGATAGACTTAGGTCTACTCCATTTTTGTCTGGGAATTGAAGTATGGCAAAGGAAGGATGGCATTTTCATCTCACAACAAAAATATTCCAAAGAAATTCTCAAGGCATTTGGAATGATGGACTGCAAACCAACTAGCACACCTATGGAGGTAAATCATAAGCTATCTATGGATGATAACATGCCTGATGTAGATGCTAAGAAGTATAGGAAGCTCGTTGAAAGTCTTATTTTTCAGTGCAACACTAGACCAAACATTTGCTATGTTGTTGGAGTGTTAAGCAGGTTTTCCAACAAACCTAAGGAGAGTCACTGGAATGCTGGAATGCGAATTCTAAGGTACATTGCAGGAACCTTGGATTTTGGTATTTTTTATACCACAGGTGATACACTCCAAGGATATTGTGATTCAGATTGGGCTGGAGATTGTGATTCTAGAAAATCAGTTTCTGGATATTGTTTCTCACTTGGTTCAGGAATATTTTCTTGGGTAAGTAGGAAGCAACCAACTCTCGCACTCTCCTCCACTGAAGCAGAGTACAAAGCAGGTTGTTTTGCTTCTTGTGAGGCAGTCTGGTTAAGGAGAATTCTTGCAGATCTAGGCTTTCCATCAAATATGCCAACTGTACTCAAGTGTGATAATCAAAGTTGTATGGCTATTGCAAAGAACCCAGTATTTCATGCCCGCACCAAGCACATAGAAGTACAGTACCATTACATTCGTGAGCTAATTGAAGATGAAATTGTGGAGCTAGAATATTGCCCAACAGAGGCAAATTGTGCTGACATATTCACTAAAGCACTTGGAAGAGAGCAGCTCAACAAGCATCTTCAACAGATGGGCATAGGACCGAGACCTACTTGATTTATCATCGGTAAACATTGAGGGGGGGTGTTAGTATATGATCAATGTCTACCCCTCATGATTGTATGCACATTTTGTAAGGCCCCCTTTATGAGGAGAAGCCAAGCGTGCATTACCCAATTGATGGGAATCCCAACTTGAATGTTGGATGAAGGTCATATTGGACCATGTAAGATATTATAAGGAAAGGGAGTTACCAGGGTCCAATATTCCATGGAATATTCCCTGTCGGAGTCAGAAATCATTTATATTTGTTAGGTCGGTTCAACCAGTCTAAGCCGTGTATGGCAATTACGCGGGCGGTGGCCGCCCACGCTCTACTGCCCATGTATTGCCGTCCATGGTAGGCCACCCATGATCCTATATATACATGACTTCTGCACTACCTAAGACACCGAGTTGAGACAGCATACCTCTACCTTGTATCTCCCTATCTAGAGTTGTCTAGATCACCATTTAAGCTCTACCTTGAGAGCGCACGGGTGGACAACGCCATCATCTTTGTACTTGCTCCTAGTAGAAAATTGTTGAGATTCTCCTATATCTGTTATCTTCTCTGCTATTGCTCCTGTGTTATATTGTGTAACTATTGTCTTACAATCAATATGTTGTGTCTATGATGCAGAGTCAAGACAAGAAAGTCCGGGATACTATGATTTGTAACCTGGAAATAGAATTTCAAGGTTATAAAGATAAATTAGACTTTCAGATCATGCACATGGAAAGACCTGATGTGGTTTTGGGTAGAGAATGGCTTTGGGGTTTAGGAAAAACACTTAAAAGAAGCTATCAGCTGAATACTTTGGAATTTGAAAGAAATGGAATCCGTTATCTAATTCAAGGAGAGCATGATGTGCCGAGTACTCCTTTGATTTCTAGCATGGAGTTGAAAAAACTTGTAAATACTCAAAAAGTGAAAGTTTTCATGATACTTCCAACTGATGTAAACAATGTACATAATATGAAACCAGTTTCTTATATCTTGTCTCCTTTATCTGAACATGAGAGGTTTAAATTTAAGTGTTTAATAAATATTTATCAAGATGTTTTTCCAAAAGAACTTCCCCATGGCTTACCTCCTTCTCGTGGGCAAGTCGACCATGCTATAGACTTGCTCCTAGGGACTAAGCTTATATGTAAATCCCCTTATAGACTCCCTTTTTCCCAACAGGCTGAAGTAGAAAAGCAGTAAAATGAATACCTAGTTAAGCGGCTCATTCAACCTGGTCTTTCACCTTGGGCAACACCCATTCTTTTAGTCAAGAAAAAAGATGGATCAATGAGACTATGCATTAACTATCGAGCCTTGAATAAAGTTACGATCAATAATAAATATCCAATGCCCCGAATTGATGATTTATTTGATCAATTAAAAGGAGCTAAAATATTTTCAAAACTTGATCTCCGTTAAGGATATCATCAAATCATAGTTAAATCTGAAGATGTTCCTAAAATAGCTTTCAGAACTAAATACGGGCATTTTGAGTTTTTAGTCATGCCTTTTGGACTAACAAATGCCCCAGCCACGTTCATGACACTAATGAACACTATATTAAACCCTTATTTGGGAAAGTTTGTGGTTGATTTTCTTGATGATATTCTTGCCTATAGTCAAGATGCAGCCTCTCATTTAGAACATTTGGAAAAAGTTTTCCAAGTTCTAAGAGAGAATAAGAATTTTGGAAAAGAAGATAAATGTGAATTCTTTTCAACAGAAATCAGATATCTTGGACACATTATATCTGAAAAATGGATTCAAGTAGATCCTGATAAGGTCCAAGTTATTCTTAACTGGCCTTGCCCTAAAACTATTACAAAACTTCAAAGTCTTTTAGGGTTAGCAGGATACTACAGAAAATTTGTACCCAACTTTGCAAAAATCTCAACCCCTTTATTTGAGAAATTAAAGGGTAAACCTAAAAGCCTCACTTGGGAGAAGGAACATGGTGAAAGTATGGAAATACTTAAAAGAGCCTTAGCTTCGACCTCGGTTCTACAGATAGTAGATCCAAATGAACCCTTTGTAGTTGAAACAGATGCTAGTGATCTAGCAATAGGAGTTGTGTTGATTCAAAATGGTTGACCAATTGCTTTTGAAAGCTAAAAGCTAAATTCAGCTCAAAGAAATTATTCTACCTATGAAAAAGAGCTTTATGCAATTGTGCATGCTCTGAAAAAATGGAGACATTACTTGTTTGGTGCCAAAGTAATTATAGTTTTTTATCAAGCAAGTATTAAATGGTTTGCAAACCAATCCGAATTATCAGGTAGAAAAGCTAGATGGGCCGAATTACTCCAAGAATTTGATTATGAACTCAGATATAGAAAGGGAAAATTTAATATTGTGGCAGATGCATTAAGCAGGATGCCCATGTTAAATTCTTTGAGTTTCATACAAATTTCTAATGAGTTAGTAACACTCATGAAGGGCAAGTATCAAGAAGATACTAGTTTTAGCGAAGCATGGAAGAAGGTTTCTACTCCAAGTACAAACTTATCAAATGACGATAAGTTTAAACATTACAGTATTCAAGATGAATATCTGTTTATACAAAGGAAAGATCTGTGTCCCTTGTAATTCCGAACTTAGAAAAAAAGTTTTGTTTAAATGTCACGATGCCCCAAGTGCAGGACATCCTCGAATCAACAAAACTTATGAATTAGTAAAAAGGCAGTTTTACTGACCTAGTATAAATAAAGATGTACATAATTATGTACTTAGATGCACCAAGTGCCAAGTTAACAAAGCTGAAAAGTTTAAGATAGGGGGTTTGTTGCATCCCTTAGAAATTCCAAATGGAAAATGGGAAAGTATTTCCATGGATTTCATTACAGGCTTGCCACGTACCCCTAAAGGTCATGATGCTATTTGGGTCATAGTTGACCGATTGACCAAAATGGCTCTTTTCATACCTACTCGAACTACAGTAAAAACTCCAGAAAGTAGCTAAATTATCCATAAAACAACTGTATAGACTCTATGGATTACCTCAAGACAGTGTGTCTGATAGAGATAGAAAATTCACTAGTCATTTCTAGAGAGCTGTATTCAGTCGGTTAGAAACTAAGCTTAATTTGAGTACTGCTGAACATCCTCAAACGGATGGTCAAATTGAAAGAGTCAATCGAATACTTGAAGATATGTTACAAGCATACGTATCTTCTACCCAAACTAACTAGGAAGACTATCTATCGATAGTAGAATTTGCTTACAATAGTGCAAAGCATTCTGCAATGGAATATAGTCCTTTTATGTTAATGTATGGGTTTCAACCTAGAGCACCTTATGCAGTTGGACTTCAAAATGAAAAAGTCCAAGCAGCAAAAGATTTCTTAGAAGATATGAACTTTAAGCTAAAACTAGCCAAGGAAAACTTGAGGAAAGCCCAGGATAGAGCTAAATCTTTTAGCGACCCTAAAAGGCGAGATATTTCCTTTCAGGTTGGTGAATTAGTATATCTTAAAGTTCTTGAAAAATCTAAAACATTAAAAACAGGACCTTGTCCTAAACTCTCTCCGAGATTCTGTGGCCCTTTTAAGGTTCTTAAAAGAATAGGGACTTTGGCTTACGAGTTAGAACTCCCAGAAGATTGTTTACTTCATCCAGTATTCCATGTAAGTCGATTAAAAAGAAAACTGGATGAACACGATAATCTTGTATCTTCGGATACAATCATTCAACCAATCTCCCTTCTTAACATCCCTCATGAACTTGAGAGAATACTACGCACTCGAGATAAGAAAACAAGAAATAATTTATATAAAGAGTGCCTAGTTAAATGGAGGGATGGAACCGAAGAAAGTGCTACTTGGGAACGGGTAAGTTCCATAAATAAAAGATTTCCCTCTTTTTTAACTATTGGTTAAAAACGAGGAAAGCATCTTTTGAGAGTGAGTCCATGATCAAAAGAAGTGAATCATGGTGCACGGGGGAATACTGCACATAATATACCAAAACACATTTTTGAGGATGAAAATGTTAAAGGGGGGAAGAATGTTGTATAAATCATGGGTTAGACCCTCCAAAAGGAACCTATGTTTTTTGGATTTAACCCTTGAGGTTTTACTTCATAGAAGTCTCAAATTGAAGGGTTTGTTACCTTAGGAAATTAACCTAAGAGAATAAAACCTTAGTCTTGGGAGAAGCTTCTCCCAAGTGACACCTTGACTCGTACGTGACTTCAATTGAAATAGAAGCCATGTGATTCTCTTTGGAAAGTATCCACATGAAGGACACTTGGAAGGGCACATGGCTAAAAATTAAGGCATGCAACTCTTGGACCTTTGGTATATATATGGGTGGAGTTGGATGGGAGGATACGTACTCACTCACTCTCTGGTGGATGCTATACTCTAGGAAGGAGTTTTCACAACAGGGTGTTCACTATTGTTTGCACTTTTGACCCATCTTCTCATGAGCAGTGTATGTCTTCGGTAGACTCAGATGTTTGGTATTTTGATAGTGGGGCAACCAAACATATTACCTGGCAGCACAGTTTCTTCACTTCACTTGAGCCTGCCCCTACAAGGAATACTATCACATGTGCTAACAACTCCTCTTATCCTATCATGGGAGTTGGTAAAATCATTCTGACTACTGGTGATGGTAGTTCTTTCACCTTGTCAAATGCTTTATTTATGCCAGGGATCAAGAAAAATCTGTTATGAGTTTCAGCATTAGCCAAGATTGGCTTGGTTGTGAAATTTATTGATGATAGATGTACAGTTCATGATCTGTCAAATGGCAACATCATTATTGCTTCAGGCATTTTATGTCATGTGATATAAAGCTCATAGAATATGAAAGATTTGTGAATGGTTCGGCGTGTGTAGTACATGATTCTCAGGCTATGTCAGATGCAAAGCTTTGGCATGCATGCTTTGGCATGCATGCTTTGGTCATCTGAATTTTGCTAGTTTGCTATGCCTGCAGAAATATGAAATGGTGTGCTCTTTTCCCAAACTTGAGGCACCCGAAAAACATGTCTATGAAAGTTGTATTTTGGACAAAATGCAGTGTTCCTCCTTTCCAAAAGATGGTTCAGTTCGGGCTACAAATTATAGCTTGTACATAGTGATGTCTGTGTTCCTATGCAAATACCTTCTTTTGGAAACTACCTTTACTTCGTGACTTTCATTGATCATTTTTCTAGGCATGCATGGGAATATCCACTCAAAGGCCAAAGTGTTTATGTGCTTCAAACAATTTTTGGTTTTGGAAGAAAATCTATCAGCATGTAAAATGGGCACCCTTCATTCTGATTGACGGGGGGAATATATGTCTTCTTACTTTAATGCATTTTTTGTTGAATGTGGGATAAAACATCAATGTACAGTTCCAAATACACCTCAACAGAATGGAGTTGTTGAACAGAAGAACAGGTCACTCATGGAAACGGCGAGGTGTATGGTCAAGAGTCAGGCTTTACCACATAGTTTCTGGCTTGGAGCAGTCATGCTTGCAACATATGTAATTAACAGGTGTCCCACTAAAGAACTGTATTTTATCACTCCATATGAGGCTTGGCATGGTTGCAAGCCATCTATTGCTCATGTGCATGTTTTTTATTGTCTAGCATATGCATTACTGCCTAAACAACATTGCCAAAAATTGGATGATAAAGTCATAAAATGTATTTTTGTTTCGTACAGTTCTGAAAGCAAAGGTTTTCATCTGTATCATCCACAGACAAAATGCATTCTGGTTAGCCATGATGTTGCTTTTCTGGAAGATGCTATTCAACCTTTACTTTCATGTGCGAAGGAGATATTTGTTAGCTCCAAAGACATGTATGATACTTTGCTGCCTCTTTTTACAGGTGGAAAGTCTAGTGCAGGTCCTAATGAGGCAACTTCTCAAACATTGTAGGTTTCATGTGATGATGCATATCATTCTATTTCTGATGCAGATTTACATGATGCACTTGCTGATGAGAGAGCTCATATTGAGGAGGCAAAAACTATGCCAAAATGTCTGGTGCAAACTTTGTGTGACAACAAATTAGATGCACCTCTGTCATATCGTACTTGTTCAGGCTCTCATAGTGCCTCTTTTGCATCGGATTGCTATGCTATGGCTGCACCTAGTCTCTCTAATGAGAGTGAACCTGTTTTGTTTGATGAAGCACAAAATTCTGAACATCACATGGCTACAATGCAATCTAAATATGATGCTATCATGAAAAATGGTACTTGGTCTTTATGTGACTTGCCTCCTATTGTTGCAACTAAGCCCAAGCCTACATACTTGATAAACTCACATATGCTTGATGTATTAGCATAACACTTGGAAGGCTACATATGTACAACCTCTTGTAACTTTTTGTCACAATTACCCATTGTAAAAGTGGAATAAACCCACGAGGAGTTAGGAAGCATATCATCTCATATCATTTGGTAGTTGATTCAAGAGAGAATCAATCCTATACTTTAGGATTCACTTTTAGGTAGAGATTTGAATTTGAATTCAAATCTTTGGCTCCAACAAAAACTATAAAAAGAGGATATGGAAGGCCCGGGTGTATCTCAAGGTTCAAAGATCATTTTCATGTACTTTCATTGAGAAGAGGAGCTCACCTCAGAGCTCACTCATTTCTCAGTCATTGAGCGATGGTGGTTTATTGTTAATGACCTTGTACTTTTACATGATTTAATACATATATAATCATTACTTCTTATTCTCATATCTTTGTTATACTCCATCAAAATAGTGAAGTTGTCAGAGCTTTTTCTCATCGTATAGCTGATCATTTCCTATGATTCAAAGCATGATACCTTCAGCATACTATGTATTTTAATCCTACAAAGGTTCATTAATAACACTTCTCACGATCATCAGATATTAATCAATCTCTGCTCACTGGTCTGTGACTGTTAAGGCCCATAAATGTCGGGATGCATGCTTGATTTGCTAAACATATTGCTCTGCATATAGTCCATCATTTTAAATGATATCACTCATGATTGGTAGCTTGTTAATCTAATTGAAGTTCCCCAAAAGGAATTTTATTAATTGCTGCTCTACTCAGAGAATGGTTCAAAACTCTGAGTAGGTGTATTTTCTGATAGTTCTACTAGTCATACTTCGAGAATCTCCACGGAAATAGATGAGATAGTTAAGCAAGTTGCCAAGAAGCTAGATGTCCAAAATAGAGAAACACATAGAGTCACCTCATTGAACCGATGTTATACTTGCAGAGGGGACCACATGGCTAATGTTTGCCCATTGCAAAACCAGAACGTGAGAGAAAGGAATGCCCCATATTGCTCTATTGAGAGAAAATACATGAATCATACAGCTTAATATTGTCCATACAATAGGCACGCTGTTAGACAAACTTATCAACAACCTTACCAACATGGTAGGTATCAGACCAATACCAACAGCCATATTATTGACCACAACATCAATATTAGGCACCATATAGGCCACAACCAGTCCTAGGAAACCAACCACCATCTCCTGCCAATGTAATTCTAGTTAAGTATGCAGTGGCAGAAGAGAACCTTAATAGAGCATTGGTGCCAGTGACCCCACTGGTCTTAGAGAATGACCATCATGCTCAGAGTTCTGACTACTTCTATGAAGATAGTCCACAAGCTTATTACACAGAGTCACCTGAGCATAGTGGGACTTATCCATATCAATATGAGGCACCACCTATGGAACAAAATTGGGAGCTAGAATACTCCAATGTCTTGTACACAAATCCTAACTCTAGGCCCCAATTGTGACAAATGAGACCGCAAGCCCCTAGAGGACCATGTTTTAGATGTCAAGGTGACCATTTCATTCGTGAATGTCCCCAGTCACCCGCTCCAGGACAAGGACAGAACATCACAATACAAGACTTTTGACCTAAGTGTGGCAAAGACCATCTCCCTAGAGATTATCCAAGAAACCCATCTAGTGCACCCAAGGTTACACCCATTAATGTGGTAGGGTTAGTGGTGGATTCAAGTGCTAGAAGCAATCATGTGACTCCTATACAAGCAGTCACCAGAGCACAAGCCTTAAAACAAGATAAACCAGCTGAACAATCAGAGTCAAGTGAATCAAGAGAGCCTAGTAAGAGGAAAACAAGAACTTGGAAGGATACCAGAGAGAAGGCCAATCGCAAGTGGAATAGAAATATGTCCAAACTAGAAGAAAGCCTGAAAGAATCGAAAACAAAAATAGAAGACATTGCATCGCAAAGCCCCTCGCATGCCGAAGCTCCGTCCACTCCACCTCATCCCACCCCACCACCCATTGTAAATAGACCACAATCAGGGTCTGTTCTTGCATATCCAACTCTAGAAGGCTTGGACATGATGTTCAAGGCCTACCAGGCTCAACTTCAAGAAGGGTCAACAGCTGCAAACCTAGACAAGAGTTACCCTAGAGATGATTTAGAGATTGAATGGGCACAAATGTGCATGAAAATGGTAGAACTAGCTCAAGCTATGCTTGAGACTAGTCAAAAGTTCAATCAGATAAACTCTATCAAACCAGATTTGCATTTCCAAGGCTTACTAGAAAGATTAGAGTAGTTGGAAAACAAACCACAAGTTTCTTTACCTCCACAGGCTCAACCAGTTGTTGAGACAGAAAGCTCTCCACCAATGAAAGCTTATGTTCCTAATTCCACGAATGTTGGAACACCTCTTTCAATTCAAGAGTACTCTCAAGAGTTCTTGTGGGAAACACAAGAAGAGAAATGGGCCAAGGAGAAAGGTAATCCCCCTCCTATTCCTGAGATTGATGATCTTCATGATCAATTTCCCTAAGACATTCCGTCTATCTATGGAGACCAAATAGAGCAACAAGAAGATGAAAGATTAGATTATGAATCTAATTCTTTACAAGGTAGGCGCATGGGAATCTGAATCTCTTCAGATCAGATCTCCCACAATACTAGTAAGAAATGAAGACATTGGTTCCAAGAAACACTAACGTCGCGAAGAACACTAAGGTTCAGTGTCATCTCACTATAGAAGAGCTGCTCAAAGCAAAACCTCAGCTATGGAATCATGTGAAGGATCAGGTTCCATAACTTGAGTCCAATATGCCAAAAGCAGGCTCTAAGAAGAAAGTACCAGAGATACCTCTAGACAAAATAGGGGATATGAGTGAAGGTGAAGAAGGTCATACTTATCTTCCGATCACCTACCTATTGAAGATAAATGTACAAGCTCATTTTCATATGAGCCATGCTTGGATAAATTTACCAAATATAAAGATAAAGAAAAAGTGGAGGAAAAAAGGAAAAAATAATAAAAGAAAAAGTCTAGTCAAAATTCATGATGAGTAAGAGATACAATATCTTGCCTTGTAGTTAGTAGCATGTAGTGGAGAAAGTGGTGAGTTAAGAAGGAGGCACAAACTTCTTCACATGCTGATTGGTTATAAAAGTGAAGTGGGAGCACATTCAAAATAAGGAGAGAAAGAGGCAAGAGCTCCCAGTAGTCGGATCTGGCCATTTTGTCATTTTGGCTTCCCTTAGACTCCTTCCAGCCGCACGTCAGTTTGTACACCGCTCTGTTGTAGAGCTCATATCTCAGTGCATATGTAACCATTTTGTGCGTTTAAACATTCATTGGAAAGCTTATCTCGTGTAATTTTTGATATCAAATATCTCTTTGAAAGCTTATGTAGTTTGTGAGATACCAGTGAAAGAGTGAAGTCTAGTTTTTTAGTATACCTGTGTAGATAGGTAGTCTATTTTGGTCGGTTACGTTTCCCAACTAAAACATATCCAAATTGCATGATTTTTGTCTTGTTGGAAAGCTCTTGGCCTCTAATTTTATTCTCCCAAATATCTCATTGAGATCATTTATAGTCTGTGAGATATCTGTCAGATAGTAAAGTCCACTTTTATAATGTACTTATGTGTGCGGGTGGTCTATCTTGGTGAGTTGAGTTTCCTGATCAAAACTCATCCAAATTACTTGTTTTGTATCTTGTTGGAAAGCTATTTGTGTCTACTTTCTCTGTACTAAATATATTTCTCAAAAGATATATATTCAGAGAGTTATCAGTACGAGAGTGAAGCTCAGCTCTTTAGCATATCTGTGTGCACAGGTAGTTCATCTTTGACAGTTGTGTTCCCTAATCAAAACGTGTCCAAATTAAGTCATTTATAGCTTGTTAGAAAGCTCTCTTTGTCTACTTTGATTGACTAAAGTCTCAAGTCCATTTGAGTTTTGTATTGAGAGCAGATGTTTGTCCAAGTGATGGACATACATGGGCTCACTACACACTTCCGTTGCGCATAGGAGAACTCATTCTCCACACTACCAGGGTTACACAACCAAAGCAATCGTAGATTTAGGTGCTGGTGTTGCTATTGTGACCACCTCCTTATGGAAGCGATGGGGCAAACCGACATTAAAACCAACTAGAATGAAGCTTCAAATGGTAGACGGTCATTTTGAAAGACCTCTAGGATTGCTCGAAGGGGTAACTCTAACCACTTGTGGTGTAGAGTTTGAACACACCTTTGCTATATGTGACTTTGAGAAAAATAATGTCTATGAGATGATCCTAGGAAGACCCTTCCTACGATAATTGCAAATAGTATAGGATTGGGAAACCAACTCCTTGTACTTACAGCACTTAGGGGTCACCACCAAGGTCAATTTGAAGGATTACACCTTCAAAGATGTACCACCTCTACAGTGGAATCCTATCCACAAAGCGAAAGAAGATTCTATCTCTGTGCATTCTGGAAGTTCACCTGATCCATCATGGCTGCATGAAGATACTCACTTGTGGATGTGCAAGGTTGCAGAGGAAGAGGAGAGACACCTAAAAGAGAGAGAAGAAGGAACTTCTCAAGGAGAAAGACCAATTAAAGACCCTACCTATACACCGATGATCTTTCCAGATGAGGAATTTGAGCCTCATGGCTGGGCAGAAATCTTAGCCACCATGGACATTGCCGTCAATGAAGAAAAGTGGACACCTCATTGTGATGAGGAGGGTTAGGATATTTCAGTGTTCATGTGTCAGCCCCTGCTAGAAGAATGTGATCATAGTGATTTCATAAAAGAGGAAGAGAATGACGATGATCTTGAGTCCATTGTAATGGATAGTTGCTTTAACTCGGAAAAGCACTATTTAGAAGATGTAGGAGTATTTACTCAAAAAGAATAAGAACCACTCACAAGCATTAAAACTGTAAATTCAAAGTATGGAAGTGAGAGCAGTCAAAAGAAAAAGAAAAGAAAAGCAGTAAAACAAGAAGAGGAGGAATCATTGTTCGAAGTACCAGAAAACTTCAAGAAATATGAAGTGGAAGACCGAAAAGTTTTGGTACGAATGCCAAAGAGAGAGGCCATCATAGGAGAATCATATGATAATAAAGAAAAAACCAAAAAGATTGTTGTGACCATTGAGGAGAATGAAGAGAGATGTACCTACATAGGAGATAACCTAAGTGCAAAAGAGGAAATGGATCTCGTAGCTCTATTAAGGGAATATAGGGACGTGTTTGTGTAGCACTATAGAGACTTGAAGGGAGTAGATCCAAGAATGTGCTCTCATACGATCTCCATGTCGATGCCAAGCCCACCAAACAAAAGCCCTACACATATAATGAAACTTATGCAGCTAAAATAAAAGAAGAAATCGATAGGCTGATTGAAGCTGGATTTATCTACGAAATTGAGCATACTGAATGGGTATCCCCCATTGTAGTGGTGCCCAAGAAGAATGGGAAGTTGGGAGTGTGTATTAACCTTAAAAAAGTTAATGCCGCTACAATTCGAGATAGTTATCCGCTTCCAATTACTGAACATCTATTGGAGCGTGTTGCAGGCAAGGAAGTGTATAGCTTCCTTGATGGATTTTCAGGTTACAACCAAGTAGCCATTGCCCCAGAAGATCAACAAAAACGGCTTTTGCCACAGAGTGGGGAATCTTTGCATTTCGTGTGATGCCATTTGGGCTCACCAATGCACTTGCAACATTCCAAAGGCTCATGTGTCATGTCTTCAAAGCATTCTTGCAAAAGAGCTTAGAGGTATATGTGGACGATTTATGTGCCCATTCCCAAGAAAGAAGATACCACATCCTTGAGCTCAGACAAATCTTCAACAAGTGTAGAGAATATCGAGTGTGTTTGAACCCAGAAAAGTGTGTGTTCATGGTGCGTCAAGGTAAAATCTTAGGTCATATTGTTTCTAAGAACGGAATATCAACAGATGAGGACAAAGTTAGAGCCATAGCAGATTTGCCAAGGCCGAGGAACGTTAAAGAGGTACAAGCCTTTATGGGCCACTATGGATATTACCACAGGTTTATCCACATGTATGCAATCATAGCTAAACCTCTTTATGGTTTGTCGACAAATTTTGAGTGGAACAACGAATGCGAGAACTCCTTCAATGAGCTAAAAAGACATTTGTGCAAAGCACCAATAGCGACTACTCCTGATTGGAATAAACCATTCCATGTCTATGTGGATGCATCCAATCATGCAATAGGATGTGTGCTAGCACAACCCACAGGTGAAGGAAATTTAGATTTACCCATAGCATACACTAGCAAACAGCTAACTGCAACTGAATGAAACTATACCACAACTGAGCGAGAGGGCTTAGGCATGGTATATGTTGTGAAGAAGTTTAGGCACTATTTATTGGCCAACAAGTTCAAGTTTTTCACTGATCATCAAGCTTTCTTATATTTAGTCAATAAACCTTGCAATATAGGATGCTTAGTAAGATGGTTCCTCTTACTAATGGAATATGACTTTGAAGTTGTTGTTAGGAAAGGTAGAACCCACCTCAGGGCAGATCACCTTTCTCGCATCACTTGAGAGGAGCCCCCGCAAGGAGTTTTTGATGAGTTTCCTGATGCTTATCTTTTCAATTTAGAAGTTGTTCCTAAATGGGCAAATAAGTTGGTACCAGTCCTCACCTTCGGACCCACAAATAAGAATGTGAAAACATCACAAGAAGAAATTGTAAAATCACAAAAATATCACATATTGGCAGGAATCATGTACAAACAAGATACTGAGGTGTATTAGCTTGTTGTGTTGAGGACGATGAACATAGTAGTTGGTTGCAACAAGCTCATGAAGGATTGCTAAGAAATCACTATTCTAAACAACGAACATTGCAGAATCTCAAATGTTTAGGAGTGTATTGGCCTAGCATGGACGAAGAAATACATGAGTGGATTAAGAATTGTCCAGTGTGCCAGGAAAAACCCCCGATGGAACATGCTACTGGTAGAATTTATGAGATCTGGAATATTACACAAAGAGGCAAATCTAGCAAGAAGACGAAGCATGGAGCAAGAGGCTCAAGACTATGCCTTAGTAGGAGACAACCTATGCCGAAGAGGCAAAGATGGGGACCTAAGATTGTGCGTTCATGAATCAGATTATTTGAAAATCTTAGAAACTGCACACAGTGGTGTTTTAGGTGGACACTTCAGTCCTGATTGAGTAATTAAGACAATCCTATTCTCAGGACTTTGGTGGCCCACTCTTCATATGGATGCACATACCTATGTGAAGAAATGTGATACATGCCAACGTGCACAATCTTCGATAAGAAAAGACGAGATGCCTTTGAGGCCAATGATGGGAGGACATGCATTCTCGAAGTGGGGTATAGACTTTGTTGGTCCCATTAACCCCCCAACTAGGAACTCCCATGCATAATATATCATTGTAGCCACTGATTACCTTACTAAGTGGGTAGAAGTAAAAGCCACGACAAAAAATGATGCTCAAACGACGGCTAAGTTCTTATTCGAGAATGTGTTCACGAGATATGGACTACCAATAGAGTTAGTAAGTGATAGAGGTACACACTTCTTGAATGAAGTCATTGAGAATCTTATTCAAGAATTCATGGTTGTACATAAGAAGTCTGCCCCCTATCACCCACAAGCTAACGGACAAGCTGAGAGCACGAATAAGATCCTATGTAACATATTGACAAAACTCATAAATAATAAATGCTCTGATTGGGACAAACAACTTCATCATGTTGTTTGGGCATATCGAGTTGCCTACAAAACAGTACTCAATGCAAAAATAGAGGCAATCCCTACAACACACTCACACACACTTCAATTATCAGAAATAACCCCCACACCAATGTGCGTGTTCTAAATTCATGAACATGAATAAGATGAATCAAGGCTTCTCTTTTTCTTTTAAGTACCTAAAAATGGAACTTTTCCAAGCCCTGTAACTCAAAAATAGTGAGGAATTGGCTTAAGCTTGTGAGACACAAGAATATTTAGTTCTTCAATCTATATCATAGAGTTAGAGATGCCTTATGTCCAAATCCACTTCCAAAATATATGTTTTTAGCCCTGTAAAATAAAAAATTCTAGAGAGAGATAGAAAACATGAAAAATCTCTTCATTTACCTACCTTCATCCAACCAAATGAGACATAAAACACAAGAAGTACAAAATTTTCAATCAGATAAATTTTTTCTACGAAGATTACTCTACCTTTCTCTCATACAACACTTTTTTTAATTCCTTCATCTTCATACTCAAATTTAACACACAAACTTTATGAAAAGCTTTCTAGAGAGAGAATGTAAAAACTTAGTGCTACAAAATTTTACAAACATGATGAGAATGTCCTAAACATAAATTTTCATTATTACCTATACATCTTTTTTTTGTTTTTCTTGGGGGAAATCAATATGTATCTTACAATTCTCCCCCTCTTAATTGGAAGAACTCTATCCTCAAAGTTGGAAAGAAGGATAATGTGCCATAAACACATCTAAATCAACCATTGTTGAATCTTCAATAGGATATGCAAACCACTTAACTAAAATTTCCATTATTTCATGATTCCTAAGATTTCAAACTCTCCTATCGATTATAACTTTTGGTTCAAGCTCTAAAGTGGCATCTCCCCTCAACTTAGATTTGTCTTGCAAAATGTGATCAATATTAGGAACATAGTTTTTAAGTAATCCAACATGGAAAACTAGATGAGTTTTCAAAGCCTTAAGCAGATCAAGTAAATATGCAATTGAACCAACTTTCTCTAAGATTTTAAAAGGACTTCCATAACGTGGAGACAATCAACAATCTTTGCAAAAAACCAGAATTGAATCAGAAGGGTTCACTTTCAAAAAAATGAGATCATTTGTTCTAAATTCCAAGAGTCTATTTTTGAGATCATGATATACCTTTTGACATTTCTATGCATCTATATGTTCTTCTTTACCTTATTGAGCTCCAAATCCATGTTTTCAAGTCTTTTTGGATACCTCAACATGATTTTATGAATTAAAAAGTGAATAGGTAGCAAACAATTATAGCCATACATTACTTCAAAAAGTGTCATCTTAATAGACGAATGCCATGTAGTATTATATGCATACTCAACAAGGCAAATACTCAATCAACTGTTTTGCTTATCATTTACATACATACCTAACATATCCTCAAGCACTTCGTTAACCCTCTCAGTCCCACCATCAGTTCCAAGATGAAATGCAATACTCATGCATAATTATGTCCCTATGGATTGAAATGTTGCTTTCCAAAAATTAGATGTAAACATTGCATCCCTATCAAAAATTATACATTTAGGTAAACCATGTAATGTAAAATTTTCTTTTATGAAAATTTTAGCAACATGCATAGCTGTATCAATTTTCCTCATGGGATAAAAATATGCCATCTTTGTAAGACAATCCACAACAACAAAGATGGTATCATGCCCACTTCTGGTCACATACAACTTTTTAATCAAATCCATAGAGATGGATTCTCATTTTTTATAAGGCATATCTAATGGTTGTAACATACCATGACTCCTTTTAAATTCAACCTTAACTTGTTGACATTTCAAACATTCTTTCACATACCTCCTAATGTCATATTTCATATGCGATCAATAATACGAAGCTTTCACTTTAGCATAAGTCCTAGAAAAACTAGGATATGCAGAGAAAGGTGCATCATGATAGTCATGGAGAATCTTTTCTTTTACAATAGACATAAACAAGAATTACAATACAAACCATTATTTTTCAAAATGAAATTTTCCTTGAAACATAGAACCTCAATTTTTATAGAAAAATTAAATAATGTCGCATAATACAAATCTTCATTTAATTCTTTTTTAATATCCAAACCAAAGGATAAAATAGAAATTGAATTGCATAAAGGTTTATGACTGAAAACATCAACCACTTTGTTTTCTTTTCATGTTAAGTATTTAATATCATAATCATATTCACTTAGGAAGTTGATCCATCTTTTTTGCCTATTGTTAAGTAAAGTTTGAGTAAAGATAAGTTTAAGGCTTTGATCACCCATTCTTAATTCAAACACTCCAAGCAATAAGTGTCTCCAATGTTTAAGTGCATGAACAATTGCAAGCATTTCCATGCAATTCGTGTGTTGTATAATTTTATTCATGTTTTCTTAGTTTCCTTGACTCATAAGCCACTACCCTTCCTTCTCGTGAAAGTACATATCCGATTTGACTTCCACTAGCATCACATGGAATAAGAAATGGCTTCCCTAACTCATGTATTTTTAGCACACAATCTTCAATAATTTTATGTTTTAATTCTTCAAATGCACTTTCACACTCATATTTCCTTCTGAAGTCTTAATTTTTCTTTGTCAATTTTGTTAGAGGATCTGCAATTCGAGAAAACTCCCTAATGTGTACCCTCTCATATTGTGGGAAACCAGAGAAGCTTCTCACATCTCTCACACATTTGGGTGTAGGCTAGTCAATTATGCTCTTAACTTTCTCAGGATCTATGTGAATACCTTCCTTACAAACAACTCTCCCTAAATATGTCACTTCCCCTTTGTAAAAAAGCATTTACTCATCTTACCATATAGTTTATGCTCTCTAAGTTTTTGCAAAGTCTTTCTGAGATGCAACACATGTTCACCATCATCCTTAGAATACACAAAAATATCATCAAGAAAGACTCAAATAAATTCATCGCGGTATTCATGAAACACATTATTCATCAAACACATAAATGCGGTAGGAACATTTTTCAATCCTAAAGGCAAAACTCGGAACTCATAATGACCATATCGTGTTCTGAAGGCAGTGTTGGGTATGTCCTTAGACTTTACTTTAATTTGATCATAGCATGATCTTAAGTCAATTTTAGTGAATACTATCGAAAAACTCAATTGACTCAATGATTCATCTATGTGTGGAAGTGGATACTTGTTCTTAATGGTTTTCTTGTTCAATCCCTTATAGTCAATACAAAGTCTATATAAGCCAACTTTCATTTTCTGAAACAAAATAGGTGCTCCCCAAGGTGAAACACTAGGTCTTATCAACCCCTTCTTCCATAGATCATCTAGTTGGAGCTTTTGCTCTTTTAATTCATCAATATTGAACCTATATGTTGCTCTAGAATAAGGCTCACTTCCTAGATAGAGGTCTATTGCATGGTCAATTTTCCTAGGAGGAGGCATGCCGATAGATCATCAAGAAATACATCTGCATACTCATATTAAAGTTTTCTGACATATTTAGGTATTTCTTCTTTATTCTTTTTCTCATGAAGGTCATTCACATAAACCAAATATGTCTCAGTACCCTGTGTAATACCCCTAATCAACTTTATAACAGAAATAGGAGAAAAACCTAAATTACACTCACCTATAAGACAATGTTCCTATCCCTCTATTTTCAAAGTAAGGATCCCACTTTTTCAATCAATCATGACACTATTATGAATTAAACAATCCATGCCAATGACCACACCACATTCTCTCATTTCAATTACATGGAGGCTAGCCACAAACTTATGTTCACCTAACATAAAATAAAGATTCTCAATACAACCTCGAGTATAGTGTATCCTACCATTATCCATCTGTACATATCTTTTGGTGTGCATTTCAATATGCAATCCTAAAGGCTCTATAAACGTAAGTGAAAGGAAGTAATATGTACTACTCTAATCAATCAAGAAACTAATCTTATGTGAGGATATGTCACCCATAATCCTAATCACTGATGCCCTTGTTTGAGAAGTAGTTGCCATGCATTGAATTCTAGGGTTAGAACACTTACCTTGATGATCCACTTCCTCAATGGTTCTATTTTTCTCTTGCAAGTGAGCTATCTTTGCCTGCATAGAACGATTGATGGCCTTGTTTGGACATTCAAAAGTGTGATGTCCCTATTCTCCACATCAAAAGCAAACTCCCAATCTTTTAGCCTTCCAAAGAGATCAAAATCATGTTGCCAATGCACAAGTTCTCGCTTCTTAGGTGTATCAATCTACTTCACCTTAGTTTGTTCTCATTGACCATTACTAGATTTAGTCGATCCTTGTCCATTTTGATTTGTTGAAACAGTTCTTGAGGGATGCTTGCTCTCAAAACTCCTTCTAGAGGATTTGTTGGAGCAAGTCTATGACAAGCCTAAGTATTGGCTTGAGTCCCACAAAGTCATAGAAGAAGCTTTAAAATGAAGACTATGCAAAGTTCACTTGTGAACTACCTCTTGTAACTTTTGAAGAGTTTACTTAATGTAAAAGTGAGAGAATCTTAAGTGGTTGAGTCCAGTTGATCAAAAAGGGAAAGAGGAGCCACGAATTCGTGATTTGTGGTAGGTAGAGAATCAAATCAATCACTAATTGATTGGAGAGTGATTGAGGGAAGTTAGCCTCCCAAACTCAACTATAAATAGATGGCAGCTTTAGTCGTGGTTAGAGAGACCTATGTGAAGACCTCCAAGAGCTGAGCTTTATGCCATATCAAGGTTTAATTACAAGGCACACATATGTATCAGTAAGTCCATTGTATTGTACAAGCAATATACTTTCATTTTCATGATCATTTAAGTTCATATTTCCATGTTCTTGTGAAGTGTACTACTCACTGCCATATCTCTCAGTTTTCTCAGTCAGATTGCAGAGATGGTTTCTCTGAGCTTGTGCAATGATTTAACTTGGTATAGTTAGCTCTATAAGTCTAATATATGCTCATCTATTTTCATTTCATTCGGGTATTGCAATCTTTAGTTATGTTCAGTTGAAGTCAACCCTGTCTGTCATTTTCACTTCTCTGTCAGGTACCCGACCTTTTTACTCATCATGTCAGAGCTGTTTCTCAGTGTGTACTTATCCAAATTCAATGATTTAAAGCTTGCTGGATCCAAATTACTATCTAGTATAGGCACACAACTTTTCATAATCATTGGATTCTTAAATCTAAAGTTATATTCATTTTTCTGCTCACTGGTCTCAAACTGTAGCAGCCCATGAAAATCGGGATGATGTCATCAGTTGTTAAACATCATTCTCAGTGTGTGGTTCATGATTTTTTATGAGATTACTCTTGAAAGTTAGCTCTCTAATTTAAATAGACTTCCGCAAGAGGAATTAAGCTAATTGCTACTGTGCTTAGAGAATTATGCAAAACACTAGACAGGTGTATGAACCAAAAATAGCAAGTTCTTCACCTCTAAGCTAACTCCAACTTATCTGTTTTGATCTATCTTTTTGTGAGTGATCTTCCAAGGTACATAGGGTGTCTAATACATCCATTGGCAAGCTAAAAGGGCCCACCACATACTCCTGGAGTTCATTTGGCTGGTGTAGATCAAGGATTTTGCAACACCTCTTCATCTTCAAGCACATACCTATCCATCTCTTCTCAGTGGTATCAGAGCAAGGTTGGACAACATGGCAGATGGATTTCCTTCATCAATTGACAAATTGGACAGAGATAACTACTCAGCTTGGTCATTAAGAATGGAAGCTTATCTCCAAGGTAGAAGTTTATATGGTTATGTGGCTGGAGATGAAGTTATGCCAAGTTTCAGGAACAAAAGTCAACCAACACAAGAAGAGCAAGAAAGATTGAGCACATGGTGCTCCAAGGATGCACTTGCAAGGTCTTATCTCCTCAACTCTATCTCAGATTTTTTGTTGCCTCACATTAGAAGTTGTAAGACATCTCAGGAAGTGTGGGATGCACTTGAAGCCTTCTTCTCTTCAAGTACCAAAGCTAGGAAGCATCAACTATGGCTGGATTTCACAACTCTCAAGAAGGCTCCCAAACAAAATGTGACTGCTTTTGTCACAAAGCTCAAGGACATAGCGGATCAGTTGGGAAGCATTGGAGAGGTAATAGATGAAGAGCAAATTTTAAGGCAGGTCATCAAATGGCTTGAAGGCAGATGACAAGTGGGAAGCATTCACCACAGCTATGGATTTGTACATGGACATGCATGTACCTGATTTCAATACACTCATTGAACAACTACTTACTCAAGAGGCAAAGCTTATCAAAAATGGATAAAGCTCTAAAGGTAATCAATCTTCAACTTTATACACTGATAAAAGCAAGTCCAAAGATAACAAAGGAAAGGCAAAGAAAGTGGATGATGAAGTAGGTACATATCAAGTTAACTATGTAGGTAGAGGAAGACATGGCAGAGGTAGAGGAAGAGGAGGTAGACAAGGCAGGGGGAGATCCCAAGACTCCAACTCATGTTCTATTTGTGGATTAACTAATCATAGAACTGAAAATTGCTTTAGGAATTCCAGGAATCAAAGAGGAAGAGAATACAATAGAGGAAGTTATGGCTACTCAAGAGGAAGGTTCAACAATTATCATATCATGGCAACTACAACAACTACAATCATTCAAACTATCAAGGAGGCTACAAAGGAAGGAGAGACTTCAATAACTACACAGAAGACTCAAACAAAGAGGATTCATTATTGATCATGAACATGGCTATGCCACAAGGTAAATCTGATGAGCATGTTTTCTACATAGATTCAGGTTGTTCAAATCATGTGGCATGAAATGTGGCACTCCTATCAGATTTAGAAGATCCAAGGAATAAGCATGAGGTACAAACAGGAGATGATACAAGACATCTTGTGGAGAAAATAGGCAATGTCAAAGCACTTGATGGAAACATCAACCTACTCAGTAAGGTACTCTATGTCCCTACCATTACAAAGAATTTGATAAGTGTTGGGCAGATAGTAGAGAAAGGGTTGCAAGTCAAGTTCACAAAAGCAGGAGCATTTGTTGAAGATCCAAGTCAAGGATTCAGAAGAATTGCAAAAGGTGAAAAGGCAGGTAGATTGTTCACATTTGAATTACAAGACATTAGAAACATTGCTCTCTTTAATTATGGTAGTCAAACACTCACAGAATTGGAAGTATGGCACAAAAGGTTAGCACATATTGGTGAAAGGTCATTAAAGCACATTTGCAGGGACCAAAGTGTACTTGGACTCCCTAATTTGTCAAAACGACATATGATTTATAAGTGTAGTGGACTCTCACAGGTTACCATTCATGAAGAAAGGTTATATGCATGGAGATATCTTGGAGTAGGTTCATACAGATGTATGGGGACCTAGCAAGGAAGCTTCAATATTTGGATCAAGGTATTATGTCTCCTTTATTGATGATTGCAACAGATGGACTATCCTATTCTTTATGAAACACAAAGATGAAGTTCTTTCATGTTTCAAAAGATATTTGGTTCTTGTGGAGAATCAAACAGGTAAATCACTAAAAAGGCTAAGGTCAGATGGAGAGGGAGAATACTTCTCCCATGAGTTTGATTCTTTTCTTCAAGAAAGAGGAATCAAAAGAGAGGTAACTACAAGGTACACTCCTGAGCAAAATGGAGTGGCAGAAAGGAGGAATAGGACAATTGTTGAAGCTGCAAGGTCCATGTTCATTTAATGCCTAATTATCTATGGGCTGAGGCTGTATCTACAGCCACTTACTTGATTAATAGGTTGCCTTCAAAATCCCTTGATGGGATGACTCCATATGAGGCTTGGAATGGAAGAAGACCAAGCTTAGATCATTGTAAAATTTTTTGATGTATTGCTTTTTCTCATGTTCCTTCACAGGTTCGAGGCAAGATGGATCCAAAGGCAGAAAGGTGTGTATTTATTGGATATGACAACAATCAAAAGGGCTACAGGTTATACAACCCTACCAACAAAGGATTCTTGGTAAGCAGAGATGTAGTTTTTGATGAAAACGATTCATGGCATGAAGATTCATGCAGGAAGGTCAATTTACCATATGATCTTGAAGAAGATTTTCCAAAGCTTGGTAGAGAACAACCAAAGATTGAAGAACAAGACACCTCAGAGGATGATGAAGAATCTTAGATGGAAAAGATCAAAGCATGGAAATCTAAAGGTAAAGCAAAATTGCCGGAACTTGGACATGAGGCAGAATCATCACATCATGGCCTAAGAAGATCTATGAGGGAAAAGAAAAAACCAGAAAGGTATGGATTTGACACCTCATTAGTAACTAAACATTCTATCTACATAGCACAAGACATAAACCAAGAGGAGCCATCATCATTTGAAGAGGCCAAAGTAAAATCAGAATGGAAGCATGCAATGAAGGAAGAGATTGAAGCACTTGAGGAAAACAACACTTGGGATCTGGTGCCCAAGACTTCATCCATGAAGGTAATAGGCTCAAGATGGGTCTATAAACTTAAGAAGAATGATGATGGCTCCATTAACAGGTATAAGGCAAGGCTTGTAGCAAAAGGCTTTGCACAAACTCAGGGAATTGATTATGAGGAGACCTTCTCTCCTGTGGCAAAGATGCCTATTATTAGGGTTTTGCTTAGTATTGCCTCTTCCAAGAATTGGAAGATACTTCAGCTAGATGTAAAGAATGCATTCTTGAATGGTTGGATAACAGAAGAGGTATATATGGCACAACCACCTGGTTTTGAGAATCAAGTTTATCCTGATTATGTGTGTAAACTTAACAAAGCATTGTATGGTCTCAAGCAAGCTCCAAGAGCTTGGAATTTCAAGCTTGTTTCATTCTTGCAGGACAAAGGCTTTCAACCAAGCAAGGGAGATCCTTCACTCTTTATTAAAAAGAGTAATTCTGAGATCATCTACCTATGTGTATATGTAGATGATATTATATTGACAGGAAATGATGCAGATGGTATGAAGAAGATCAAAGATCAGATGAGAGAAGAGTTCAAGATAAGTGATTTGGGTTCACTTACCTACTTCCTAGGTTTGGAAGTTGTCTACAAAGATCATGGTTTGTTTCTCACTCAAAGAAAGTACATTAAGGACATGTTGGCAAAATTCAAGATGCAAGATTGTAAGATTGCAGGTACTCCAATGGAGGTCAATCACAAATTGAGCTCACATGAAGGTGAACTCATAGAGGACATCACATCATATCAAAGTCTAGTGGGCAGCCTCAACTATGCCACATTGACAAGAGTAGATATATGTTACAGTGTGAGTGTGCTAAGTCAATTTATGCACACACCAAGGAAACCACATATGGATGCTGCCAAAAGGATTCTCAAGTATCTCAAAGGAACCATAAATGAAGGACTTTATTATCCTTATGTATCTGATTTGGGTTTGAAGCTATTTTCTGATGCAGATTGGGGTGTGTAGTTCAAGCGTAAGCACCACCTCCTTTACTTGTCAATCCGCGGAGACGTGAGGACCGGTATGAAGACCACGAGCAAGTGAAGGCACAAGTGCGTGAGTGAAAGCACACAAACATGCACACACATACATACACACACACGCGCACAAAGTAAGATCAAAGAGAGGAACAATGGAAAGCTTAGATTGCAAAAGAGTTCTCTTAGAAAAGTTCTACTCTCTAACAAGCCAACCCCAAAAATGAGCTCTCTAGCTCTTTTTATAGTTTTTGACTAGTTTTGGCCCTGTCCAGACCTAGTGTCCGGCCTAGTTAAAAATTAGGTTCCAGGGCTTATTTGAGGGCTCAAACGAAGTCTAAAAATTATGAAAATTGGTACGATGGTACTTCTAATACTCCTCAAGCTCGAGGACTCCTCGGCTTGAACAAAATGGAGTTTTTAAAAATAGATAATGGTATTGACAATGGTTTTTAGTGATGAAAATCACTATTTTTGTAGGGGATTCTTCTGAAAATTTGACATACACTTCTTGGAGCTCCCTACTTGCTCCCTTTCCTTGTGTGTCCACCTTTTGATGTGCTTCCATGCTTTGTCCTTGACTTTGAGCTTCAACACTCCCCCCCCTCTTGAGTCTGTCGTCCCTGACAGACCCTTGTTGGAAGGGTTGTTCCATGTAGTGCTTTGAGAGGTGGTGTCCATCCGTTGTATGAGCTGGTTCCTTGGATTCCAGCAAGAATGTGTCGTTGTGAGCTTTCAAAACTGCAAGTTGCTCAAAAGAGGTTGTCAAGAGTGATTTGGAGCAACTACTGGCTTCAATCTGCTTCCGAGATATGGATGTTGTTCCCATAACGTCCGCTAGCTCTTCCAAAGATGATGTTGAGAGCAGTCATGCCAACTACTCATAACCCATAATGAATGATGGGTAAGTGTGTTCGTGCCTGGGTTGAAAAAAGTATGTGCCGTGTGCACGGCCTTGTAATGTAGCCCTACGCATGCTTACTTGGAAAATGCATTGGAAGAAGCATGGTGCAAAAATTGCGGGTCTTGAGCTAAGTGCTCAAGGGTATGCTGACGAAGAGGTTTCCTAAACTATCATGGTTATGGTGTTTCCAGAGTAAAGATACTTACCATGGAGAAGGTTGATGGATGTTTGTCTCTTCGTGTTGTACACTCGGCCTTTGGGATGGAACATTGTTGATGAATGTCCATGTTGATTGTCCACTGATGAGATCTTTTGAGTGGTGGATCTCCTCTCCTCTTTTCAAAGCAACATTTGTCAAATACTGAGAATTTGTCAACATTTGTCAACATTTGCCAAGGAATTTCTTTATATTCCTTGGCAAGCAACATCGGGTAACTACACCAAGCTGAGTTTCACATATTCTCTTTAGCTCACCATATGCAGAAGTCTTCTCCTCTAGAACTACCCTTTGCAGATATCTCCTTGGATGCTCTGGTACATGAATTAGTTAAGCAGCACTCAAGTTGTGGACCTTCAAGCTCTTCATTCCTACCATGGTAAGAGAAAATCATTGTTGTAGATGCCATGTTCATGCCAAATGCTTGTCATCTACCAGATAAGGCAGCAATAATCTCACTGCTGGCCGAGACACACTTCTATCCAAATTGCTAAATGCCTAGTAATTAACAGTTCCACCTTCAACTAAGCATGACTCATTCATGTTTCATAAGCCAAACCTGGGAACAAGCTCTCTCCCGCTTTTCTTTCTCCCCTCTTTTTTTTTTTTTTTTTTTTTTTTGAGGAAAAGGATATCACAAAACAAGAACACAAAAGTTAGTATCAATAGAAATATTTGACATATGTCACTGTGCTCTTGTGCGTGGGATTCTCAAGTGTGTCTATGAACGGCCGTGTAATGTGGCCCTATATTAATGCATACTTTGGAAATGCATGACCTGAATGGTGCAAAAGACAGGGTTGTGCAAGGAGCACATGGTTGTTGCTCGTTCGAGGCTTTCGGTGTTATTTGTGGAGGTTGATGCCGACCTTGGTAGAGGTATCCATTGAGCCTCGAACTGATGTAATCCGCCTTATTGGAGTCCATTTTAGAACATCATTTGACACTGTAGAGGTCACTTCAGGCGTCTTTCTCTTTGGATGCTTTCTGAACTGTGGTATCCAGTGTGGTTGACGCTTTGGTTCGGTGGAGGCTACTTGCACTTTTGGCTTCCAAACCCATATCCTTTTTGCATGTCTTCCTACTAATGTTGAAGAGCTGATTTGATCTTCCTTTGGTCTCTGTACGTGGTTCTTACCCTTTTCTCTTTTTGGCTTCTTTGTTGAAACCTTTTGCATGTGGGAGAACAAAGGTTGTTGTGGATGTAGGAGCTTCTTAGGTACCCACATCTGTAATTGCCCTTGTTGAGCTGCAGCTAACTTCTTAGGCACCCAAACTTGTTGGATACCTTGTGATTGAGCTTGTCTGAGCTGCTTCCTTCGTCTTCTGGCCTGGTTGGTTTGCATGGATGGAATTTGTGGGGGCAAGGTTGGTGGTTGCTCTCCTCTGCGTACCCATATCTGCTTCATGCTCGGAACTGCTTTTTTATCGAATGGTGTCTTTCTATTTGATGTAGCAGTTGTCGTGAACGGTTGTGTTTGCTTGTGTGGTGGACTCACTATTGTGGCTACTTGATTCTTTGGAGAAGAAGAAAGATCCACCCGCCTTCGAACCTGGTCTTCCACGATTGACTCCTTCTGCATCATAGAGCTTTTGACACATACAAAATCTTCTTTCATATGATTAGTCTTGGAAGAACTAAGAGAGTGTGTGGTGCCATGATTTAGGAGCATGCAGTTCTCTAATTCTAATGTAATGCATTGTTCATGTACCCAAACTTGAAGAATTTGACTTCTTAGGTTTAAGTTAACTGCATGGTCATAGATCCAATCTTGACCCAAGACAAGTGGTTCTGTAAGGTTCTCATCTTGACATACTAGCGCTTTGACTTTCATTGGAACATCTTGAAGGTAGATGGGAAGTTCCACCTCGCCCAAACAAGGGGTTTCCACACCTCCCAATCCTATGAGATAAGCTTCTATGGGATTGATGTTCAACCCCAAGTCTTGGCAGTAGGAAAGTCTAACTGCACTACTTGCTGCACCTGAGTCAATCAATGCTTTCACCGTCCTTGCACCCTTCCCTTGTCCTATCTCTATGGTCACAAAGGGTCTTCAGTCAATGACCTGAGAAGTCGCTATGCCTGACTTTTGACACATATCCATGTGATATTTTGGGGCTTTTGAGTTGACTTCTAGGCCTAATCGCCTTAACTTATTTCGCCTAATACGCTCTCTGGCCTCTACCTGTGCTTCTTCTCTCACTCTTAACTCTTCATCTTTTCGCTTCTTAGCAGTGTTGAGTCTCATTAGCATATCCTCAATAAGAGGTTCTTGATATAGCTTGACTCTACAGCCACTAATATAGTTTGGCAAGATATCTCCTTCTAGCGTGGCCAACTGAACTGCACCACTAGTGGAAATTCTATTAATGATCATGGGTCCGTATCCTCTTTTTTCCAACTTACGGGCATGTTGTTTTAGTGTGTATACCAACACCAGATCTCCCTCTTTCAATCCCTTATCCTTGATGTGTGCATCAAAGTATGCCTTTTGCCTCTTCTTTGCAGCGTAGATGCCTGCTGCCGCTCGTAGCCTCGTCTCACCCAAGCGTTCGAGATCAAAGATCCTAGAGGACAATTCATGCCCATTCCACTCATACTCTTGTGCTACTTTTAAGGCAGGGATTAAGAAATCTAATGGTAGCACAGCGTTCTGTCCAAAGACCATCTGAAATGGGGTGGCATTGAGTACCGTTTTGTAGGCAACTCGATAAGCCCAAACAGCATGATGAAGTTGTTTGTCCCAATCAGAGCGTTTATTATTTACCAGTTTTGTCAATACGTTATAGAGGATCTTATTGGTACTCTCGGCTTGTCCGTTGGCTTGTGGGTGATAGGGGGCAGATTTCTTATGTATCACCAAGAATTCTTGGAGAAGATTTTCAATGACTTCATTCAAGAAGTGTGTGCCTCTATCGCTCACCAACTCTATTGGTAGTCCATATCTCGTGAACACATTCTCGAATAAGAACTTAGCCGTAGTCTGAGCATCATTCTTTGTTGTGGCTTTGACTTCTACCCACTTTGTAAGGTAATCTGTGGCTACAATGATGTACTCTGCATGGGAGTTTCTAGCTGGGGGGTTAATAGGACCTATGAAGTCTATGCCCCACTTTGAAAATGCACGTCCTCCCATCATTGGCCTCAAGGGCATCTCGTCTTTTCTCACTGGATATTGTGCACGTTGGCATGTGTCACATTTCTTCACATAGGTATGTGCGTCCATATGAAGAGTGGGCCACCAAAGTCCTGAGAATAGAATGGTCTTGATCACTCGGTCAGGACCAAAATGTCCACCTGCAACACCACTATGTGCGGTCTCTAAGACCTTTAAATAGTCTGATTCATGAACGCATAGTCTTAAGTAACCATCTTTGCCTCTTCGGTATAGGTTGTCCCCTACTAAGGCATAGCCTTGAGCCTCTTGCTCCATGCTTCGTCTTCTTGCTAGACTAGCCTCTTTGGGTAATCTTCCCGATCTCATAAACTCTACCAATGGAGCACTCCAATCTGGACTTAATGACACTTGATAAAGGGTCGCATGCTCCACTGGAGGTCTCTCTCTGCACCTTGGACAATTCTTAATCCACTCATGTATTTCTTTGTCCATGCTAGGCCAATACACTCCTAAACGCTTTAGATTCTGCAATGTTCGTTGTTTAGAATAGTGATTTCCTAGCATTCCTTCATGGGCTTGTTGCAACCAACTACTATGTTCATCATCCTCCACACAACAAGTTAATACACCCTCAGTATCTTGTTTGTACATGCTTCCTGCTAATATGTGATATTTTTGTGATTTTACAATTTCTTCTTGTGATGTTTTCACATTCTTATTTGCAGGGCCAAAGGTTAGGACTGGTACCAACTTATTTGCCCATTTAGGAACAACTTCTAAATTGAACAGATAAGCATCGGGTAATTCGTCAGACACTCCTTGCGGTGACTCTCCTGAAGTGATGCGAGAAAGGTGATCTGCCCGAAGGTGGGTTCTACCTTTCCTGACAACAACTTCAAAGTCATATTCCATTAGTAAGAGGAACCATCTTACTAAGCGTCCAGTATTGCAAGGTTTATTGACCAAATATAACAAAGCTTGATGATCAGTAAAAAACTTGAACTTGTTGGCCAATAAATAGTGTCTAAACTTCTTCACAGCATATACCATGCCTAAGCCCTCTCGCTCAGTTGTGGTATAGTTCCGTTCAGCTGCAGTGAGCTGTCTACTAGCATATGCTATGGGCAAATCTAAGTTTCCTTCACTTGTGGGTTGTGCTAGCACACATCCTATGGCATGATTGGATGCATCAACATGGACATGGAATGGTTTATTCCAATCAGGAGTGGTGAGTATTGGTGTCGTGCACAAACGTTTCTTCAGTTCGTTGAAAGAATTCTCGCATTCGTTGTTCCACTCAAAATTAGACAACAAGGCATAAAGGGGACTAGCTATGATCGCGTACATGTGGATAAACCTACGGTAGTATCCACAATGGCCCATAAAGGCTTGTACCTCTTTAATATTCCTTGGCCTTGGTAGCTCCGCTATGGCTCGTACCTTATCTTCATCTGTTGAGATTCCATTCTTAGAAACAATATGACCTAAGATTTTACCTTGACGCACCATAAACACACACTTTTCTGGGTTCAAACACACTCGATATTCTCTACACTTGTTGAAGATTTGTCTGAGCTCAGGGATGTGAAACCTTCTTTCTTGGGAATGAGCACATAAATCATCCACATACACTTCTAAGCTCTTTCGCAAGAACTCTTTGAAGACATGACACATGATCCTTTGGAATGTTGCAGGTGCATTGGTGAGCCCAAATGGCATCACACGAAATGCAAAGATTCCCCACTCTGTAGCAAAAGTTGTTTTGTGTTGATCTTCTGGGGCAATGGCTACTTGATTGTAACCTGAAAATCCATCAAGGAAGCTATAAACTTCCTTGCCTGCAACACGCTCCAATAGGTGTTCTGTGATTGGAAGTGGATAACTATCTCTAATCGTAGCGGCATTAACTTTTTTAAGGTTAATACACACTCACAACTTCCCGTTCTTCTTGGGTACCACAACAATGGGGGACACCCATTCGGTATGCTCAATCTCATAGATGAATCCAGCTTCAATCAACCTATCAATTTCTTCTTTTATTTTGGCTGCATAGGTATCATTATATGTGTAGGGCTTCTGTTTGGTGGGCTTAGCATCAGCAGTCATGGGGATAGTATGAGAGCAAATTCTTGGATCTACCCCTTTCAAGTCTCTATAGTGCCATGCAAACACATCCCTATATTCCCTTAATAGTGCTATGAGCTCCATTTCTTCTCTTGCACTTAGGTCATCTCCTATATATGTGCATCTCTCTTCGTTCTCTTCAATGTTCACTACAATCTTCTTGGTCTTTTCTTTATTATCATATGATTCTCCTATGATGGCCTCTCTCTTAGGCATTCGTACCAAAATTTTGCGGTCGTCAACTTCATATTTCTTGAAGTTTTCTGGTACTTCAAACAATGATTCCTCCTCTTCTTGTTTCACTGCTTTTCTTTTCTTTTTCTTTTGACTACTCTCACTTCCATCCTTTGAGTTTACTGTTTTAATACTTGTGAGAGGTTCTTCTTCTTTCTGGGTGAACACTCCTATATCTTCTAGATAGTGCTGCTCTGAGTTAAAGCAACTATCCATCACAATAGACTCCAGATCATCGTCATTCTCTTCTTCTTCTATGACATCACTAGGGTCACATTCTTCTAGCAAGGGTTGACACATGAACACTGAGATATCATAACCCTCCTCATCACAATGAGGTGTCCACTGTTCCTCATTGACAGCAATGTCCATGGTGGCTAAGATTTCTGGCCAGCCATGAGGCTCAAACTCCTCATCTGGAAAGATCATCGGTGTGTAGGCTGGGTCTCTAACTGGTCTATCTCCTAGCGAAGTTCCTTCTTCTCTTGCCTTTAAACGTTTTTCCTCTTCCTTTGCGACCTTGCACATCCACAAATGAGTATCTTCATGTAGCCATGATGGATCAGGTGAACTTTCAGAATGCACAGAGATGGAATCTTCTTTCGCTTTGTGGATAGAATTCCACTGTAGGGGTGGTACATCTCTGAAGGTGTAATCCTTCAAATTGACCTTGGTGGTGACCCCTAAGTGCTGTAAGTACAAGGAGTTAGTTCCCCAATCCTGTACTATTTGCAATTGTCATAGGAAGGGTCTTCCTAGGATCATCTCATAGACATTATTTTTCTCAAAGTCACATATAGCAAATGTGTGCTCAAACTCTACACCACAAGTGGTTAGAGTGATCCCTTCTAGCAATCCTAGAGGTCTTTCAAAATGACCATCAGCCATTTGAAGCTTCATTCTAGTTGGTCTTAATGTGGGCTTGCCCCATTGCTTCCACAAGGAGGTGGTCGCAATAGCAACACCAGCACCTGAATCTATGATTGCTTTGGTTGTGTAACCTTGGTAGGTGATTGGAAGATAAGTATTACCTTCTTCACCCTCACACATGTCCCCTATTTTGTCTAGAGGTATCTCTGGTACCCTTTGCTTGGAGCCTGCTTTTGGCATGTTGGAATCAAGTTCTGGAACCTGATCCTTCACATGATTCCAAAGCTCAGGTTTTGCTTTGAGCAGCTCTTCTACAGTGAGATGACACTGAACCTTAGTGTTCTTCACGACATCCGTGTTCCTTGGAACCACTGAGTCTTCATTTCTTACTAGTATTGTGGGAGCTCTAATCTGGAGAGATTCAGATTCCCATGGGCCTGGAAATTGAGGCAGTTCTTCTAGGGTATTAGATTCAAAATCTAACCTTTCGTCTTCTTGTTGTTCTGCTTCATCTCCGTAAATAGATGGAATGTCTTGGGGAAATTGATCATGAAGATCATCAATCTCAGGAATAGGAGGGGAATTACCCTTCTCCTTGGCCCATTTCTCTTCTTGTATTTCCCACAAGAACTCTTGAGAGTACTGTTGAATTGAAGGAGGTATTCCAACATCTGTGGAATTAGGAACATAAGCTCCCATTGGTGGTGAGCTTCCTCTTTCAATAACTGGTTGAGCCTGTGGAGGTAAAGAGACTTGTGGTTTGTTTAGCAACTGCTCCAATCTTTCTAGTAACCCTTGGAAATGCAAATCTGGTTTGACAGAGTTTGTCTGATTGAACTTTTGACTAGTCTCAAGTATAGCTTGAGCTTGTTCTACCATTTTCATGCACATTTTCATTCGTTCAATCTCTAAATCCGCTCTAGGGTAACTCTTGTCTAGATTTGCAGCTGTAGGCCCTTCTTGAAGTCGAGCCTCGTAGGCTTTGAACATCATGCCCAAGCCTTCTGGGGTTGGATCTGCAAGAACAGACCCTGGTTGTGGTCTATTTACAATGGGTGGTGGGGTGGGATGAGGTGGAGTGGATGGAGTTTCGGCATGCGAGGGGCTTTGAGATGCAATGTCTTCTATTTTTGTTTTCGCTTCTTTTAAGCTTTCTTCTAGTTCCGATAACTTTTTATTCCACTTGCGATTGGCCTTCTCTCTGGTATCCTTCCATGTTCTTGTTTTCCTCTTACTAGGCTCTCCCGATTCACTCGACTCTGATTGTTCTACTGGTTTATCCTGTTTTAAGGCTTGTGCTCTAGTGACAGCTTGTATAGGAGCCACATTGCTACTACTTGAACTTGAATCTGCCACTAAGCCTACCACATTAATGGGTGTAATCTTGGGTGCACTGGAGGGGTTTCTTGGACAATCTCTGGGGAGATGGTCTTTGCCGCAATCAGGACAAAAAGCCTGTATTGTGATAGCCTATCCTTGACTCGGAGATGGTGGGTGGGGACAGTCACGAATAAAATGGTCACCTTGACATCTAAAACAAGATCCTCTAGGGGCTTGTGGTCTCATTTGTCTCAACTGGGGCCTAGGGTTAGGATTTGTGTACATGACATTGGAGTATTCTGGCTCCCAATTTTGCTCCATAGGTGGTACCTCATATTGATACGAGTAAATCTCACTATGTTCAGGTGACTCTGTGTAATAAGCATGTGGACTACCTTCATGGGAGTAGTCTGAACAATGAGCATGAGAGTCATTATCTGGTATCAATGGGGTTAGTGGCACCAATGCTCTATTTGGATTTTCTTCTCCCCCAGCATATTTGACTGGAATCACGTTGGCTGGAGCTGGTGGTTGGTTTCCCAAGACAGGTTGTGGCCTATATGGTACCTGATATTGCTGTTGTGGTCTATAATATGGCTGTTGGTATTGGTTCTGATACCTACCTTGTGGGTAAGGTTGCTGATAATTCTGTCTAACAGCCTGCCTATTGTAGGGACAATCTTGAGCCGTGTGGTTTGTGTATTTTCTCTCAATAGTGCAATATGGAGCATTCCTTTCTCTAATGTTTTGGTTTTGCATTGGGCATACATTAGCCATGTGGTCGCCCCCACAAGTATAACACTGATTCACTGGAGTGACTCTCTGTGTTTGTTTATTTTGGACTCCCAGCTTCTTGGCAACTTGCTCAGCTATCTCTTCTATTTCTGTGGAGATCTTTGAAGTATGACTAGTAGAACTATCCAAATCTTTGTAGAGTTTGGACAATCCTAACTCCTCACCCAAGTTATCTTCTATGTCAATGCATGTCCGCACGCACTCTTCTATGGATCTAGGCTCTTTCAAATATACATATGATCTTAACTTTGTGCTCAGTAAGCCATCTAAGAACAAAGCCACTTGTTTGGCTGGTGTGGGTAACTCGGGAGCAGGGCATCTTTCTAGGTACTGTCTGAACCTTCTACCTGCTAGTCGCACTGTTTCTTGGGGTGTCTGATTGAAACTGTGGATCAAGGATGATGTGTTATGCCTGATACCACTCTTGGAAAATTCTACAATGAATTCGTCTAGCAGTTGACCTATATCGCGATAGTTGCGACTACTCAATGGTTGAAACCAAGCCAAGGCAGTGCCCTTAAGAGTCAAACCAAATGCCTCGTATTGGGTGAATAAATCCTCAACCTGTTCAGCTCTTAACACTTGTTTGAACTCGGCCACATGATCATAAGGATCTCCTGACCCGTCAAAATAATTCTTCATTGCCTTGATCACTTGAGTGGGTCTAAGGGTTCTTGGGTACTCTCGGGGTCTAGGCAATGGAAAATCATGTTCATCTCTTTTTTGCCTATGTGCTTGATGTCTCTCTCTTTCAGGTCTTTCATTTCCAAATCCTGATCTATTCCTGCCCATGGTGTGTGCAAAACTTACCTCAGGTCTCTCTCTAGTTCTTTCTCTCTGGGCTTCATGAGCGTGGGAAGATCCTACACCTTGGAGGCCATGGGAAACATTGGATCTTGGTGGGGGGAAAATCAATTCATTCTTCCAAGTATATGCATGTCTATCATGTTCTGTTACCAAAAATATCTTCTCTGATGTGTTATCCAGGTAGACAACTTTGCCTGGTATCTCAGGATCTTTGAATTCATAGATGATAACTATGCCCAATTGGCTAGGTTGATCTGGCTTGAATCTCCAAAAGGCTTCCTCTGTTTCTCTATTAAAAAATAGTTCTATGCTTTTGTTGTCTTGAGGGATCCAGTCCGGAGTGATCACTCGGGTCAAAACTGACTTACCTCTAGGAGTCTGGGGTCCTTGTCCTACATTTCCTTGTTCTAGGTCTCCTATTTCATTCTCAGGAATGACATTTCCAAACTCATCAGTCCTATCTGGTAGGTTGGTGACCACATACATGGTTCCTTCCTTATCAATGTATGAACCCTCTTCGAACTTGACCACCGGGTGTTCAAGTCCAAAGGATTGATCTGGATTTTTGAGTTGGACCACTGATCGCCTCAGACCATCCTCATAGATGCGAGCACCTAATTGGTTGGTCCGAATATATTCCAACTGTGTCTTATAGGGACCTTCTGGTGTTTGTAGATGGGCAGTCCCTGAGCCACCTGCAGGTTTTCCCATACTAAAAGACATTTCTGAATCACTTGTGTCTGAACTTAGTAAAAGATGACCACTTAGTTGTTGTGCCCAAGACTTGGATGTATGGTTGACACTAGCCTCAGAAGATCTAATGCTTTGTTTATCCTTGCCTAAGTGTCTACTAGATCTCAGGTTCATAAGCTTTAGTCAAGAGTCCAAATTTTCCCCTTGGTATGGTTCAAAATTCTTTGGAGTCCCCTTGGTTCCCTAGTCCCACTTGAGGATTTGAAACGAGCTTTCCAACGAGCTATAGAGCTCAAAAAATGGACTTTGGATGAAAAAGTTATGCCAATTCAGGCTCCTGGGGGTCAAAACAGGCAAACAGGACCTTTGGAGAAAATCGCGATTTTGTGAACTTTCAGAGAATCGTGATTTTGTGAACTTTCAGAGAATCGCGATTTTGTGAACTCAGAAAATCGAGATGTTGAGCACAAAATCGTGTTTCTGAAAATCGCGATGTTGAGCACAAAATCGTGTTTCTGAAAATCGCGATGTTGAGCACAAAATCGTGTTTCTGAAAATCGCGATGTTGAGCACAAAATCGTGTTTTTGAAAATCGCGATTTTGACTCAGAGAATCGTGATTCACAAAATCGTGTTTTTTGCTGAAAATCGTGATTTGTGAGAATCGCGATTTTGAGCCCACTGAAAATCGTATTTTCTCAGAATCGTGTTTTTGTCATGAAAATCGCGATGTTGAGCACAAAATCGTGTTTTTGAAAATCGCGATGTTGAGCAAAAATTCGTGTTTTCACAGAATCGCTTTTTTCACAAAATCGTGTTTTTTATTGAAAATCGTGATTTGTGAGAATCGCGATTTTGAGCCCGCTGAAAATCGTATTTTCTCAGAATCGTGTTTTTGGCATGAAAATCACGATGTTGAGCACAAAATCGTGTTTTTGAAAATCGCGATGTTGAGCAAAAATTCGTGTTTTCATAGAATCGCCTTTTTTCACAAAATCGTGTTTTTTACTGAAAATCGTGATTTGTGAGAATCGCGATTTTGAGCCCGCTGAAAATCGTATTTTCTCAGAATCGTGTTTTTGGCATGAAAATCGCGATGTTGAGCACAAAATCGTGTTTTTAGAAAATCGCGATTTTGAGCAAAAAATCGTGATTACACAGAATCGCCTTTTTTCACAAAATCGTGTTTTTTACTGAAAATCGTGATTTTTTGAGAATCGCGATTTTGAGTAGGGAATCGTGTTTTCTCAAATTCGTGTTTTTTGACTGAAAATCGTGATTTGTGAGAATCGTGATTTTGAGCACAATCACAGAATCGTGATTTTTTCAGCCAACTTTTAGGCGGGAAAACAGAAAATCGTGATTTTTCAAAAAATTTTGAATTTTCACAGAATCGCGATTTTCATCACAGAATCGTGTTTTTTGGCGGGAAATTCAAATTTCTGAGCGCCGGCTATGGCGAGCTCCGTATGAGCAGAAAATCATGAAAAAAACACAGCGCTTGCTCTCCCTTGCTTCTCCTAACTACTTCCCACACAATAATGCATGAAAAATGGTATGAAAATGGTGAGAATGCACTAAAAAACAAGAAATTTCTATGAAGAAGAAGATGGAAGAAGGTGGAGATGATGATGATGAAGAAGATGAAGAGGAAAAAACAGAAAATGAACTGAAATGACAGTTTTTTTTACCTTCCAACGTCGCAAATCTATGATCTTACCATCACAACGCTCGTCCTCGAAGCTCTCTCCCCGGCAACGGCGCCAAAATTTGGTGTAGCTCAAGCGTAAGCACCACCTCCTTTACTTGTCAATCCGCGGAGACGTGAGGACCGGTATGAAGACCACGAGCAAGTGAAGGCACAAGTGCGTGAGTGAAAGCACACAAACATGCACACACATACATACACACACACGCGCACAAAGTAAGATCAAAGAGAGGAACAATGGAAAGCTTAGATTGCAAAAGAGTTCTCTTAGAAAAGTTCTACTCTCTAACAAGCCAACCCCAAAAATGAGCTCTCTATCTCTTTTTATAGTTTTTGACTAGTTTTGGCCCTATCCAGACCTAGTGTCCGGCCTAGTTAAAAATTAGGTTCCAGGGCTTATTTGAGGGCTCAAACGAAATCTAAAAATTATGAAAATTGGTACGATGGTACTTCTAATACTCCTCAAGCTCGAGGACTCCTCCGCTTGAACACAATGGAGTTTTTAAAAATAGATAATGGTATTTACAATGGTTTTTAGTGATGAAAATCACTATTTTTGTAGGGGATTCTTCTTAAAATTTGACATACACTTCTTGGAGCTCCCTACTTGCTCCCTTTCCTTGTGTGTCCACCTTTTGATGTGCTTCCATGCTTTGTCCTTGACTTTGAGCTTCAACAGGGTGGCTCCAAGGAAGATAGAAGGAGCACTTCAGGTTATCTCACCTTTGCAGGTTCAAAGCTTATTTCATGGTCATTCAAGAAGCAACCCACAATTGCTCTCTCTTCTACTGAAGCTAAATACAGAGGTCTTGCCATAGCTACACAAGAAGCTATGTGGATGAAGACATTATTCAAAGATCTTGGATTGGAGCTTGGAACTCCAACTATTTATGGTGACAATATGAGCTTTATTCATTTGGCTGCTAATCCTATTTTTCATGCAAGGACTAAACATATTTAAGTTCATTATCACTATGTAAGAGAGAAGGTTCTAAGCAAAGAGATTCAAATATCATATGTGTCCACTCATCAACAATAGGCGGATATTCTAACCAAAGCATTGGATGGTACAAAGCTTTGCAAATTCAAGGCTATGATTGGTTTACAGGTAATCTTGGAAGATTGAAGACCTCAAGCATACTTGGCTTGAGGGGGAACTGTTGGAGTAAGTCTATGACAAGCCTAAGTATTGGCTTGACTCCCACAAAGTCATAGAAGAAGCTTTAAAATGAAGACTATGCAAGGTTCACTTGTGAACTACCTCTTGTAACTTTTGAAGAGTTTACTTAATGTAAAAGTGAGAGAATCTTAAGCCTGGTTGAGTCCACTTGATCAAAAAGGGAAAGAGGAGCCACGAATTCGTGATTTGTGGTAGTAGAGAATCAAATTAATCACTAATTGATTGGAGAGTGATTGAGGGAAGTTAGCCTCCCAAGAGCTGAGCTTTATGCCATATCAAGGTGTGATTACAAGGCACACATATGTATCAGTAAGTCCATTGTATTGTACAAGCAATATAATTTCATTTTCATGATCATTTGAGTTCATATTTCCATGTTCTTGTGAAGTGTACTACTCACTGCCATATCTCTCAGTTTTCTCAGTCAGATTGCAGAGATGGTTTCTCTGATCTTGGTGCATCATTTTCAGAGATTTAACTTGGTAAAGTTATCTCTATAAGTCTAATATACGCTCATCAATTTTCATTTCAATTGCGTATTGCAATCTTCAGTTATGTTCAGTTGAAGTCAACCATGTCTGTCATTTTCACTTCTCTGTCAGGTACCCGACTTTTTTACTCATCTTGTCAGAGTTGTTTCTCAGCGTGTACTTATTCCAATTCAATGATTTAAAGCTTGATGGATTCATCTTTTTGTCTAGAATAAGCATACAAATTTTCATAATCATTGGATTCTTAAATCTAGAGTTATGTTCATTTTTCTACTCACTAGTCTCAAACTGTAGCAGCCCGTGAAAATCAGGATGATGTCATCAGTTGTTAAACATCATTCTCAGTGTGTGGTTCATTATTTTTGATGAGATTACTCTTGAAAGTTAGATCTTTAAGTTAAATAGACTTCCTCAAGAGGAATTAAGCTAATTGCTGCTATGCTCAGAGAATTATGCAAAACACTAGACAGGTGTATGAACCAAAAATAGCAAGTTCTTCACCTTTGAGCTAACTCCAACTTATCTGTTTTTATCGATCTTTTTGTGAGTGATCTTCCAAGGTACATAGGGTGTCTAATACATCCATTGGCAAGCTAAAAGGGCCCGTCACATACTCTTGGAGTTCATTTGGCTGGTGTAGATCAAGGATTTTGCAACACCTCTTCATCTTCAAGCACATACCTATCCATCTCTTCATAGAATTGGCCCTTTGCGTGCTCTTGTTTGCATGTATGATTTCCACCATAGTTTGGCAACTCCCCATAGATGCAAAATCACCACCTTTGCTTTCGATTCCTTGCTAGACACATGTAGATCAAAAAAACCTTCGAGATCCTTGAGATTGGCATTGTGATTGGGATCGAGATTGCCATTGTGACTGCAATTGGGATTGAGATCAGTTCGGGGGTGGTCGAGTGGATGACACTTCAATTTGAAGCTATTTAATAGATTTTGTAACACAAATTAGAACTGATTGTAAATATGCAAAGATAATAAAGTTCTTTCTCTCTCTTCTTATTTTGAGCATACTAGATTTTTCTTCCTTAAATCTTGTTGTTTAGAATTCTATTATTCTATGTGGGATTTTGATTAAATATAAAGAGACTTGTTACAAGTGGTATCAAAGTGGAGCTGGATTCTGAGACAATATATAGGCTTTGAAGAAGAAGATAGAAGAGCAAGAGGAGCTTATCCATAGACTGAATGTAGAATTACATAAAGAAAGGTCCAACAAACAAAAAGAGGGTATTGAAAATGCTTTCATGGACCTCAATGATCAAGGTCGTAATGGTGTGGGCACATCGAATGCACATAGAGCTAGATGACAATGTGAACCTGAAGATGATGATGATGCGAACAAGTTTGCACTTAAGAAAGTGTTTAAAAGTTCAAAATCAAATGAATTTGATGATGAGAAGAAAACAATCATGATTAATGCATGACCATAATCTCTTAGCTCTCAATATTTGTCTTTCGATCTTCCCTTCAGCCACAGCATGATCAATCATGCCTTCCTAGACATGTGCTCCTAGAATCTGCATACTCCAAGATCACACCTTTTTTTTTGCATGTCTCTTGCAAGAATTCCTAACTACCCATGCGTATACTTTTCATGTCCACGTGATGAATCATACCTACAAAAATAGAGGCAATCCCTATAGCACACTCACACACACATCAATAACTCAAAATGACCCATATACCAATGTGCATTTATTAAATGTCAATAAGATGAATCAAGGCTTCTCTATTTTAAGTACCTAAATATGGCACTTTTCCAAGCCTTGTAACTCCAAAATAGTGAGGAATTGGCTTAAGCTTGTGGGACACAAAAATATTTAGTCCTTCGATCTGTTCCATACTATTAAAGATGCCTTAGGTCCAAATCCACTTCCAAAATATCACTTTTTAGCCTTGCAAAATCAGAAATTCTAGAGAGAGATGAAAAAACATGAAAAATCTCTTCATTTACCTATCTTTTGTTGGAGTTAGACGTCTGCGGAAGCACGCGAACAGCACAAGGAAGAAGAAGAAGCTTGGAGCACAACACACAAGACTGAATGTATTACTAGAGAATGTACAAAGATAAGTAGCCCATTAGGGCAATAGGCGTATATACAAGCCGGGGGAAAAAAACCTCCTAAAGAGGGAAAAAAGTGCCCCGGCAGTCCTAAAGTGTTCACACACATCACTACCTAAATATATCAACAAATCCCCCCTGGGAGTGATGCGGTGAACAAGGAGCTGGCACTCATGTATAAGGAAGTGCCAAGCTATGTGGAAATCACTCCACAAAAGGAAGTAAGCCCAAAGCTTTGCGGAAAGCTTCAAACTTCTCCCTAGGCAGAGCCTTCGTGAAAAGGTCTGCAATGTTCTCCTGCATGGGCACATATGCCAAGCTGATCTCCCCAGCAGAGAACCTCTCCCTGACATAGTGATAATGCACCTCAATGTGCTTAGTGCGAGCATGGAACACAGGGTTCCTCGCAACTGCCAATGCGCTCTGACTGTCAGTGAAGATGGTGGTGGCAGAAGACTGGCCAACACCCAAATCAGCCATAAGGCGTCTGAGCCACACACACTCAACAGTCGCTGTGAAAGCTGCCCTATACTCAGCCTCACAACTGGAAGTGGCCACAGTAGGCGCTTCTTGCTCAACCAAGATATACATGAGCTACCAAGCATGAAGCAAAAACCACTGGTGGACACACGAGTGTCATAGCAACCAGCCCAATCTGAGTCAGAAAAAGCATGCAAATCTGGCGGTAGTGATCCCCCCTTGGGATAAAACAACCCAAGTAGCCGAGTACCACTCAAGTAGCGAAAGATGCGCTTAACCGCTTTTGCAATGCGTGACTCCTGGGCAATGCATGAACCTGCTCATCTGTGAGACAGCAAACTGAATATCTGGCCGAGTAATGCATAAGTAAATCAAGCATCCAACAGCCTGCTGATAGAGAACAGCATCAAATGCATCTCCAGCATCATGAAGACTCAATCGTAAACCTGTCTCCATAGGAGTGGCAATAGGCTTACAGTCTTCAAGGCCAAAACGCTGCAATAATGTGTCAATATATTTCGTTTGACACAAAGCCATTCCACCATCAACGTGCATAAACTGAATGCCCAAATAGTGATGCAAATGCCCCAAATCAGACATCTCAAATGAGGCATGCAAATCAGCCTTAAAATCAGCAATATGCTTCTCAAGAGGACCAGTGAGCAGCATGTCGTCTACATAGACAACAATGATCAGAAGCACATCATTAGCACGCTTAACATATAAGGTGCTTTCAGTTGGACTGTTCTCAAAACCATGTGCAATTAGATAGGCATGTATTTTCTCATACCAAGCACGTGGTGCTTGCTTTAAACCATATAACGCCTTCTTTAACCTGCACACCTGGTTTTCATGCCCTTTCTGCACAAAGCCACGGGGTTGAAAAACATACACTTCTTCATGCAAGTCACCATTCAGAAATGCTGTTTTAATGTCCAACTGATGTACATTCCAACCATGATGGGCTGCAAGTGCACAAATGCTCCGAACAGTAGTCATACGGCATGTAGGTGCAAAGATCTCATCAAAATCAATGCCTCTTTCCTGCGCATAACCCTTTGCAACAAGCCTAGCCTTATACCTGTCAACTGTACCATCAGGTTTACGCTTCAGCTTGTATACCCACTTAGTGCCAATGGCCTTCTTGCCAGGAGGCAAGTCACATAAAGACCATGTACCATTCTTCATTATAGCATCATATTCAGATTGCATAGCAGCCATTCAATTTTCTGAATTTTGTGCTTCATCAAAAGAAACAGGCTCATTCTCATCACAGAGACTAGATGCAGCCATAGCATAGCAATCTGATGCAAAGGAGGTACTATGAGAGCCTGAACGAGTACGATATGACAAAGGTGCATCTAATTTGCTGTCACGCAAAGTCTGCACCAGCCATTTTGGCATAGTTTTTGCCTGTTCAATATCAGCTCTCTCATCAACAAGTGCATCATGTAAATCTGCATCAGAAATGGAATGATCTGCATCATCATATGAAACCTGCAAAGGCTGAGAAGTTGCCTCATTAGGACCAGCGTTAGCCTGTCCACCTGTAAAAAGAGGCATCAAAGTATCATACATGTCTTTGGAGCTAACAGATGTCTCCTTAGTACATGAAAGCAATGGCTGAATAGCATCTTCCACAAAGACAACATCACGGCTAACCAGAATGTGTTTAGTCTGTGGATGATACAGACGATAGCCTTTACTTTCAGAACTGTACCCAACAAAAATACATTTTACTGCCTTATCATCCAATTTTCTGCGATGTTGTTCAGGCACTAATGCATATGCCAAACAACCAAAAACACGCAGATGAGCAACAGATGGCTTGCGGTCATGCCAAGCCTCATATGGAGTGATAGACTGCAACGCTTTGGTGGGACACCTGTTCAGTACATATGCTGCACACATGACAGCCTCAAGCCAGAAACTATGTGGTAAAGCCTGACTTTTGACCATGCACCTCGCCATCTCCATGAGTGACCTGTTCTTTCGTTCAGCAACTCCATTCTGTTGAGGTGTATACGGCACTGTACACTGGTGTTTTATCCCACGTTCAGCCAGAAATGCATTAAAATCTGAAGACATATATTCCCCCCCTCGATCAGAACGGAGGGTGCCCATTTTACATGCTGACAGATTTTCAGCCAAAACCAAAAACTGTTTGAAGCACATGAACACTTCGGACTTTGCTTTGAGTGGATATACCCATGCATGCCTGGAAAAATCATCAATGAAAGTCACGAAGTAAAGGTAATTTCCAAAAGAGGGTGTCTGCATAGGACCACAGACATCACTATGTACAAGCTGCAATTTCTGCATAGCCCGAACTGAACCATCTTTTGGAAAGGAAGAACGCTGCATTTTGCCCAAAATACAGCCTTCACAAACATGTTTTCCAGGTGCCTCAAGTTTGGGCAAAGAGGACACCATTTCAGATTTCTGCAGGCGTAACAAACTAGCAAAATTCAGATGACCAAAGCGTGCATGCCAAAGCTTTGCATCTGACATAGCCTGAGAATCATGAACTGCACATGCCGAATCATTCACAGATCTTTCATAGTCTATGAGCTTATACAGCCCACGACATAAAATGCCAGAAGCAATAATCACATCGCCATTTGAGAGATCATGGATTGTACACCTGTCATCAACAAATTTCACAACCAAGCCAATCTTGGCTAATGCAGAAACTGATAACAGATTCTTTTTGATCCCTGGCACAAATAAAGCATCTGACAAAGTGAAAGAACTACCATCAGCAGTAGTCAGAATGATCTTACCAACTCCCATAACAGGATAAGAGGAGTTATTGGCGCATGTGACAGTATTCCCTGTAGGGGCAGGCTCGAGTGAAGAGAAGAAACTGCGCTGCGAGGTAATATGTTTGGTCGCCCCACTGTCAAAGTACCAAACATCTGAGTCTACTGCAGACATGCACTGATCATGAGAAGATGGGTCAAAATTGCAGACAGTAGTAAACGCCCATTCTTCTTCCTGCACAAGATTTGCAGACTCTGTTTTTGGTGTAGAGGCCTCTGCAACAACCATTCCAGCCTCTTTCTTCTTTGCCTCTTTAGCAGCCAGTTTTGGACAATTCTTTATAATATGATCATTTCCTTTACAGTACTTGCAGAACAATTTCTGCTTTTCTGATTTCTTCTCATCTTTATCCTGGTTCTTCGATTGTGCAGCATTTGCAGATTTCTGCTTACTAGTAGAAGAGCTCCATTTTCCTTTGCCCTTCTGACTAGCCAGGAAAGCTTGATCTGCAACACGCATAATGGACCTGTTCTGCCTGGACTGATCTTCCTGCAACAGAACAGAGACTAATTCCTCAAATGACAAGGCATTCGGATTGCCTTTCATCATCAACCGAAGAGTAGAGGCAAAACTCTGATATGAATCAGGAAGACCATTCAGAACGGTCTGCACAAGTGAGCTATCTGGTATAACTTCATCAGCAAAAATCAATTGTTCCTTCAGGTCTTTGATCTTTGTAAGAAAACTGTCCATAGAATCACCTTCATTCATGTGCTCACTCTCCAACTGTTTTCGGAGGTAAGCAACACGAGCCTCATTCCTAGCCTGGTACAAAGTGGTAAGCGTATCCCAAGCATCCTTTGCTGTTCTGCAAGAGCGAATGTGAGGAATAATGGCACGTTTGACAGACAAAGCTATCAATGCATGTGCCTGGGCATCTCTGCCATCCCAACGAATCTGCTCTGCAGTAGGTGCAACAAAAACAGCAGCACGAACAGGAATCTGCGGAATATCATCTTCGACACCATCTTCATCAGCTCCAACACCTGTATTTGCAGTACCTGTCGTTACAGGTGTAACAGGACGTCTTTCAACACCCTGCACAATGTTCCACAATCCTTTTGCAACCAGTACATGTCGCATCATATAAGCCCATAATGGGTAGTTGGTACCATCCAACTTATCCTCAACAGCCAACATACGGAATACATCACTGCTTTCAGCCATGGCCGGTGACTAAAATACCTTGATGCAGAAAATTGACTGTATCTCAAAAAGTTGAACAGAACTGCCCAGACGAGTTCTGCTAGACCTCTAGCAGACTTCGAGACGCTTAAACTGGCGAACAGAAACTGGTATATACCTTTGGCACAAAAGGACGAAATAGCCTGCACAAACACTGCGATAGTGCGTTCGGAGGCCGAAACGAGCTCACCAAATTTTGTGTGAATCTGAGACTGCAAACGGAGGAGTGTCGACGGCGCCCTAGAAGAAGCAACGACCTGCTCTGATACCAATTGTTGGAGTTAGACGTCTGCGGAAGCACGCGAACAGCACAAGGAAGAAGAAGAAGCTTGGAGCACAACACACAAGACTGAATGTATTACTAGAGAATGTACAAAGATAAGTAGCCCATTAGGGCAATAGGCGTATATACAAGCCGGGGGAAAAAAACCTCCTAAAGAGGGAAAAAAGTGCCCCGGCAGTCCTAGAGTGTTCACACACATCACTACCTAAATATATCAACATCTTTATGCAACCAAATGAGACATAAAACACAAGAACTACAAAATTCTCAATCAAGTAAAGTTTTCATACGAAGAGTACTCTACCTTTCTCTCATACAACACTTTTTCTGATTCCTTCATCTTCATACTCAAATTTAACACAAGAATTTCAAGTGTTAGATAGCTCAAGTAAATATCCAATGGAACCAACTTTCTTTAAGAATTTAGAAGGACTAGCATAATATGGATACAATCAATGATCTTTATCGAGAACCACAGTTAATTTAGAAGTGTTCACTTTCAAAAAAACTAGAACATTTGTTCTAATTTCCAAGGGTCTCTTTTTGAGATCATGATATAACTTTTCACATTTGTGTGCATCTTTAATGTACTTCTTTACCTTATTCAGCTCCAACTCCATGATTTCAAGCATTTGTTTGGATACCTCAACCTAATATTCTGAATTAAAAATTGAATGAGGTAGCAAACAACTATAGCCATACATTGCTTCAAAAGGTGTCATCTTAATAGACGGATGCAATGCACTATTATATGCATACTCAACTAGAGGTAAATATTCAGTCAAATTGTTCTGCTTATCATTTACATATAAATGTAACATATCCTCAAGCACCCAGTTAACCCTCTCAGTCTCACCATCAGTTCCAATATGAAATGCAGTACTCATGTGTAGTCCTATTCCTATGGATTGAAATGTTGGTTTCCAAAAATTATATGTAAATATTGAATCCTTATTAGAAATTATACTTTTACGTATACCATGTAACCTATAAATTTCTTTTACAAAAAGTTTAGAAATATGCATAGTAGTATCAATTTTCTTCATGGAAAGAAAATGTGCCATCTTTGTAAGATGGTACACAACAACGAAGATGGTATCATGCCCAATTCTGATCACATGCAAATTTGTTATGAAATCCATAATCCATAGATATGGATTCCCATTTTTTATCAGGCATGTCTAATGGTTGTAACATACAATGACTCCTTTTAAATTCAGCTTTGACTTGTTGATATTTCAAACATTCTTTCACAAACCTCCTAATGTCATATTTCACATGTGACCAATAATATGAAACTTTCACTTTAGCATAAGTCTGAGAAAAACCACGGTGTGCATAGAAAGATGCATCATGAGAGTCAGGGAGAATATTTTGTTTCAAAACGGATTTTGAAGAAATACATAAACGAGAATTATAGTACAAATCTTATTTTTCAAATGAAATTTTCCCTGAAACATAGAGCCCAAATTTTCATACAAAATGTTCAAGATTGTTGGATAATACAAATCTTCTTTTAATTTTTTTTTAATATCAAATGAGAGGATAAAATAGAAATTGAATTGCATAAAGGTTTATGACTCAAAGCATCAGCCACTTTGTTTTCTTATCATACAAAGTATTTAATATCAAAATCATATTCACTTAGCAATTCGATCCATCATTTTTGTCTATTGTTAAGTAAGGGTTGAGTAAAAATATATTTAAGGCTTTCATGATCCATTCATAATTCAAGCTTTACTCCAAGCAATAAATGTCTCCAATGTTTAAGTGCATGAACAACCACAAGCATTTCGAAGTCATGTATTGTGTAATTTAATTAATGTCTCCTTAGTTTGCTTGAGTGATAAGCCACTGCACTTCCTTCTTGTGAAAGTAGACATTTGATATGAATTCAACTAACATCACATGCAACAATAAATGGCTTCCTTAACTAAGGTATTTTTAGCACACAATTTTCAACAATGTTTTGTTTTAATTCTTCAAATGCTTTTTCACACTCACCATTCCATGTGAAGTCTTTGTTTTCCTTTGTCAATTTTGTAAGAGGATTTGCAATTTGAGAAAACTCCCTAATGTGTGCCCTCTCATATTGTGTAAGACCAAGGGAGCTTCTCACATCTCTCACACATTTGGGTGTAGGCCAATCAATTATGCTTTTAACTTTCTCAGGATCCATGTGAATCCCTTCCTTAGAAACAACTCTCCCCAAATAAGTCACTTGCCCCTTCGCAAAAAAACATTCACTCATCATATCATATATTTTATGCTCTCTAAGTTTCTATAAAGTATTCTTGAGATGCAATGCATGTTCATCATCATCATCTTTAGAATGCACAAAAATATCATCAAGAAATACTAAAATAAATTCATCGAGATATTCATGAAACACAACATTCATCAAACACATAAATGTGGTAGGAGCATTTGTCAATCCAAAAGGCAAAACTATGAACACATAATGATCATATCATGTTCTAAAAGCAATTTTGGGTATTTCCTAAGACTTTACTCTAATTTGATGATGCCCTGATCTTAAGTCAATTTTCGTATATTGTGGCACCACTCAATTGACTAAGAAATTCATCTATATGTGGAAGTGGATACTTGTTCTTACTGGTTTTGTTGTTCAATCCCCTATAGTCAATATAAAGTCTGTATGGGCCATCTTTCTTTTTTTGAAACAAAATAGGTGCTTCCTTAGGTGAAACACTAGGTCTTATCACCCCCTTCTTCAATAGATCATCTAGTTGGAGTTTGAAATCTTTCAATTCATCAATATTGAACCTATAGAGTGCTCTCAAATAAGGCTCACTTCCTGGATAGAGGTCTATAGCATTCTCAATTTTCTAGGAGGAGGCATGCCCAATAGATCATCATGAAATACATCGATGTATGTATCATACAAAAGTTTTCTAACATATTTGGGTATTTCTTCTCCTTTCTTCTTCTCATGAAGGTCATTCACATAAACCAAATATGTCTCACAACCTTTCCAAATGCCTCTAATCAACTTCATAGAAGAAATAGGAGAAAAACCTAAATTATACTCACCTACAAGATGATGTTGTTACACTTATGTGTTCCTCGAGTAGCTTTGATGTGAACCTTTTCCCTATACATGGGTACTTTTTACTCTAGTGCTAGCTAGAGGTTTTTTCCCCATGTTACCACATACTTGATACTCTCATATGTGGTGGTACTTTGTACTTAGGGATATTATTCCACTCTTACTTCAGTTTAGTTCATAATCAATAGAGAGAGCTATTCCAACCATCATCTTCTTCGTGTGTCTTGCTGCATTTGTGCTCCTTGTGTGTGCTTATCATGTGTCTCTTGCACTTGTACACACACCTAGCAATGGTATCAGAGTAGGTTCAGTTCCTTCTCAAGTTTTGGTTTTTTGCATCGCGACGCACGTGCACTTTTAACAGTGCAAATGGACTTCGAAGCATAGAACCGTGAATTTCAGCAGCCAAGAAACATTTCCACTAGTTGCACTGGGGTTTTACACCCATTTCGAAGCCATTCGTGTAGTCAAAATCACCATCAGAGTGATAATTTGTGAGCTGAAATTTCAGCATTCATTTCAGCTTTCATCAGAGTGAAGATTTTGTCACATTCTTGTTCCTTAGTGAAATGGTGGGCAGGAATGACTTGTTTGGCATGCTTCAAGTTGAAGATAAGATTGATGGGACCAATTGTCCAATGTGTTCTTACATGAAGAAACATGTTCTTGTTGCTAAACAACTTTGGAACATAGTGGCAAATGTAGATTGAAGACCCGCAGGTTCTACTTCACAGTCTATTGTCATAGATGGAGCTTCTTCTTCGAATACAGTGGTTTCTCCTTCTCCACCTACATAGGAGCAGCTTAGATGGGATGGAAAAGATGCTCAAGCTCATGCTTTGATTGTGCTTTTTGTGAAGTGTCATATAGTTCCACACATTTGGTCATGTTCTACATCACGACACGCATGGGACACTCTTGCTTCTTTGTATGCCGTGCGTAATGAAGCACATGTTGCATACTTGAGGAAGCAACTTGAGGATGTATGTATGGCTGAAAATGAGTGGTGGATGTGTATGTGACACGCATCAAGGACTTGAAAGAGGAATTGGCAAACATAGATGAGATCATTCCAGATGCATCACTCATTTCTACATTGTTGAAAGGATTACCAGAATCTTTTCAAACCTTTGCTACTACAATTCGTTTGGTTGCAAAAGGAAATCGTAATATGAATGCATTTGATGAGGTTGTGTCTCTTCTTTTGCAAGAAGAGCAATCTAGAGTAAATAGGAGTGGTTTGATTGAGTGAACACAAGCAGGTGCTATCTCACAAAAGGGGAAAAGCAAGTATGGTTCAGCTTTGGGTTCATCAAAACCAAAGCCTCAACCTTCCTCTTCCACTCATTCCTCTAATGATGGTGATTTGCAAAAGAAGAAGAGATGGAAATATTATCAAAAGGCTGGTCATACTATTGATGAGTATAGAAAGCTTGCTAAACACAATGAAAAAAGAAGGAATCCCACATGTCTATTGCTGAAAATTCAGCAAATGTAAAGAATGATGAAGCTAACATGGCTCAAGATTTTTGGGCATGTGTTGTTACATGTCATTATGATGCTTCTTTGCATTCTAAATGTATGGTTGTGAGTGAGGCTGATTCGGATTGTTTCTTTGATAGTGGTGCTTCAAAGCACATAACATCATGCAAAAGATTGTTTGCCTCTTCGAAAGATGCACCCAAACGAGGACATGTGGTGTGTGCAAATAATTCCTTTTACCCTATCATTGGAGTAGGAGAAATTGAGCTTACGGCTGCAAATGGAGGTGTGATTTTCTTGAAAAATGCATTGTATGTGCTCGGTATCAAGAAGAACTTAATTTCAGTTCCGTTGATTGCCAAAGCTGGACTTCATGTACACTTTGTTGATGATAAATGTATGGTTCATGATTTTATCAATGGCGATGTTATTGTGATGTTCGGTACATTATGTAATGGCTTGTATCACATGGATACATACAAGAGGGCTGTCTCGAATGCCTTAGTTGCTCATACCTCTTCCATGGCTGAAATGGAGCTTTGGCATGCTCGTTTTGGTCATTTAAACTTCAATTAGTTTGCTTTACTCACAAAAGAAGGATATGGTTATTGGTTTGCCTACACTTGATTCCATTGAAAATCATGCATGTGAAGGTTGCATTCTTGGAAAAATGCATCGTGCTTCTTTTCCAAAAGATAGTCATACACATACTACAAGAAAATTGCAGCTTGTTCATAATGATGTATGTGGCCCCTTCAAGACTCCATCTTTTGGGAAGCATGTGTATTTTCTTACCTTCATTGATGATGCTACTCGCCATACATGGGTGTATCCTATGAAAGCAAAGAATGAGGTATTTTCTTGCTTCAAAGCATTTTCAGCTATGGCGGAAAATTTTTCTTCACAAAAGCTTTTGACTCTACGCACGGATTGTGGTGGTGAATACATGTCACATGTGTTTAATGCTTTTCTTCATGAAAAAGGTATTTCAAACCAATGTATGGTGCCATATACACCTCAACAAAATGGTGTTGCCGAGCGTAAAAATAGAACTCTACTTGAAATGGCACGATGTATGGTTAAAGGAAAGCATCTTCCTGGTAAATTTTGGATGGAAGTGGTCATGTGTGCAAACTATGTGTTGAATCACTACCCTACAAAAGCATTGAGAATCATCACTCCTTATGAGGCTTGGAATGGTCATAAGCCTTTGGTTAGTCATATGCGTGTGTTTGCTTGTTTGGCATATGCATGTGTTTGGTTGTTTGGCATATGCTCTTGTGCCATCACAACTATGTCACAAACTTGATGACAAGGCAAAGAAATGTATATTTGTTGATTATAGTGTTGAAAGTAAGGGATATTGTTTGTATCATCCATTGAAGAACACAAATATTGTGAGTCGAGATGTGGTATTTGCTGAAAATTCAGTTTTCCCTCTGCTTGAATGCAAAAAGCAGCTAACAATTAGCTCACAAGATGTGTTTAATACACTCATGCCTCTGTTCCAAAATGGTGCGCTTGACTATGGCCATGTAGATCAGCAAAATGAGGCTCAAAGGGCTGAAAAATTCCAGCAAAATAGAGCTAAAAATGTAGAGAATTTCCAGCCAAACATGGCTAAAAATTTTTAGCCAAAAAATGTCCAAACTGCTGGAAATTTCCAACCACATATGGCTGAACATTTGCGTCAAAATATGGCTGAAAATGAGCATTAAATTCAGCCCATGCGTGATGTACATATTGAAGATGTTTTACATTATGAACGCATGTCTACCAAGAGTGCACAATCTATGCCAAAGTGGCTGAAACAAACTTTGCAGGATAGCAAATTGAGTGCACTTTTACTTGGCAGAACAAGATCAACTTCTCACCATACATCAAGTAATTTTGTGGAGTATTCTCTTATTGCTACATGTAATGAAGAGCCACTTTCTTTTGAAGATGCATGTGATGATCCACAATGGATGAGTGCTATGGAATCAGAAATGGATTCCATACATAAGAATGGTACTTGGGAGTTATGTGAATTGCCAAAAGGAAAGAATGCCATTGGTACAAAGTGGGTTTATAAGATTAAGAGAAAATATGATGGTAGCATTGATCGCTACAAAGATAGATTGGTTGCCAAAGGATATGCGCAACAATATGGCATTGACTTTGAGAAAACTTTTGCACCTACTTCACGCATGACTACCATTCGTATCGTGGTTGCATTGGCTGCCCATCAAGGTTGGAAAGTGCATGAGTTGGACATAAAAACAGCCTTCTTGAATGGTGATTTGCAAGAAGAGGTCTATGTGAAGCAACCTCATAGATTTGCTATGAAAGGGAAAGAGCATATGGTTTGTCACTTGCATAAAGCCTTGTATGGTCTCAAGAAAGCTCCACGTGCATGGTATGACAAAATACATAAGCACTTGATTGCTCTTGGCTTCACATGTAGTCCGATTGAAAGCACATCTATGTATGCAAAAATGGGGCTGATCTTATAGTGCTTGTTCTTTATGTTGATGACATACTCTTGACTGGGTCATGCGATGCAAAACTTGACATTCTTATGGCTGATTTGCAGCATACTTTTGATGTCACTTATCTTGGTCTTTTGAGCTACTAGCTTGGCATCGAGTTTGTATCCATTGAAGGAGGAATTGTTATGCATCAAGCAAAGTATGTTGAAAAACTACTTCAACATTTTAACGTTGAGGATTGTAAACCAGTTTCCACACCATTTGAGACAGGATTCAGGTTCTCAATTGAGGATTCTAGTGATGCATTTGACACCTCTTTATCAGCAAGCTGTGGGATGTCTTATATATGCATGCAACACAAGGCTGGATATACAGTATGCAGTTTCCCAATTGAGTCGATTCATGCATAGCCCTGGCACTAAGCATTGGTAAGGGGTAAAACTTTATAATTGATTTAGAATAGGTATAAAATACCAACTAATGATTAAAGTGTGATAGATAATAGACCATCCCCAAGTTAAAGCAATACACACACACACATACACACACACACACACACACATATATATATATATATATATATATATATATATATATATATATATATATATATATATATATATATATATATATATATATATATATATATATATATGTGTGTGTGTGTGTGTGTGTGTGTATATTTATATATATTTCACTAGAGAGAATTTTGATTCATTAGATATAACTGATAGAGAATGTATATGAAAGCATACATGTTTTGATGAGCTTGTGCATTGCTTTTGGTACAAAATTATTGCACACATATAACCATGGTAACAAAAAAAAGCTCAATTTGAAGAAAAAAAACTAAGAGAACCACTTTCTTTATTCAGAGAGTGTGTCACCACAAACGACAGCTTGAACTTTTATTTAGAGAGTGTGTGAGCACAAGCGACTTTACTTTTAACCACTTTTTCTCTATTTTTATGCATGTAAGAACCTTCCACATCTTATTTATTCTAAATAATAAGTTCCTTATGCATAAAGAATAACTTTAGAGCTTATGTTTATATAACAACCTCTTGGAGTGCAAATGTGAATTTGATTAAAACCTCTCGACTTATCTTCTTCCAAAAGTTCCAAAAATAGACTATTTAGCAAACAAGAAAAATAAGCCTACATAGATAACGGAAAGAGATTGAGAGGGGTGCTTCAGTGACAACATTTAACTATTTTTACTCAAGGAAGTGTGTTTTAGAGGTAGCACACTCAATTCCCTAACACCAAAATCAATGTAACAACCAAAAAAATGAAATTGTTTTTCATAGAAAATCTAAAAAAGCAATATTCTAATTGGTTTTGGAAAAAAAAAATCTCAAAGATGGTGTGAACCATATTGAGACCTAGCACACGAGAGGTTCTTTTTTCAAACCCCCCCGAAAAGAAAGGAAAGAAAAAGCAAAGTGGAGCCTGAACCATAATGCAATGTTGTATGAACTAGATCTTCCATCATACGAAGTTGTGAGATATCTTTCCAATTTGATATATTCCCACTATTTTTGCAACGATATAATGACCAAAATGCCAAGTAACCATAACTAGGGAGGGCTCTAGCTTTGTCTGGAGGCCCTACAAATTATTATTCTTTGCTCACGCAGTGAGAGGCATTTGTATGAGAGACAAGGAAGCCAACAAGAGAACCACATCGAGAATGTGATACGTGGCATCGGTTTGATCTTGTATGTTTGAATGATTTTGTCTTTCATGTTGTATGGATGGTTGGTTTAGTGCATCGTATGAAAACTGTAGAACCATCTTGAAGAATGGGAGACATGGATGAGAGCTTTTCAAACATCCCCCCACTCCCCACTAGGGTGAGACAATGGGGGGTGTTAGATATGCTCAATACTCGAACCTCAAGTGACCACAAATGATCCATGGTGATTTATGTTCTAAGGCCTCCATTATGAGGAGAAGCCATTGTGAGAGTCCGGACATTTGTGGAACCCTAATTTCAAAGTTAGATGACGTCTCTGTGTGACTGTTGATGGTAATAGATGATCTTTGTGAGCCTAGCCATGAGGTTAGGTAGGGCATAAACTTCTGGGCCATTGGGTTGCCATTCAAGTAAAAAATAAAGGCCTTGTGGCACGGTGCGATTTCCCCATAGAACCTTAATCGGGGGAGTGCAGAGAGGGGGCTTGCCCTCTTCTTTGTGGTTGGGGGGGCCTATCCCTGGGCCAAAGAGCCGAAACAATGGGACTTCTGGTCGTGGAGAAATTGTCCGATTATATATTTTGCTGACTATTTTGTATCTCTGGACTACGTTTATCTATACCGACTCCCCTTGTAAAAGCTATATATGCATGGTCCATATTGATCTTTACATAGCATTGGGCACTAGTAAGCCTTTCATCTAGAGTTAGTTTAGATCACCATCTAACCTCCACATTGCATATGAAAACTGTAGAACTATCTTGAAGAATGAGATAGAGACATCGATGAGAGCTTTTCAAAGAACCCCCACCCCCCACAAAAAAAAGGAAGAAAAACCAAATTGATGTACGACCCATAATGCATGGTGTATGACCTAGACCTTTCGTCACACAAAATTGTGACTTAGTTTTTAAAAAATAGATAGCACTTTTTTTGTCCTAGCTTTCAACCACTTTTTCTCTAATTTTATCCATGCTCCCACATTCCACACGTTATTTCTACTAAATAAATACGTAGATAAAAAAATAAAGCTTATAATTATTTAACACCCCTTGGTGTGCAAATATCAACTCGAACGAAACTCTAGTCTTTTGTTCTTCCAAAACCTCGAAAAGTATGCTGTTTAACAAACAAAAAAAAAGCCTTATAAATAAACAATTGAGAAGGCATGTTTAGAAACAAGACTAAAAACAAGCTACAAACGTAAACATAAGAGCTCTCCAATGACATGAAACAAGCATCAACTCTTATTACCTCATATAAGACCTCCTTATTTATAAGTAGACAACAATTAGTATCCCATCCTTTATGATTTTGAGACTCTCATGCTTGAAATTGAAGCTTTGATTTGAGATTGAATTTGCAAATAGTACCACAAAACCATTATCATTAGTTCAATATAATCATTACCATCATCATCATCATCATCATCAACTTCTTCTTCTTCTTCTTTTATTAGTACACGGTAGATACTCTCGCCATAGATATGCAAATAGAAGGTGAGCTATCTTACTAATGTGATCTATTCCCACTATTTTTGCAACGACATAATGACCAAAAGGCCAAGTAACCTACAATAAGCTTAACTAGGGAAAGAAATAGCTTTTCCTAAGGGCCCTACAAATTATTAGTCTTTGCTGTCACCCAAGTGAGAGACATTTGTATGTGAGACTACAGATTATTAGTCTTTGCTCACCCAAGTGAGAGACATTTGTATGCGAGACAACAAATTATTAGTCTTTGCTCACCCCAGTGAGAGACATTTGTATGTGAGACTACAAACTGTTAGTCTTTGCTCACCCAAGTGAGAGACATTTGTATTAGTCTTTGCTCACCCAAGTGAGAGGCATTTGTATGTGAGACTACAAATTATTAGTCTTTGCTCACCCAAGTGAGAGACATTTGTATGGGAGACAGAGAAGCCAGCAAGAGAGAATTGACTTGAGAATGTGAGACGTGGCATTGGTTTGGTCTTGTATGTTGTATGGATGATTTAGTCTCCTATGTTGTATGGATGGTTTGGTCTAGTCTATGGTATGAAAATTGTAGAAGTTTCGTGAAGAATGGGAGATATGGATGAGAGTTTCCCCCCTACCCCCCGAAAAAAAAGGGGAAGAAGAAAAAGCAAAGTGGAGCCTGACCCATAATGCAATGGTGTACCACCATCATACGAAATTGTGAAGGAGAGGAACCTTGGAATAGTCACAAAGAGAGAGCCCTTTTCTTTTTGTTCTTATTCTCTTTTACTTTTCCTGGAAGCGTTTCAGATTGGCGTCTCTTTGGGCTGGTGACCAATCAATTTCCGGAAATATGAAGAGATTTTGTCCTCTTGTGATTGGTAGGAACCATGCCACATGGCTTTGGTTCATTGGGTGAGATCCCTGACTACGCCCGGTTTCAAACACCGGAAACTTGGAGGCTCTCTCTCTACGCTCTCACACACACACACATATGAACGTACACACATCTCTCTCTCTCTCTGTCTCTCTCTCTCTCTCACGCGTATGGAACACTGTCCGACCGTCGACGGCGTGCCGCTAACATATTAATAGGTATTGAGCGCTATCGCATTGTTGCTCACGGATCTCACTGAGCGAGCACACAACGGGGCAGCGAATCTGCGAGGGAGCGAGAGTGAGAGAGAGCGAGTGACGGAGAGGAGATCCGAGTCTCCGACTCTAGTCTGCTGCGCGGCTGGCTGTAGGGAATAGCAGGGACAGAGTTTGAGGCGGGAAAGGGGCGATCTGCACTGTAGGTGGTGGCTCGTGAGTCGGGGAAGATGTTTGAAGGCAAAGCTATCATTGGCGAGACAGACATGCCAATGAGAATGCAACAGCATGCCATGTGCTACGCCGCGCAAGCCCTCGCGATGATAGAAAGTTCGGATTGTCAGCAGATCGCGCGCTCCTTGAAGCAGGTAACGACACCCTAACAGCCGTTAAGTCTACATCTTCTTTCTTCTTGTCAAGTAGGTGGTGCAGCCAGTGCGTGAGCGCATACACAGATAGACTCACTGTCTCTCCCGTTTCTCTCCCTTGTGTTCCACACGCACGCACTTGCGGACGCCTTGCCTCTGATGCCTGCGCATATGAATCCTGTCTCAGATGCACAAGTTTACTCTATTCTCTCTAAGAATCAGGCATGTTCGGCACAGCCTTACTGTACTTAGAATAGGGACGTTGTGTAAACTTGTATTACCACGTTTGTCTATCCTTACCTCTTCGCTCTATGAGATATGTATGCGTCTGCATGTATGTGGAGGTAAGCAAGACAGTTCTATAAGTATATGCTGATTAGAAATCTGTGATAAACTCTACAAGTCCCTGTTACCATGCTTAGCTTTGTATTGATGGTGAAGGATTCATGATCTGACATCTCTGCACGTTCATTTCACAGGAATTCGATAAATGCTATGGTGGAGGGTGGCAGTGCATCGTTGGTACGAATTTCGGGTCATTTGTGACCCATTCACACGGCAATTTTATATATTTTTGCATTGAAAAGCTCGCCTTTCTGCTCTTCAAAGGGATTCCTGTGTGCGCCTACTCATGATACTCACGGATGTCCACCAGAAGCCTCTCTGCATGTATATGTCCTCAATATTATCACAGATAATGCCGTCTATCTTGCCCTTTTTCTCCTTCAAAGAGTAAATAGTAGGCATGACATGGAGTTAGCAAAACTTGAAGATAAGTCTGTTTGCACACTCATGGTTATCAGAGGAGTATTTTGTTCTTGGAATGTGGTTCATCAAAAGGTTCCTTGCATGCTATGAATCCAACTTTGTACAGTCATGCATGCTTAACCTTGTTACAACATTTTTGAGTTAGCTTCTTCCATCAGTTTCCTTGACACCTTAGCTCTCTCTCTGCCAAATGTCTGTCTAATTGTTCACATCATACCAAGTAAACTTGGTTGTTCTTTCTTCTTCTCTGTAAGCTGTGACTTGGTGGTACTTCTTTCTTTTAAAATTCCAATCAGTTTCAAGTCCCTCAATAATTATTACCTCGATTGGCAATAGTTGCATTCCCATGTGAAAATGTGATGTTGCGGAACATGAAGTTCAAGATCTCAGCTCTCGTTCTTTGTGTGAATGGATCCGAGTCGTGTCTATGACTGCTAGGACACGCGTGGTATCACTCAAGTCTCCAGCACAGCAGACAAATCAGCATGTAATGTGACGACAATGAACTTAATGTAAAGAAAGTTGGACTTGCTGTGTAACAGCTTTGCGTATGAGCCAACACTTTGATTTATGGAGTAACTTTGCGTATCGACCAACATAGTGCTGTCTTGCGATGAGAAAGGAATTTTTCGTGGAATCGAGTAAACACGGTGCAGAGTGTGATCTTGCGTTCACAACGCTTTGCACACACCATATTAATTTAATTTGTGCCCTTTGTGAACAATCCAATCAACAAGTTCAGTACATCTTCTCTCACCCACAGACACTCTTTACTGTTATAATTTATCCTCTAGAATGAGATACTTAAAAATCTTCGGGAGGTGGTACGCCTGCAAAAAATACGTGATGAAAGCGAAGGTTCGGTTTGCATCCCCATGATTTGCTTCGGAAGCGGAAATTGTGTTGCTTGGGGTGAAGGATATTGTGAATAAACTGGAATGCGGCTATTCGTATCAAGTTGCGTTTGTTTGGAGGTTTGGAATTTCTTATTTTGTCTCTTCAATCCTCAATCGTGGCTAGAGTTCTTAAACTGCAAATATCTTGACAGACGATCATAGATGCTTTTCTGCTAACCTCAATCTTGTATGAACTTTTCATGATTCTTGTCGGAATTATTGGTGTCACTGTGCACGATTCATTATTTTTTGAAGACGTGTTTGCTGCCTCGCCCACAATTTTGTGAAAAGGTCAAATAATCTGTACCTGAACTTTCTCTATGCAGGGAAGTAGATCAACACCACAGACTCAAGCACGAAGCTGTTAAAGATATATAATTTCTGGACTTCGAAGGCCATCAAACATATATAGAATCATAGAGACGCTGATTGTGGTGACAGAGCAATCTTCGCTGTCATTGAATGAGATCAAACGTGTGGAATAGTCCGGACCGATCTTCTACCTTCGACGTGGAGCTTGATTCACAAGTTCAAGCTATGCCAAAGTCGTTCATTTCTAACTGGAGCAGACATCCGAGAAACTTCAGGTTTCATGGTCATCGTTCTGTGGTACTTGTTTAATCGCTGAGATCTTTCAGCGTGAATACATCCGAGAAGCTTCAGGTTTCATGGTCATCATTGGGTTCGATATGCTTTCTCCCCTCCGGCTCAGGATGCTCTTCAAGCTATGAATCGCACCCACCGCTTCAATCGCGATCTATGAATCTCTACCCACCTGTTCAAATGTGCATGGAAACAAGCCCCAACTCCTGCAGATCCTGGACATGAATATTTTGGTCGTTTGCTAGAGAGGTAGATAAATAGAGATGAATACGAAAAAGGTCGATCTCTGAACGATAGAGACGCGACGGAAATACGCACACACATACAGAGAGACACACACATATATATATGTATATATATATATATATATACATATGTATATATATATATATATATATATATATACATATATATATATATATATATATGTATATATATATATATATATATATATATATGTATATATATATATATATATATATACATATATATATATATATATATATATATACATATATATATATATATATATATGTATATATATATATATATATATATATATATACATATGTATATATATATATATATATGTATATATATATATATATATATATATACATATATATATATATATATATATATGTATATATATATATATATATATATATGTATATATATATATATATATATATATATATATATATATATATATATATATACATATATATACATATATATATATATATGTATATATATATATATATTTCACACGCACCCCTGATCATTATGCAGTTTTTTCAATATTGACAATGTCCTTTTGAAGAATTCCATCAGAAAATTTCAAATCAAACTTACATCATGATAAGGACATGGCAAAATGTTGCTATGGTGATATTGCAAAATGTCTCTTTAATTTTCTATATGTATTTGAATAAATACTTTGAGCGTCGTTTTCTTATTTTCAATGTCTACATTTTCTCTTCTATATGCATTTGGCTATATACTTTAAGCTTGTCATTCATATTTTCAAAGGCTATGTTTACTCACGAATAAATATTTTCAAGAGGTAAGACTAGATGGAACGATGGGAAGGAATTGGCACACAAATAGGTGGACAGAAAAATCTTACACCAAAAGCACATAAAAAAAAACAGATTTCATCACAAGATTGGAAAATATGCTGCACTCCGAAAAGATAGATGGGTGTAATAGCATTTTCGACGTTTGTACAAGTCAAGAATGAGAAGCTCCACAAACCGAATGCTTCCTATTAATCAGGAACTCGTGGTATGGTATCCATCCTCCATTACCATCACAGCAAGGAACAATGGAATTTAGAGATACACAGATAACCATTTTGCACAGATAACCATTTTGTGAAGAGAACACGCGCAAATACAAGTAAAGAATCAATCGAACCTTGGAATTATAAAACATTGCGTTGGACGATTCGAGGGGAAGCTCACATATTTATTCACAAGTAGGTAATGGAAACATATTGTTGCGAACAATTTTTCTTATAAATGGAACAATTTTTGTCATACAATTTTTGTCATACAATTTTTGTTGCGAACAATATTTGTCATACAGCGTTACGTTTTTATGAACTAGAACAGAAACAAAATCTACGCTTTTGTGAAATACATTTTTTAGTTAGATCTCATTGGAATGACATCTTTTGCATTTATCAGTTCGTTTTTCCTCGATGAAAGAATGCTTTCTCGCATATAATCAGGCGAAAACATATGACCATGACATTTTGCTGATATTAACGGATCACATTGTCAAAATAATAAAGGAAAATCTTTGATTCCCAAAAACAGATCACATTGTCAAGATAATGAAGGAAAATCTTTGATTCCCAAAAACATGTGATCCTCTAAACATAAGCACAAGAACAACAACATTTTTCTGTGAGACAGATAATCATGCCCGAAAATATTTTAATAATCCTTGACGTCCTTCCTAATTAAATTTCGGGAGGAGTTTCTTATATCTATATCTATCTCTCTCTCTCTCTCTCTCTCTCTATATATATATATATATATATATATATATATATATATATATATATATATATATATATGTATGTATGTATGTATGTGTGTGTACTTATGTGCATAGATGTGTACATACACATACATGCATGCATTAATACAAGCACACATACATATACATACCTTCATACATGCATATATACATATATACATACACACATACATGCATCCCTGCCTACATATATACGTACATGTATGCATATATCATAGATACATTCAAAACATATATACAGAATTATGTACATACACTCATACATACATACATGAACGCATGCATATTTACATCAGTTCTATATTTCCTCGTGTAATGACATTCACATTATTGTTTTATGAGTTGCACTTTGATGAAGAGCTTGGACACCATAAGGGGAATGGATGAACCCTCTTTGGCCTTTTTAGGTTAAGGGCAGATTAGTGATCCATCAATGAGAGGAGTAGTGGACATAGTCTAGTTTGTTAATCTACTAGACTAAGCATAGACTTCCATGGTTTTTTCTAAGTCAAAGCCTTGCAAACAGCCTCAAGTTGTGGTTTCTTTTGGTGTGGGTGGTTTAGAAGACCTTTAAAATGTGTTGCAACATCAATCTTACACTATGCTTGAGGTGGATTAACTCTACATTAAAAAGGCATCGTTTGGATTGTGTCAAAGTTTCCTATTGAAGAGATTTTTATTTGTGCTCATTTTAGGTATTTTTCATAAGGGTTTTTTATGGATCGTTTACCAATGTAAAAGCCTAAACTTGTACACATGAAAAAGGAGAAAAAGAGAGCTCATATTCCACGAATTTGAGGTGGTTGATCTTGATAGTCAATCAATCAATCAATGACCATAAAGTAGATCATATTAGATCTTCATTTTTCCTAGATTGTAAGAAAGCGAATTGATTCTCTTCAATAAACTATCATGCCTTGATTTGAATTCAAAATCCACTTGTAGAAGTCGTAGAACACTTCAAGAGCTACACTTCAAGAGTCTACATAAAGACTTCAAAACCATTTTACAATACAGTGAAGCAATACAGATACTTTTTGAGTCATCATTGTGTTGCTCTTCATTTCTCTACACCATCTTCTTCAACAACACTGAACTTCCAGAGGATGGATCTCTCTCTACAAAGTTCTAAATTGGATGAATGAGCATTGACTTGAAAGGCATTTATGTCTAGTTTATGTCTATAAATTTTCAAAGCATTTGGTCTTGTTAAGTATGAGAAATCTTAAAGTTAATATCTCAAGGTTTATCTCTTTGTAGCCTGAAAAATAGGGGATACCTCTCTTGAGTGTTAAGTTCATTCGAGAAGCATATCTTGCTTATTACTTTTAATATTGTGTATTTAGACACTCAACCCTATCTATATCATTCATCCAAAAGGAAGTTTCTCAATTATAATCATTCTGGCAGTTATGAACATTCAAAGTTGATCGTTTCATCCAAAGATTTCAAGTTTTTTTAGTTAATCAATGTGCAAACCTATCTGTTTTGTATCAAATCTTTCTCCTTGATGCTCAAAATTACATAGTGGATTTTATTGCACTAATAACATGCCTATAAGGTCTACTTGACTCTCCATAAGTTCAAGAGGTGGTCTTGTTCTAGTTGGCTAGACCAAACTTTGTCACTTCACAACTCACTTTTCTACCTCCTACAAGCTTCTCCAAGTTCTCTAAGTGGTATGAGAGCTAAAACAAGATGGATGATGGATTTTCCTCAATGATTGAGAAGCTTGATAGATACAATTGTGTAGCTTGGAAAATTAGAATGGAGGCCTATTTGCAAGGTAGAAATCTTTATGGAATTGTAGCAAGTGATGAAGCTATGTCTACTCCAAGATCCAAAGCAAGACGTACACAAGAGGAGACAGATAAACTCACAATTTGGTATGCAAGGGATGCTCAAGCAAGGTCATACATACTAAACTCTATCTCTCATTTTCTATTACCATTTATTAGAGGATGCAAGACGTCTGAAGAGACTTGGGATGCCCTAAAGACTTTCTTTTCTGTTAGCACAAAGGCAAGAAAAATCATCTTTGGAATGAGTTCAACCAAATGAAGAAGACACCTCAACAAACTATCATAGAGTTTGTTACCAAGGTCAAGGAGGTTGCATACCAGTTAGTTAGCATCTCTTGGAGATCTGATTGAAGAAGAGGCCATCATAAGACAGATTCTAAATGGAATTACAAGTGATAAGAAATGGGAATCCTTCACCACAGCTTGTGATCCCATCATGGATGTACAGACCCCAAATTTCAACATACTCCTTGGATAACTCTTCAACCTAGAGGCCAACAATAATAAGAAGGAAGGTAACTCTTACCAAGGTAATACTACAAGTTCTCTTTATGTAGATAAGAGAGACAAGAAGCAAAAACGCAAGAATAAGGAAGAGGATGAAGAGGAGACTTCCCAAGCCAACTTTACAAGCAAGAGCAAGTGGAAAGGGAAGAAGAAACGACCAAAGCATGATAAAAAAAAGGTTAGAATGTTCAATCTTGTGCCATCTATGCCAACACCAACCACACTACTCATAATTCTTGGTTCAATGGAAAGACCGAGAAAGGAGGTGGAAGAGGTGGATATTGTAGCAATAAAGGCAGAGGTGGATACAATTTCAACAATAACAATAGAGACCATAACAGAAGGGACTACAACAGTTATTCTGAAGATCAACATCATGTAGACTCATTGATTTTGAGGATTCTAAGCCATAAGGAAGGTAAAGAAGATGATCATTTATTCTACATAGATTCAGGATGTTCAAATCATGCTACAAGCAACATAGCTCTCTTATCTGATTTGGAAAGTCTAAAGCATAGAGATGAAGTTCAAACAGGGGATGACAAAAAGCATAGTGTGGAGAATATTGGTAATGTCAAGGCTTCCAATGGAAGGACAAACATTCTAAGCAAGGTACCCTATTTCCCAATATTACAAAAAACCTAGTAACTGTAGGCCAAATAGTTGAGAAAGGCTTGCAAGTTAGGTTCACCCAACATGGAGCTTTTGTGGATGATCCATGTCAAGGGTTCAAGAAGATAGCCATAGGTGAGAAGCATGGTACTAGGCTCTTTACTTTTGAACTAGGAGAAACCAAAAACATAGCTCTATTCAACTTTGGGTCTCAAACCCTAAGTGAACTTGAAGTGTGGCATAAGAGGCTAGCTCATGTGAATGAAAGAACCTTGAAGAATATATGTAGGGATCAAAATGTTCTAGGACTGCCAAACATATCAAAGCAACACATGATCAATAGATGTGGTGCATGTCGGATTGGGAAGACACAAGATAACCATTCAACCACAAAGGCTATATACAATTATTGGACTTAGTACATATAGATGTTGTTGGTGCAAGAGAACCCAAGCCCACATAGTTGGATGATTAGTATATTTCTCATGGAACCGTATATGATCAATCCCTTGTAAAACCAACTACATTTACCTTTGTAAAAGAATCTTACTTCCACGAAGAGCTAGGAAGCATCAAATCTCGATCCATTTAGTAGTTGATTGATAAGAGAATATATCCTATAGTTTAGGATTTACTTTTAGGTGAACTTTTGAACTTGAATTCAAAAGATTGGCTCCAAACGCAACTATAAAAGAGGATCAAATGACTCGCATGATGTTTTGACTAAGGGAGAACAATTGAGAGGGATCCTATGTGATTTGAGAGCTCACTTCATAGCTCAATCACTCCCCTCACATTGTGCAATAGATTATTGCCAATGACATTGTACTTTTATGTGATCTGGTACATACATTTTCATTACATCATCACTTCACTTCTCTGCCATGACTACAAGAGTAAAGTGATTTTTCAAAGCTTGTTCTCAATGCATGATTGATCATTTGTCGTGATTTAAAGCATCATAGATTCAGTATAAAGTATGTTATATAGCTACAAAATCTCATTACCATTGGATTTCACAATCATGAGATATTATCATAAATGTACTCTTTAGTATGCACTCTGATGCATCCAAAAAATGTCGGGACACTCCTATGATTTGCTTATATTCTCATCAAATACAAGAGCTAGGAGGAACCAGCTATGGATGGAGTTTACAACCCTAAAAAAGCAATCAAAACAAAGTGTAGCTGATTATGTAACCAAGATGAAGGATGTGGCTGACCAGCTTGCAAGCATTGGAGAGGAGATAGAAGAAGAACACATAGTAAGGTAGATCATCAATGATATCAAGGTTGATGATAAGTGGGAGTCCTTCACCACAACAATGGACCTTTCCATGGATACGGAGATACCTGACCTCAACACCTTGATGGGGCAACTTTTCACCCATGAGACAAATCTCAACAAGAATGGTGACAACTCTAGAGGTAACCAATCTTCTTCCTTTATACAGATAAGAATAAAAGTAAGGATAAGGGTAAAAGCAAAAAGAATGAAGAAAAGGTTAGTACCTCTCAAGTAAACTACATAGGTAGAGGAAGAGATACTAGAGGAACAAGTAGATCAAAAAAGAAAGGCAGGGGGAGATCCTACAATACTCCACCTTGCAACATCTATGGCCTTACCAACCACACCACAGAAGAATGCTTCATGAACACAATGAATCAAAGGGGAAGAGGCTTCCATAGAGGGAGCTATGGACAATCCAAATGTAGATTTAACAATGGAGGAAGCAAGTACAATCACAACTACAACCAAGGCTACAACAACAACAATTATCAAAGAGGTTTCAGAGGTAGAAGAGATTATAAAAACTACATAGAAGACAAAGAGGATTCTCTACTCATCATGAACATGATATCCAAGCAAAGGTAAAGATGATGAGCATATTTTCTATATTGATTCTGGTTGTTCCAATCATGTGGCTAGAAATGTAGCATTGCTATCTAATCTTGAAGAACCCAAAGGGAAGCATGAAGTACAGATAGGTGATGGCACGAGCCACTCTGTCAAGAAAATTGGAAATCTCAAAGCTTCTGATGGTAATATGAACCTCTTAAGTAAGTTTTTATATGTACCAACCATAACAAAAAAACCTAATCAGTGTTGCACAAATTGTTGAGGAAGGCTTACATGTCAGATTCACAAGGCATGGAGCATATGTGGAAGACCCTCAACAAGGCTTCAAGAGGATTGCAAAAGGTGATAAATATGGTAGAATCTTTACACTTGAGATTGAAGACACCAGAAACATAGCACTCTTCAATTACAAAGATCAAACTTTATCTAAACTAGAGATATGGCACAAAAGGCTAGGTCATATAGGAGAAACAACACTCAAGAAATTGGCAAAGCTCATAGGCAATCATTCAACAGAAAGGGGTACATGTATGAAGACTACTTGGAGCTTGTACACACTGATGTGTGGGGTCCTAGAAAAGATCCATCAATCTCAGGTTCAAGGTACTATGTTTCATTTATAGATGATTACACGAGATGGACAATTCCTTACTTCATGAAGCATAAGGATGAAGTATTTACATGTTTCAAAACATATTTGGCATTAGTTGAGAACCAAACAGGTAGAAGCTTGAAGAGAATCACATTTGATGGAGGTGGTCAGTATTTCTCACATGAATTTGATTCATTCTTACAAGACCAAGGTATAAAAAGAGAGGTCGCAACAAGATATAATCCTAAGCTAAATGGAGTGGTAGAGAGAAGGAATAGGTTGATAGTAGAATCTACAAGATCAATGTTGAATGAGAAGAAATTACCCAATTACCTATGGGGAGAGGCTATTTCCACAGGTACATACTTGGTTAACAATCTCCCATACAAATCCTTGGATGGAATGACATGGAATGGCAGAAGGCCCTCATTGGATCATTGCAAAATCTTTGGGTGCATAGCTGATGCACATATACTCTTAGAGATTAGAGGGAAGCTTGACCCTAAAGTTAAAAAGTGTATATTTATTGGCCATGACAAAAAATAGAAGGGTTATAGGCTATATAATCCCACTAACAAAGGATTTATAGTTACTAGGGATGTAGTATTTGATGAAAATAAATCATTGTTTGAAGATGATTGCAAGAAGATCAAGTTACCTTATGATTTGGAAAATAAGTTTCCAAGTCTCACTCAAGAAGATAAAAAATTACTAGAAGATACCAATTTAGGGGATGAAGAGTAGATTGACTTCAAGGCTTGGAAGTCAAGAGGCATGACTAAGTTCAAGCAATTGGAAGACATTCCAGAGTCCTCCAATCAAGCACTCAGGAGATCTCAAAGGGAGAGTAAAAAGCCCATAAGTTATGGCTATGTCACATCATTAATCACCAAGCATTCTGTGTATATCACTAAAGACTCTATGAAAGAAGAACCTTCTTCATATGAAGAGGCCAATAAAAAGGAAGAATGGAGAGAAGCCATGCAGGAAGAAGTTGAAGCACTTCAGGAGAACAATACTTGGGAGTTGATTCCCAAGAAGCTAAGCATGAAGGTAATAGGATCCAGGTGGATATATAAAATTAAGAAAAATTCAGATGGTTCTATGAATAGGTACAAGGAAAGGTTAGTGGAAAAGGGGTTTGCTCAAACCCATGGAGTGGACTATGAAGAAACTTTTTCACATGTGGCTAAGATGCCAACAATTAGGGTTTTGGTAAGTATTGCTACTTCCAAGAATTGGAACCTATATCAGTTAGATATTAAGAATGCATTCCTAAATGGATGAATCTCAGAAGAAGTGTACATGGCTCAACCACCAAACTAGGGTTTGTATGCAAGCTAAGGAAGGCACTCTGGCCTAAAGCAAGCTTCTAGAGCTTGTAACCATAGGCTTGTTACTTATTTGCAGGATCAAAATTTTGTGGCTAGCAAAGCAGATTCTTCTTTATTTATAAAGAAGATCAGCTCAAAAGTTATCTACTCTATGTCTATGTGGATGACATTATCATTACAGGCAATGATGCTAATGGCATAAAGCATGTTAAAGTTCAACTAATGGAAGAATTTAAAATCAGTGATCTTGAATTTTTAACATACTTTCTTGGTGTAGAACTTGTGTATACAGATTTTGGAGTGTTTACTACTTAGAGAAAATATATTCATGATATGTTGGTAAAATTCAAGATGGAGAACACCAAAATTGCAGGTACACCCATGGCACTCAATCATTAGCTTAGTTCTCATGAAGGAGAACTTCTTGAGGATGTTACAGGTTACCAAAGACTTGTTGGGAGTCTCAACTATGAAACTCTAACAAGAGTAGACATTGCTTATGGAGTAAGTACATTAAGACAATTTATGCATGCACCAAGAAAGCCTCACATGGAAGCTGCCAAGAGGGTGCTAAAGTATCTAAAGGGTAGCAGAAATGAAGGGCTATTTTACCCCTTCACTTCTGAATTGGACATAAAGATGTATTCTGATGCAGATTGGGTTGGCTCCAAGGATGATAGGAGGAGCACCTCAAGATACTTGTCTATTGTAGGTTCAAAGCTTATATCATGGTCATCTAAGAAACAACCAACTATGGCATTGTCATCTACAGAGGCAGAGTATAGAGGCCTAGCAAATGAAACTCAAGAGGCTATGTGGCTCAAGCAACTCTACACAGATTCGGGATTACACTCTTACACTCCAATAATTTTTGGAGACAACACTAGGTCACTTGATTTGGCTGCTAATCCTATATATCATGCAAGGACTAAGCACATTGAAGTGCACTATCATTATGTAAGGGAGAAATTTCTTAGCAAGGACATTGAATTGTCCTATGTATCAATGCATTTACAATGTGTAGATATACTCACAAAGTCTTTGGATGGAACCAAGATGAACAGGTTCAAATTGATGATTGATTTGCAGGAAATCAAGGAGCAATGAAGATCAAGCATGTTAGGCTTGAGTGGCAGCTGTTGATGCAAGAGAACCCAAGCCCACATACTTGGGAATGAAGGCCAAGCATGTTAGGCTTGAGGGAGAGCTGTTGGTGCAAGAGAACCCTAGCCCACATACTTGGATAGTAATATATTTCTCTGGAACTTTATATGATCAATCCCTTGTAAAATCAACTACATTTACCTTTGTAAAAGAATATTACTTCCACAAGGAGTTAGGAAGCATCAAATCTTGATCCATTTAGTAGTTGATTGATAAGAGAATATATCCTATAGTTTAGGATTTACTTTTAGGTGAACTTTTGAATTTGAATTCAAAAGCTTCGCTCCAAACTCAACTATAAAAGAGGATCAAATGACTCGCGTGATGTACCAACTTTGGGAGAACAATTGAGAGGGATCCTATGTGATTTGAGAGCTCACTTCATAGCTCAATAACTCCCCTCACATTGTACAGTAGATTGTTGCTAATGACATTGTACTTTTATGTGATCTAATACATACATTTTCGTTACATCATCACTTCATTTCTCTGACATGACTACAACAGTACAATGATCTTCTCAGAGCTTGTTCTCAGTGTATGATTGATCATTTGTTGTGATTTAAAGCATCATAGACTCAATATATTGTCTATTATATAGCTAGAAAATCTCATTACCATTGGCTTTCTCAATCGTGAGATATTATCATAAATATACTCTCTAGCCTGCACTCTGATACATACCAAAAATGTCGGGACACTCCTATGATTTGCTAAACATCATACTCATTGTATAGTTAATCACTTTTATTGAAATCACTCATGATTGGTAGCTGTCTAAGTTAATTAGTCACCATCAAAAGGAATTAGGCTAATTGCTACTATGCTTAGAGCACTGTTCATTATATTGAATAGGTGTAGAGACTAAAATAGCAAGTCTATGAACTTGGATCAATTTTCTACCTATTTGTCCAATTTTTGGACTGAAGCTTTGATACCAATGTTGTAAAACAATAAGTCTAGTAAGACTAAAAGAATAATATCCTAACAAGACGAAGCTCACAAGGGGTGAGAGATGCACGTATCCACCCAACCAACTCCAACCATATATATACCTCAAGGCCAAGGGGGGAAATATGAGGAGATCTTGCCAAGTGTCCCCCCCACATGAATGCTAATCCAAGGCCTTCTAACCTTGGAAATCACAAGGAATCACATGGCTCTCACATGGATTCTAAAAGCACTTCTCCCAAGCTTGTACGTACAAGTCTCAAGGCTTGAGAGGCCTCCCTAAGGATCAAATACCATACCCTTAGAAAATATCAATCCTAAGGGTCAAAACCATTCAATTGGGAGTAAATAAATCAAAATAACTCAAGGGTTTAAACCATACTCTTGGAGACACTTTCCCAAGGGTTTCCCAATAAACTCCAAGGGTTCTCCAAGTGGTTTTGGACCCTCAAAACCCATGTCTTTGGCCACTTTGACCCATAGTTATACAACAGAGGTAGACAAATTAGGATAGTTACTTGCCATTAGTAGAATTTTCTTATAATAATAAACCTCATAAAGGGACTCGAATGTCTCCATTTAAGATGACTTATGGCACAAATTCTACTACCCTAGAAAATCTTCAAGAAAAATTAGAAAAAGTCAAAGCCAAGATGGAACAAGCAGCTAATAGGGAAAAATAATATGCTGATAAGAAGAGATCTAGAGTCTTTGAAGAAGGAGATAGAGTTTTTCTTCAAGTACCAGCAAGATCAACTTCACTATCCATGAGGAAGTGCACTAAGCTTTTATGAAGGTGGACATTGGAAGATAGTTTAGAGGCTTAGTGGTATTGCATACCAATTAGTGCTTCCTCCATATTGTAGAGTCCATCCATTGTTTCATTTTAATAAACTTAGAAACTATATTTCTAGTGAAAATAATGTAATAGAGAATATTAATTCTTTGCAGGAAAGAGACAACACAAATTACTTTGCAAATAGCATACTAGATAGGAGAATGTAATAAAGTAATTTTATGATCTAAGGGTCCGACCGGTTCAGACAGATACAAAATCGGACATCGTTTGGTCACTCGTGTGTATAAACAAAGATCTTGAGACTAGACTTACATAGAAGGTCATGTGCTCTTGTAAAAAAGTGATCCACTTAGCATTAGGGGAAAAAATGAACCCTACATGGGCCTTGTAAGGATTCCTAATTTTAAGGGATTAAGCCTAATCTTGTTCTTGCTTGAGGGAACAAAGTGCATTTAATAGAGCACTTTTTAGTAGGCAAGACTAGGCTTTTTTTTAGGCCCAAGTAGGGTCATCTCTCTCTTCTGTAAAAGAAAGAGAGAGAGATTCCACTTTACACATCATCAAATCCGTCCATCTTTGTGAAAAAAAAAATGACTTTTTTTTGAAAAGTCACATAGTTAGTTATTGCTTACTAAAAAGGGCCCATTTCTTAATATACATGTCAGAAGTTACTTTTTTTTATGGATTTTTTAATAAAATCACTCAAAATAGTTCTTTTTTCAGACTGCTCCAAAAGTAAAGTGCCACATCATCAAACTCGTAACTTTCCCTACCTCAAAAAATGAGTTTTTCAAATTTTTATCATTTTCACTTACATAGAATGGAAAACCTCACCCTGACCCATACACATATCAAAAAAGTAATTTTCTCTATGTACAGATACTTCTTAGTCCATTATACATGTTATTTTGATTCTCTTCTCTCTTTCTCTCTCTTACCTCTTGAATTCTAGCAGCCATGGGGTACTCGAACAATTTCCTCCAAGGAGAAGATGTAACAATAATAGAATCACTCACAAAGAAATTTTTCTCCCATGAGATGACAATATTCATGTCCAAGTAGGTGGTTCATTCTTTCTTTGTGACCAAAGATGTACTATTCATTTTACTTTCCAGTATTCATCTACTATTTTTCAGGAGGAAAAGCACACAATACCATCATTGGAAGCTCTTTGAATTGGAGTGGAAGGACACAGACACCATATTCTTCTAATGAGGTATATATTTTTCTTGATTCTCATGTTTGCAAAAGAATTAAACCAATATTTCCTTTGCATAGGTAATTCATCTAAGAAATAAGTGCTTCATCAACACCAAAGAAGCACTTTAAATTGTTAATAGTTTCTCTTACTTCTCCTTCTTTTCAAAAGAATGACACCAATATTACACAGTATGGATAGGAAAATGTGTGTGGAAGCATTTCTCCATGATTATAGAAGTTATTCATTAGGAACAAGAATTATAAAGAGGACATGATTGATATTGCCACATAGTACTTACACATAAAAGAAAATATGTCTAGGTATGTTTAGCATGCAACCATGACTAAGTAGTCAATGAAGAAATCATATCCTTAGTCTATGAAGAACTCATATACATATGCTTTTGTTTGTGCAAAACAAAGTCATAAATAATTTTTTAATCTATAGAGGCTTCAAAAATCAATGTTCTTCTTCTAGAATAAAATCTACCTCTACTAATTTTCTTTTCATATCCCTTTTGAATTTGATTTTATATATGTTTATCTTTTTTCTACATGTGGTGATAGGCTCAAATTCATATTAAAAATACTAATCATCAATGACTTGGAATAGTGAAAGGTAAGGTACATTCTACATTCAGATGTTGTTTGTTTCTTTAAATTGTGCTCATTTTATTCATTGAAATATTACATGTTGTATTGTCATATGGAGAATTTTGATGTATCGATTTTTATCAGTCAAGATTCTAGTACAGTAGTGATGGAAAAGTCCCACTATAGATCTAATAGTAATTTCTTAAAAAGTACATGTCATATTACTGGTTCTCTGCATGTTGACTAGTTGGAATAATACTCATTTGCTTTTCTTCAAACAACTTTTGCAAGAGTTTGACTATTAGAAATGTTTTCATGAAATTACAACACAACATTGCAAGTGAAAATTGGAGGTTATCAGCAAGTCCTTTGCATCATGATCAATGTCATGCACAAAAAGTGTTTTAGGGTTCAACTTGGAACTCAAGTTACATAAGAGGCATCATTGATTATTTTATACTAACAAGTTTTTGTGGTATATCGTATCCATGCTCAAGGTACATAATGACCACCTTGGATGAAGCTCCATCACAGAGGATGAAGTGGTCTACATGCAACAGAGGTCACCATACAATCATAGAGTGGCTCAATATGACAGAGTGAAGTCGATTAAGAATATCAAAATAGTTCATACCCTCATCCATAGAATCATTCTTGTGAGCATGATGAAGATCAACTACCACAGATGTGACCATTTATAAAAAGATTCTAAGGACATGCACAAAGGGGAATAATAGATCCACTAATCATTGGTGATGAACCATTTGAACTCAATCTACCTCCAAATGGAACATGGCTGATGAAACATGCATGAAGTAACCATTCCAAGTCATCCAAAAAGGAGAGCTTCAAGGAATCATCATGAAACATATGCATATTCCAACATCATATCAAGTAGAGGCTATAAAGTCACTACTATAAGGTCAAAGAACACTACCCACATATGAGAAAAGAAACATATGCCATAAATTGTGTCACAATGTCAATCAATGCATAGATGTAAAATGAATAAGAACTACCAACCACATCATAGATCATATGTAGCACAACCTAAAGTTTCTCCTAATGCAAAAGCAACAAAAAAGTGAGCAAACGTTATCGATCCTTAGTGATTCAAAGTTAATGCACTAGACTTTGGATATAATCAATAGCACTTCAAGCCATCCAAGAGGAAGGAGATGCATTCCTTACTTCTATTTTGAAAGATATTGACTTGTGTGTAGCTCATGTGAAGATGATGACCATACAACCAAAGAAACTAGATGGGACCATACATGATTATGTAATCATTCTTGTTGAAGAGATACATTTTGTAAAATCACATTTCCATTATGATAATCTACTTTTCATCATCTTTCTTACACATGCTCAAGTCCACATTGATCTATATCATATGTTCATAATTGTATCCACTTGCGTAAAGATGGTATGTGTGCAAAACAAATCCCTTAGAATCAAAACTAGTACTTGCATTGTTCAACTAGGTTATGCATATAATAAGGTCCATGAACCTAAAATTTGAAAGAAAGGAGTTGTATTGTCACTAACCACATCATATTCAAATGTCCTAGGAAGAAGATACAAGCTGGGTTTAAGACTTCCACGATCACCATTCCACATCAAAAGATCATCATCTGAGTAAAAAAGGAGTACTATCCATCATGAGAATCATGCCCTTGATTCTTTAGCTAGATATACTACAAACCCTTTTTAGTACCATCATGGATATCCATCATCATCGTGTTCCAGTACAACATATAAAGAACTATAAAAAGACTAATAACTATGAAGATTCAATTTCCAAAAAATCTCACAGTTACATAGCTACTTCCCGTGGAACTTATCGCTTTGAGAGGGAGGTGATGTCATAAACACAAAGGAAACCATTGTAAAACCATAAATTCTATGAAAATGTTTATATCTCATGAATGGTTTGGATTTTGGAGAAATAGATGCTACCATCACGTCCAGAACATGCAAAAACCCTAAGATTGACTGTTTATTTGTCTAATTCTGACATCTAGAGCCTTGGTAACCTCAAAAAGCACCAGAAAAGGGCTAGCCACAGAAACGCGGGATAGGCCTCTGCAAAAGTTCTAGACGTGGCCTATCTCGCGTTTCTGTGGCTGGCCTATCCCGCGTTTCTGTGGCTGGCCCTTTTCTGCTGCTTTTTGAGGTTACCAAGGCTCTAGATGTCAGAATTAGACAAACAAACAGTCAATCTAAGGGTTTTTGCATGTTCCAGACGTGATGGTAGCATCCTCTTAGTTGGCCGCCGGATTGGCAAATGTAAAACGAAAACGTGTAATCACACGTGCGAAAAGTGGTTACGCTTCAATTGTAAAATTCCTATTTAAAACAATGAAAAGATACGCGAAGAGAGCGCGAGCGTGATTTTCAAAATCACCAGACTGTTCGTCTAGGTGTGCCCGATCTCACTGTGTTTGTTGTTCTTTGACATCTGAGTAGTTATTACTGTGTTACTGTTGTTTCTCCAGTATTTGAGTAGTTATCTGAGTAGTTATTTTTGTGTCCAATATCTGAGCAAGATCTTGCGCTCTGTATCCATCCGTGCTTGATGTGTGTGTTCGTAGTCACGTTAACTTGGTGATTCATCTGTGTGACCGTCTTGCGTTGTTACTGTATACGATCGGAGTAACTGATTTGTTCTGTGGTTCGTTCTTTGCTACTGATGTGATTTGTTCGTTCACACTGTTCAGTGTCCAGTGCAGAGTACTTGGTGAAAGGCTACATGCCTGGAATTGCTAGTAATGTGTCGAGTTGTCATGTGTGAAATTTGGTGAATAAATCTGTGCAGCGATATAGTGTATTGAGATTGAATCGTGTTTGGATTGTGGCAATACTGTGGATTAGGAGTATATACATATATTCGGTAAAGTTGCAGTATTCTATTGTTTTGAGCAGTACCATAAGGTAGCGTGTAACAGTAGAATACTTGAGTGTGTGCGGTACCTGAGTAATTGAGCTAAGACGTGACATTACGTGTCTCTGATGTGGCTAAGATTTGGGAACTAAGTACAGGGCCTCTGTCTAACAGACCCCTACCACTCCCAAGAACCCACTGAGACTGGTTAAACGCTCTTCTGATAGTTAGAACCAGGCGTTTAACAATTGAGCATTTTAACTCTGCTAGTTAACACTAGTTAACACTGGCGCCGTCTGTGGGAAAGTGGCCTTAAGATTGTCGATTACCTATAGAAAAGTTGCATTGAAAATGTTCGTTGATTACTAGTTAGTAAAGATCCCAGAATTTTTCGAACGATCGTAGAGAAGAATAGTACGCGTAGTATATGCCGGTTACTCGATTCGGCGAAACGTATCCTAAGAATAGACAAACGTGGGTATCTAACCTGCTAAGGACGCCTCCAAGAGGCAGAAGCGCAAGAAGTACCAAACCAGTGGATAAGACAGCAAAGAACGTTTTTAGTAATTCCGGTCAGATTCCGGTAGAACATACTGCATTTCTGGCAGATTCCGGTACTATTTCGGCACAGTCTGTCGAAAATATAGTAACTCCAGAATCCACTAGAACGCAGCCCGAAATTAATTTGACAACATTGAGTAAAGATTCAAATTTGTTGACGAATAGGAACGCATTAGTCAAAGACAGCAGTAAAAACGACGGAGTACTTTGCTTTGGTGAACAGTCGATATCCTCCGGTGACATTTTGGTACAAGTCACTGAGAATTTACGGTTCTCCGATAACGAGTTACCATTTCTGGGTGAATCTTCAGCCCAGTCCCCACTATTTGGAGTAAGCCGCACTCCACTTGACATCAAGAAGGAAGGGAAATTGTTCGAAACTGAGATTCGAAGCATACTAAACAAGATCATCGCACCGGATACAGATTCTGATAGTTCATCAATTCAACCCCGAGATACAGAAGATAGTCACAACACACTCACCATGAACGGGCAGCATCAACAACAATTATGTCCACCTAGGCTGCCTCCGACAGGAGTGACGTACACTAAATTTGGTGGATTCCCAGGAGATGATCCGGATGCTCATGTACGCACATTCGAGATAAGTTACGCAGTTCTCAACCATCCACCGGATCCGGCGTATAAAGCTATTGTCTTTCAATCTACATTGATCAATGAAGCAGCTAGATGGCTTACAGAATACGATATTAATCACTTCGACACCTATGAAGCGGTACGAGATGCCTTTTTGCAGCGATTCAGGCTAAAGAAGAATCCAGCCGAAATCTTTGATTATCTGCAAAACAACAGACAGAAGGTAAATCAAACTGTACAGGAGTACGCTACCCTATTCAGGACGCATCTAAGGCAGTTACCACCAGCACACGCCAACCTACCGGATGACGTTATCACTCAGTGGTTCATCAATGGCTTGACTCCACAACTTAAACAGATTATGATTATACGCTGTGTCGGGGCTATGACGCTAGATGGAGTAATCGCAATGGCTCTACAGCTGGAAAACAAGGTTGGAGGATTTACAGAAGACCTGGAGTGGTTAAAAACAAACAGAAATGTAACCGAAGATATGACCAAACAAGTATACTGCATCACATGCAAGAATTCAAGCCATACTAGTGCCACTTGTGCACTTAATCAGATATTCTGTGCTATCTGCAACACTGCCGGACACACCACTGAAAACTGCGCATACAACGCGAAAGTACAGGGAACAACGACTGTCAATGCAATTATACAGGAACCAGGGCAGCCAGCCAATCATTATGTGCCTCCGCAAATGAGAAACAACCAGCAACAAGGATATCGAAATTACAGAGGACAGAGGAATAACAGCTATAATGCAAACCGCTGGCAGACAGGACCACCATCGGAAAATCCCAATCTACCACCACCGCACTGTCATTTTTGTGGTGAATTTGGTCATATTAGGAGATTCTGTAAGGATGCAGCTGAGTATGATCAGAGGAAGAAGGAACGTCAGAATCCAATGGCTAACATGGTACAAATCACACCTGTGGAAACACAAGCCGCTGCAGTTCAGACCCGTTCCGGCAAACAGCTGCAGCCAGCAGCAGAAATATGTGAACCAGGAATACACGAACAACAAAGAATGTACAATAAGGCTAGTCAATGGACCACAACAGAACCACCAGTCTTCCCAGGTCCTATTCCGGTAACTCAGACTCCGTTAACCAAAGAAGGAGCACAACAACAGGATTCCAATTCAGCAGCAGGAACATCATCAGCAGCAGGCACATTACCAATAGTAGACACTTCATCATCAAGAGAAGCATCAACTTCAACACCGGTGGAGCATGTCAACCAATCTCAACAGGCCTGGGAAATTTTATCGAAGGCATCTATCACCCTGCCTCTGGGCCAACTACTCGCATTGGTACCCGGAATTCGACAATAATTCCAACAGCAGTTCAGCGCGGTGCCTTCTTATATTCCAGCGACAGCAACAGTACCACCGGAACCCGAATCTACGGTCGATCATTCAGTTCCTTTAATTACGGTATGGTATAAGAATCATAAAATCACACAGGTACTAATTGATGGAGGATCTGGAGTCAACATTGCTACTGCGGCACTATGCAAAAGGTTAGGATGGACGGAAATCGAACCAGTTCGATTCTTTGTCAGAATGGCCGATCAATGAAGAGTCCATCCCATAGGACTCGTACGAAATGTACCAATCACTTTACAAGGTACGACATTCAAGATGACCTTGGTCATTCTAGATTTACCGGAATCCACTCTTGATTACAACCTTCTTTTCGGCCGACCTTGGCTGAAGCATGCGAAGGTAATACAGGACTGTTCTGCACAAGAGCTCACTTTTAAGGATGCAAATCGTAAATATGTGGTAAAACTAGATGCTATACAACCTTGCGAGTTACACGCTAGACCGTATTTCGCTGAACCAGTCCATATGCTAGATGGATTATCAGATGATGAAGAAGAAGAGTTTCTGAAAAATAACATTGACTTGATCTCCTTAGGAACTGTTGATCTACAATCTGTTGTAGATAACTGGAACCCTGCAGTTTGCACGGTAATGACTGTAACAGAAGAAGATAAGAAGGGAGATACTGCTGATATAGATGATGCTCAACTGCAACAACTTTTTAAGCCAGCAGACAACACAAAGAAGCCTCGACAATTTTATGTCCCAGAAGATCAATTGATAACTTATGATTTAGGCGATAAAGATCATCCACGTCCTGTGAAGATAAAGCAAAACTTACCGGAAACATTTCAGGCAGGCTTAATCCAGCTACTCCGAGAATTCTCCGATGTCTTTGCATGGGATTACAAAGATATGAAAGGATTGGACCCGCGCATCTATCAACACAGAGTCATGCTGAAACCGGAAGTGAAACCGATCAAGCAATCCAGCTACCGGATGAATCTAAATTATGCATCACAGGTAAAAGCATAACTTGATAGGCTACTTAAAGTCGGATTCATCGTACCAGTAGAGCATGCTGAATGGATCTCACCAATTGTTATTGTCCCTAAGAAGAATAAGCAATTACGAATATGTGTAGATTACCGAAAACTTAACGTAGCTACAATGCCTGATCCTTTTCCGATTCCTTTTCTTGAAACAATGCTTGATAGAGTAGCAGGACATGAAATGTATTCATTCCTCGATGGGTACAACGGATACAATCAAGTTAGAATGGCTGAAGAAGATATACCGAAAACTGCATTCATTACCAACTAGGGTGTATTTGCTTGTACGGTAATGTGGTTTGGATTGAGAAACGCACCAAGTACATTTCAAAGATGTATGCAGGAGATATTTTCTCCTTATCTCACTTCGTTTATGCAAGTGTATCTTGACGATTTTTCAATTTTTGGTAAAATGATGGCACATTTGTTACATTTACGGTGCTGTTTTCAGAAGTGCAGAGAATATAGACTCTGCTTAAACCCAAACAAATCCATGTTTGCGGTTTCATGTGGCAAGTTACTTGGCCACATCGTATCTGCACAAGGTATTCGAGTAGATCCAGACAAAATCACGGCAGTCTTAGAAGCTCCAGTGCCCACGACCCCGAAAGAAGTAATGCGCTTTATGGGCCAAGTAAGATGGCATGGACGACACTTACGGTGGCTTGCTCATTTGGCAATACCACTGAACAAGCTAATCTCCTCGATAATTTGAATGGACCCAGGAATGCCAGATAGCATTTGATCATTTAAAGAATTTATTAACACAAGTTCCCATCTTACAACCTCCGGACTGGGATAACCCGTTTCATGTTTTCGTCGACGTTTCAGATATTGCCATTGGCAGTATTTTGATGCAACAAACAGATAAGTGGTTCTGACCTGTTTATTATGCTAGCAGGAGACTTGCACCTGTAGAGAAGAATTACTCTGTGACAGAAAGAGAATGTCTAGGGCTAGTATATTCTGTCAAGAAATTCAGACATTACTTGTTGGGCCGTAAATTCACATTTCATGTAGATCATGCTGCACTTGTTTATCTGGTTCGGCAACAACATCTAGGTGGTCGATTAGCACGATGGGTCCTACTTTTACAGGAATTTGACTATGAAGTCATTCATCAGCCAGGCAGTTCACATGCCTTAGCAGATTTCCTATCTCGCTTAGATTCCGGTGAAGCTCCGGTAGGTATAGATGACACGACTCCAGCGATTTATAGCTCTGAGCCAACGAATGATGAAATTATAAAATCACCTACACTATCTACCTATTATGATCAGATCCTGATCTTTCTCATTGATGGTTACCTTCCATCTCAGACTTCTATGACAGTACGCAGGAAAATTGCAGTTTTCAGCCGCCGATTTCGGTTAATTGCTGGAGAGTTATACTATGTGGATCATACCGGAATTTTACTTCGATGTATTCCACCGCATGAAGTTAACTCAGTTATTACTTTGGCTCACTCGATTCCTTCCGGTGGCCATTTTGCAGCAGACTTAACACACCAGAAAATCCTGCAGAGTGGTCTCTGGTGGCCAACTATGTACAGAGATGTATCACAGTTTGTCAAACAATGTGATACCTGTCAAAGATCTGGACAACCCCTGCAACGTCATTGTTAGCAGCAGACAAGGGAGTCAACGACGATTTGGCAAGTAGGCCAATAATTTTCTTCATGGAGAAGCAATTATGAGCATTCACGTAGATCTAGCACTAAGGCAATCTTTAATTTTTCAAACCCTTACACCAATTAAAAGTGATTCTCATCACTAACAACCCTTGTAAATACCATGTTCACCTTTTTGTGGCTCCATTTTGTGCAAGCCGAGGAGTCCTCGAGCTTGAGGAGCCTTAGAAGTACCTACATATCAATTTTCGTATTTTTTAGACTCCGTTTAAGCCCTCAAATAAGCCCTGGAACCTAATTTTTAACTAGGCCGGACACTAGGTCTGGACAGGGCCAAAGCTAGTCAAAAACTATAAAAGGAGCTAGAGAGCTCATTTTTGAGGTTAGATTGTAATTGAAACAAACTTGTAAGGGCTTTTTGAAAGTAATCTAAGAACTCCATTGCTCCTCACTCTTTGTCTTGCCGTGTGTGCGCGTGTGTGTGTATGTGTGTGCATGTTGGTGTGCTTCTCACTCATGCATTTGTGCTTCCACTTGCTCGAGGTCTTCATACCATCCTCACGTCTTCCCGGATTGACATTAAAGGAGGTGCTACTCATCACTGAGCTACAGTCATCTTTTTCCTCTGCAACCCATCTTACCATTGGAACCTTTCCAGAAGTGGGTTCTTGATTTTATCGGTCCAATTACACCTCCAGCAGTCTTCAGTAACAACCGTTACATACTGACTTGTACAGAGTATGCAACCAGATGGGCAGAAGCCTGGGCTTTACGGTCTGCTACAGCAGTTGCGGTAGAAAAATGTCTGCTAACTGATGTCTTTCCACGATTTGGTTTACCACTGGAAATTGTTTCAGACCAAGGCACCCATTTTATGAACAACTTGATTAAAGCACTGACACAGTCGTTCCAGATCACCCATAAATTTAGTTCACCATATTACCCTCGTGAAAATGGACTGGCCGAAAGTACAAACAAATCTCTGCTGAATATGCTTCGGAAATTGATCATGGAAACACCGGAAAGATGGGATCAACTGCTACCTGCAGTGTTATGGGCATACCGTACTACATACAAGGTAACAACAGGATTGACACCTTTCAAACTAGCTTACGGATTAGAAGCAATAGCACCAATGGAAATTGTTATACCAAGTTTACGAGTAGCAATCGCTCAGAAACTGCTACCGGAAGACTCATTGTCATTTCGGTTGGATACACTCAGAAAGTTAGACGAACAACGATGGCACAAATTTTTAACTATACAGGAAGTACAACTAAGACAGGCTCGGATGCATGATCGACACTTGAAAACTCTAGTTTTTACGGTGGGACAGCTTGTCCTTTTTTATAATGCAAAGTCGAATAGGTCTGCAGGAAAATTCAAATTACGCTGGTTCGGCCCTTACCGGATTTCAGAACAAATTGGTCCAACTTTTCGGTTGACTACGTTGACTGGAAATCCACTTCCAAAAGTAATCAACAGTTCGAAGCTGCAACCGTATCAACACACTTCTAGCCCGCACTAAAACATTTGGCGGTGGGCCGTGTTTTTTGGGTTTTACTTTACTTTTCGTTACTCTTCCTTTCTTTTTAGATTTACAAGTACTGTAAATATCCGCGTTTTAAAAAAATATTTATGAATAACGCCGCCCTGCCCGTTCGAGCTCTTCATTGTTGCATTACGAAGTTAAGAATTATCACTCCCCCTGCCGCATGATTATTACTGCTTTGATTATTCTCTGCTAAAGCACCACTACATAACCTTCTCCAGTTCGCCGAAAAAACGCTATTGTGTTTTTGTGATTGTGCATTGTGTTTTTCTGTGTTCTGTGTATCTGTGTTTTGTGCTCTGTCTTCGTGCACGCCATGGAAGCATTAGCGAACTATGCTGCTTTCCGTGACGGACTCCCTACTGACGTAGGAGAGTTCTTGCGCACCTGTGGGCTTGCCAACTTCGCCGAATTGCCTTGGCATTCAGTGGAAGCCCACCCCTTCTTCGCGTAGATTATACCTGCCATCGCTCAATCACCAACCACCGAGCGAAGATGGGTCTTCCCATCGTTGCCCTCTCGAACCGTAATTACATTCCAAGCCTTTGCTGAGTCGTTCCGACTCACACCCCAAGGCCGCGAGAATGGCCCAAGCATACCATTAGCCCGCATGATAGAGCTTTTTCCCCGATACTCATCCAACGAGTATGCCATTCTATGCCGCCCTGACCTCAAAAGAACCGCACTCCAGTTCTTAATCGCCATCCTAAACCTGCAAAAACGCACTTACGGCATATCCCGCCCCTTTTACTCCACCATCGATCTAGCCGCCCGTGAACCCGTAAACTTCGCCTCTTATTTCTTCCACCGAATCCACAAAGAATGCGTAGCCATAGTTAAACAGGTAAACAAGGGAGCCACTCCTAGGTCCAGATTGCCGCATATCATTTCCTTTCTCTTTCCGGCAATTCTGGCAGCACAACCACCATTTAGAGGTCCCATTCTGCAACACAAAGAATCTGTGCAACCATTAGAAGACGACGAAGAAGAAGACGAAGAGGAGATCAACCAGCTTTTCCGAAGAAAACAAATCAGAATCAGCTCTTCTGAAAGTGAAGCACAGAAGTCAGCTGGACAAGATAAAGAAGCCGAAGGGCAAGAAGAGGACACCTTCCACGACACCGCCACATCCATACAACATGATTCAGTGGCGCAGTCTTCCTCGTCTGAGCAACAAGAAAAGGAAAAACAGACTGAAACAGAAACAATCTCGACCGAAGAAGAATCATAGCAACAGTCTCAAGAAGGACAACAAACAGAGGAACAACAAGCTGCTAAAGACGCTATGGACAGACTAATTAAGGTAGTAGAATCTGCATTCTCGGAGCCGGAACAACAAAATACAAACCAGCTAACAATTCAAACTGTAACTCCCACTCCACCACCGGAACCTCCACTAAACCCAATCCTTCCGATCCCACCCATCGCACCCGTCGAGCCCACAACCTCTTCCGCCTCATCACCCAATTACTCTCCATCGACCTCCCAACAACTCCACACCACATCCTCTTCACAACCTCGAACCCCTCTTCTACTCCCCTCAATTCCAGTCTTCTCTGAGCTTGCTTCAATGGGGCAATTGCTCATTGATCTCTCCCAGCAACTACCAGTCCAGATAAGAGAAGTCGCGGACAATATTCGCAACGAACTGCAACATAAGGTGGAAAGCGGATATTACACCATTACAGGAGGAGGTTGACGCAGTCAAGGACGAAAACCACCAGCTCCAGGCACAGATTCTCCAACTTCAAGCTCAGCTGGCAGAACAACAAACACTTGTCAAACAAAGAGATACAACACTGGAACAGCTCGCCACAAAGGACCAATTATTAAACGAAGCACAGGCAGAAATCAGGTAATTGAAGTTAGATATGCAGGATAAGGAAGATGCCAGAATTGCACTAGGAAATCTACTACAAGAAACAAGAGTCCAGCTGCAGGAAGCGGTACAGAAGAGCCAAGAGCAGCAGAGGGAAACTAAGCAGGCAGAAGAACAACTACATAGAACAAAAGAATCTTTAGATGAAGTCAATAATATACTTAAACACCAATTGAACAGGGAAGCTAAATATCAGAAGGACTTAGCAAATGCTCGAAGAGAAAGAGATGCTTACTACAAAACAATAGAGTTCCAGAACCAACAGATCGAAAGGATAGATAATCAACTGATCAATCAGAAAGAAAGAGTAATTGACATGCAGAAACAATTGGGCGAGATGAAGATTTCAAGGGATGCAGCCCTATCAAATGAATTTTATTTGCAGGAGGCCTTTTTGCAAACGCAGGCCGAAATTTTGCTTACCGAAGCAATCGCCTTAAGCTCGATTAGGACAGATGCACAGTTAGTAGAGCCATCGATTTTAGTACAGATGTTAGAAACACTCAAAAAGAAAATTACCCAAACTTTTAGGCTAGCCCGAAATATGTAGTTAGAAGGCATAGTAGCCGAACAGTAAAGTTTTGACATGCGGGTTCGAAGTCCACCGTGCGTGCCAGTGTTAGTTGGCCGCCGGATTGGCAAATGTAAAACGAAAACGTGTAATCACATGCGCGAAAAGCGGTTACGCTTCAATTGTAAAATTCGTATTTAAAGCAATGAAAAGATACGCGAAGAGAGCGCGAGCGTGATTTTCAAAATCACCAGACTGTTCGTCTGGGTGTGCCCGATCTCACTGTGTTTGTTATTCTTTGACATCTGAGTAGTTATTACTGTGTTACTGTTGTTTCTCCAGTATTTGAGTAGTTATCTGAGTAGTTATTTCTGTGTCCAATATCTGAGCAAGATCTTGCGCTCTGTATCCATCCGCGCTTGATGTGTATGTTCGTAGTCACGTTAACTTGGTGATTCATCTGTGTGACCATCTTACGTTGTTACTGTATACGATCGAAGTAACTGATTTGTTCTGTGGTTCGTTCTTTGCTACTGATGTGATTTGTTCATTCACACTGTTCAGTGTCCAGTGCAGAGTACTTGGTGAAAGGCTACAGGCCTGGAATTGCTAGTAATGTGTCGAGTTGTCATGTGTGAAATTTGGTGAATAAATCTGTGCAGCGATATAGTGTATTGAGATTGAATTATGACAATCGTATGCGAATGGGTTGTACAGATGCAAGGGGTTCCGTAGGTGACTGTTCTGGAGATGGTTGAGGAGATGGGGACTCTGGAACTTGTAGGCATGGGATAGATCTTCACATGCGCTTGCCTGCCCGTCCCTTGCTAGATTTTTTGGCTTTCTTGGCGGTTCCTTGAACGCTTTCAATTCTTCACTTGTCATCGCACGCACTATAGGCAAGTCATATGCCAAACACATATACACAATTCTCTTGAGAACACAACATCCATGGATGCTTTTTTTCCTTTCCCATCTCTGTTGTGCTAAATACAACTGATCAATAATCCAACTTGCAAGATCATCTGTTTGTGGCCCCATACATGCTAAATACAATCCAAACCAAATACGCTTGTGAGGCATAGTAAAACGATCTTGAGCTGGGAATGCAAAGTGTTGCATACCTATACCTAATGGCTTAGATAGCTCAGGTGTGATGGCCGAAATGTCTTCCCATTTGGTAACATCACCACGCTTCATTGGCTCTAGAATCAGCCTTTCTCGCTCTATCGGCGTGTGAGTTCCGTGTATCTTAATTGCAGCTCGAATCAAATCCTTTGAAAGATAGAACTTCTCGAATGGGGGGTCATTTACCAAAGACGGCATAATGAAAGTGCCCGGCAAGTCCTTGTTCTCGGAAGCAGTCAGAGTGGTCACTAGGTAGTAACATCTATAAAAATCCAATTTGGGAAATGGATCACTGAAGTATTCCGTAAAACCTGCTCTAGCCCAAACATGCTTTAAATCTTCCGTATTTTGGAGCTCTTCAAATTCTCTGAAGAAGAACTAATACTTGCCCCACTTACTGTTGTCAAAAGTCAAATTGGCATCAAAAATAAAATTTGCATCTGCCAAAGGTCCTGCTAAACCTTGGAACCAATGAGAATTGCGATGAACTTTTTTGGTATATCCCCTAGGAGGATCATCAATTGGCATTGGTCTGGGGAATCCTTGAAATTCCGGTGGCTGCAATGTAGGATGTGGCTCTGCCAGTAATTCGCCAATATTTACCATGGGTACACTGGGGCAAGCTTCAGACGATCCTTGTCTGCATGATTTATGATGCGAATGTGGAGAAGATCTGCTACAAAAGATTAGCACATTAGTATGGAAATTAATCATGATCCCATTAAAGTGAGACCGCAATCCCTTTCCATAATCGATGTGTAACCCGTGTAGCCGAGTGTTGTGAGGTGGTTTATGGAATGATTTGTGCAAAACTAATGCAAGTCTCTAGACACCTACATGCTTCAGATAGTGCATACATTGCTTGATGAGATTGCTATTATAAGTGATAGTGTGGATTTGTACAAAGTTCAATTGTGAATGAGTTATTACAAGGATGGTGTTCAGTCGGGGTGGGAGTAATGTTAGACAACGGTTCATGAGGGGGATGATGGATACGTTTCGGTATCCATTTCCTAAGGGTTGTTGAGCGGGTGGTATGTTTCTGCTGAGGAACAAAAGATGATATTGGATGTGGTGGTGTTGAGGGGTGAAAAGATTTCTGAGGGTTATATATTACATGGCTTGAGTGTTGAGCTATGATACACTGTTTGGGCACCCAAATCTGCATGGGTGTGGGCCGATTCGTAAGGTACTTCTTGGCAATCCAAATCTGTCGACTATTCGTACTTGTAGAAGAAGGTCGAGGAGATGTCAAATGTTTACTTTGCTTTTGCCTTAACTTCCTCTTGTCATGTTCTACATCATTGAAATCTGTTGGTGCTTTCTGTCCTTTCGACACCCATACTTGTTTCGTGTGGATTGCTTTCGGATGCTGATAGTGCTGCTTTTTTTGCATCATCTGGTAGGGTCGTCGATTTGGGTTCCTTCGTTGTGGTTGACTCCTTCGTGGTTGAGGTTGAGAGGTCGGATGGACACTCTGCTTTGGAGAAGAAGGAAGGTCCAACACTTGCAAAACCTGCCCATTAGGAAGTGCTTCGTTTTGTACCTTTAATTTAGGCCAGCCCATAGTAAATGTGGAAGGATGGGCACTATAGGGTGTTGCACCCATGTGTCCACTGATGCAGTCCACCGGACTGCTGATGAAACCCACCTGACTGCTGCTGGAAGACTGGGGGAAAATCTATTGACACTCTTTTATCTGGCAACTATCCATCGCCAAGCTCTCATGGGTTGACTTTGGAATGAGCATGCTTAGCGGAGTGATCTAGCCAAAGATCTTCCGGTTCTCTGTCGCATGCAGTTCATATGATCTAGGGTTACATACCTCAGACGGAGTGTTGTTAGGGAAGTCAAGCGGTATCACTCGTTGCTGATCTAAGGTTCCAATCTACAAGGAGCCTTGTCTAAGTTTTTGAGTGATCGTATAGCCAATCTTGGCCAAGGATTAGGGGTTCTATCAGGTCCTCCTCATGGCACACTAGTAGCTTTGCTGTCATGGTCACATCGTGTATGAGGATAGGAAGGTCCACCTCACCCATGCAAGGGGTTTCCATGCCTCCTAGCCCTATGAGGTATGCCTCAATTGGCTGCATTTCTATTCTTGAGTCCTTATAGTGGGACCATCTAATCACACAAGTCGCAGCACCTGAGTCAATTAAAGCCCTGAGCTCTTGGCAAGGGTTTCTGTGCTCTAGCTTGACTGTAATAAATGGTCTCCTATCCACTATGCTAGGATGACTACTTGACTTTGCTTCACACATGGCCATGGGGTATCTGGGTGCTATTTCCAGATGGTTATAATGTTCTGTCCCTAGTCCTTGTCGTCTTAGCTTCATGCACTTAATGCGTTCTATAGCTTCTGCCTAAGCTTCAGCTTGTATTCTATTTTCTTCCTCCTTATGCTTCTTTGCCAACGTGAGTCGTCTAAGCATATCCTCAGTGAGAGGTTCCTGATATAACTTGACTCTACATCCACTAATGTAATTAGGCATTATGTCTCCTTCTAGGGTGGCTAGTTGTACTGCTCCACTTGTCGAGAGTCTGTTAATGATCATAGGTCCATAACCTCGCTTTTCTAGTTTCCGTGCATGCTGTTTCAGCATATACTCTAGGACTAGATATCCTTCTTTTAAGCCTTTATCTTTCACATGTGCATCGAAATTGGCTTTCTATCGCTTCTTTACTGCATATTTTTGACTAGCTTTGGTCCTGTCAGACCTAGTGTCTGACCTAGTTAAAAATTAGGTTCTAGGGCGTATTTGAGGGCTCAAACAAAGTCTAAAAAATATGAAAATTGATAGGTAGGTACTTCTAATGCTCCTCAAGCTCAAGGACTCCTTGGCTTGCACAAAATGGAGCTACAAAAAGGTGGAATGGTATTTACAATGGTGTGGAGTGACTAAAATCACTATTTGGGAAGTATTTTTTCATGGAAAAATTGTAGGGCCTATTTGCCAGATCTACGTTGAATGCTTTGCCCACTTGTTCCTTGCTCTGACTCCCTTCTTTGACTCTCTTGTCTTGTAAGTCCTTGACTGCCCTGACCACTGCCAACAACATCCTATGGCATAGTTGGATGCATCCACATGTACATGGAATGGCTTGCTCCAATCTGGGGTTGTCAATATAGGTGCTCAGCACAAACGTCGTTTACGTTCATTGAATGAATTCTCACACTCATCTATCCATTCAAATTTGGTTAAAAGAGAATACAAAGGCTTGACTATGATTGCATACATGTGTATGAATCGTTGGTAATAACCACAATGACCCATAAATACCTGTACCTCTTTTACGTTATTTGATATAGGTAGATCGGCAATTACTTTCATCTTTTCTTCATCCGTAGAGATCCCATTCTTTGACACAGTGTGTCCTAGAATTTTGTCTTGTCTGACCATGAAAACACATTTTTCTGGGTTCAAACAAACGTGATATTCTCGACATTTGTCAAATACTTACCTTAGTTCAGGGATATGAGTCTGCCTCATATTCGAATGAGCACATATTTCATCGACATAAACTTCCAGATTCTTGCGTAAGAATTCCTTAAAAACATGACACGAGCCGTTGGAAAGTGGCCGGTGCATTTGTGAGCCCAAAAGGCATCACGCGAAATGAAAATATGCCCCATTCTATGGAAAAAGCCATCTTGTGTTGATCTTCTGGAGCGATGGCTACTTGATTATAGCCTGAGAAACCATCAAGAAGGCTATAAAGTTCCTTTCCCACAACTCTTTCCAATAAATGTTCCATGATAGGAAGAGGATAACTGTCTCTAATGGTGGCAACATTAACTTTTTTAAGGTTAATACACACACACAATTTTCCATTCTTCAAATTTTCACAGTGTAGTTATCATTGTATGTGTATGGTTTCTGTTTCATCGGTTTTGCATCTGGAGTCATAGGGATTCTATGGGAACATATATCCAGGTGTACTCCTTTCAAGTCCTTGTAACTCCAAGCGAACACATCTTGGTATTCACGTAATAGGGCAATTAACTCTTCTTCTTCTTCTTCATTTGTCAAATCATGCCCAATGTATGTACATTTTTCTTCTTCTCCTTCTATGGTGACTATGATTTTTTTGGTTTTCTCTCGGTTATCATATACTTCTCCAAACGTCAGCTTTTCTTTTAGGCATTCATACCATGATTCTTCTATCTTCTATATCATACTTCTTGAAGTTCTCTAGTACTTCAAACAAAAATTCTTCTTCCTCTGACGTGGTTTCTTTCTTCTTTCTTTTCTTACCTTCACTTTTGGCAGTCACTTGTGTGGCTAACCTCACATCATTTGTAAGCTCTCCATGTCTCGGAGGGTGAGTTTCTACTTCGTAGAAGTATTCTTCATCTGATGCAAAGGGTGGATCCATAATAATTGACTCTAGATCGGAGTTGCTTGCATCCTCAAATGCATCAGTGCTAGGTTCGCATTCTTCAATAATGAAATCACACATGATTGGTTCTATTGTGAAGACTGAAATGTCATAGCCATCCTCGTCATAGTGGGGTGTCCATTGTTGTTCATTGATGGCTACATCCATTGTTGCTAAAATTTTTGCCAAATCGTGAGGCTCGAATTCCTCGTCTGGAAACACCACAGGTGCATAAGATGGGTCTTGAAGAGTTCGTGGATGTTGTTCTGAACCTAACGTTCTAGCTTCTGATTGTTCTTCCTCTTGTTTAGCTACCTTACACATCCATAGATGAGTATCCTCGTGCAACCATTAGGAGTCTGATTCCAATGAGTGTACCGACTCTGTTTCTTCTTGTGTCTTATGGATGGTGTTCCATTGTATTGGGGGTACGTCTCGATGAGAATAGTCTTTAAGATTGACTTTGGTAGTCACTCCTAAATGTTGCAAGTACAAAGAATTAGTTCCCCAATCTTGTACGATTTGCAACTGACGCATTAATGGTCGTCCTAAAATCATCTCGTAAGCATGATTTTTTCCAAAATCACAAATGGCGAAAGTATGATCAGATTCCACACCATAAGTGATGAGAGATATGCCTTCTAGTAAGCCTAATGGTTTTTCTATATGTCCATCTGCCATTTGTAGCTTCATCTTGGTAGGTCTTAATGGGGGCTTACCCCAATGTTTCCATAAAGCAGTGGTAGCGATGTCTACTCCGGCTCTTGAATCTAAGATGGCTTTGGTGGTGTAGCCCTGATCGGTTATTGGAAGATAAGTGTTACCTTCCTCTCCTTCTCTTACATCTCCGATTCTTTCTACGCGTATCTCTGGTACCTTCTTGTTTGATCCTATCTGTGAGGGAGTAGTAGCAAGCTCGGGGAATTGATTTGCTACATGTTTCCACAATTCTGGTTTAACCTTCAACAATTCCTCTAGAGTGAGATGGTAGTGTACTTTAGTGTTCTTGATCACTTTCGTGTTTCTAGGAATCACTGATTCTTCATTCCTCACTATTATCGTGGGTGATCTCATGTTAATAGACTTGGCTTCCCAAGGTCCTATGAACTGAGGTAATTCTTGTAAAGAATTGGATTCAAAACCTGTGTGTTCACTTAGTTGCTCTTCCTCTACGTCATCATAAATAGAGGGGATGTCTTGGGGAAATTGTTCTTGCAAGTCATCTATTTCTTGAATAGGAGGATGGGTTCCTTGTTTTTTTCTCCACTTCTCTTCTTGGATTTCTCTCAGAAATTTGTGTGAATACCTATGTATAGAAGACAGGTTGTCTTCACCCTCTGTGTTGGGTACTTGAGACAGGGATGGTGCATTCTTTTCTTGTGTCTCTGACGTAATAGGGTTCCTATGCCGATTCTTTTTCTCCTTGATATCAATCAAGTATTCTAGCCTCTCTAGTAACAAATGCCTTAGATGTCCACGGTTTGAGATCTTAAACTCCTACACAAGACTTTCTTTGATGTCCTTCATGCATTCTTCATGATCACATGTATTCATCAAGTTAACTACATACACACATGAGTAGATATATGCTTCACGTTCTCTCTTCTAGAACATTGATTTCAGCTTTGCTTTGATGGTATTTTCAAATGATCAAATAGTCTACAAGCCTTTGATTCCATGCCCTTGGGGCTTGCTTGTGACCATATAATTCTTTCTTTCATTCGCAAAAATAACCATATCTAATTTCTTCAAACCCTAATGGCTGGTCCATGCACACTACCTCCAATACCTCTTCATTCAGAAATACATTCATTACATCAAGTTGATACATCGTCTAGTGTTTGCTTGTTGCAAAAGCAATGATTGCTTTGATGGTAGTCATCTTTGCCACAAGGATAAATGTCTCTTAATAGTCTACTCCAAATGTCTGAGCAAAACCTTTGGTTACAAGCCTAGTTTTGTACCTAGAAATACTACTGTCCGAATGTTTTTTACCTTATAAACCCACTTGTTTTGAATTACCTTCATATCCTTCTTCATTGCTCCTAGTGGCCAAGTGTGATTGTGCTCAAAATCTCTCAGCTCCTCCTACATAGCCTCTTGCCATAAATGAATCATAAGTAACTCTTTAAATTGGATATCTTAACACATCGACCTTTTTATCTCACAATTCCACTGATTGAGATATTTTTCATTGAAATTTGAGCTCACCCATCTTTCCATGATGGTCTTCATTTAGCTCAATCTCCTCAAAGCATGTGGGTTCTTAAATAACCTTGCTCATATATGCATATTGTCTAGCCATAAATGAATCATAGGTAAGTCTTTCAATTGGATATCTTAACCCATCGACCTTTTTATCTCACCATTCCATTGATTTGGATATTTTTCATTGAACTTTGAGCTCAACCCTTCTTTCCATGATGGTCTTCATTTAGCTCAATCCTTAGATCTTCATACTCTTCTATCTCTGTGATTTTGGTCTTTCTCTTGTGGCTTGCATCACTAATTTGGCTTTTGATGAATAAGTGGTCTTGCCACTAAGATACACTCTTGTGCTATCGGAAGAAGGGGGAAGGCTAAGGTTAACAATACCTTGAACGTGTTTTGGTCTCTGAAAGCTTTATTCTTTGCTTTCAAAGTCTATTTTGAAGCATTTTTTTGGGGTGATTCTTAGAGCCATTTTGGAGTACTTTTGTGCATAGTTCTCTTTACACAAGTTCAAGGTTACATGTTTATGCAGGCTTTTGACTCGAAGGAATAGAGTTGATGGACACTTGTGGGTGTTTTTGGCTAGTGTTTAGGCTGTGAATTCAGCCTTTAAGTGCCATCTTATTGCATATCTTGAGGACATACACATTATGCAATCTTTTAGGGATACTGATTATGTACATCCATGTGGTCATTGATACAACGGTTACATTTTTGCATAAAGCCTCTGATGTTGATAAAGAGGGTCCTGGTGAGTTTTCCTTAACTAGGAGACACCCAAATGCTAGGATATCTTTGGTGATGAAGGTGCAAGACTTATTGAGCCTTGCCATTAGAGATGTATGCTAATTGTTCATAGGTGCTCAATAAGCCAAGTTGGCTTCTTTTGATTAACTCATTATATGCAATGGAGTTAGTGATTTCCTATGTAGGTTTACATGTCAATATTTGTAGTTTTATGAGCATTTCGCACTGGGCACATGCTCATTTTGCAGTGGAGACTCTTGCAAAAATTTCCAGATCTTTTGTTCTGTCAACTATATAATGGTCAACTTACTCCTTGATACATTTATTCATGTGAGAACATATATTCTCACAAAATCCTTTTGGTTGGTCATTATTGCTCATTAATCCATTTCTCTAGGGAGACTCTATTAAGTTTTCCCAGAATTTGAGAGTTGGTCATCCTTTTTGAGCCTTAGTGGTGTTTGGACTCTTCTAGATCCATTATCATTTTGGTTAGTTCTCAATCATCATGGCATTAGAGATCTCAAGCATGGTGAATTAGGGTTTAGTGCTAGTGTACCCAAAAGGAGCTATAGCTTGCAGGGCAAACACCATTTTGAGATCCGAAAATTTGATGGCGCAAACTTTGCTTTATGGAAGAATCAAATTCAAGATGTGCTGATTCAGAGGAGGCAATGAAAGACAATAAATGGAATCTCAAAGAAGCATGGTGACACGGATGAAGATGATTGGGTTGAACTTGATGAAATGGCTAGGTCTACCATTTGATTACACTCAACAAGTAATGTTGACTTTATAGTATTGGAATGTGAAAGTGTAGAGGAGCTTTTGGAAGACGTTATCCAATACATATGAAAAAGAAACGACATCAAAAAAAATTTATCTGATGAGAAAGTTATATGACCTTTGCATGAAGGACAAAAATAGTGTTGTTGCTCATCTGAATGAGTTTAATGCCATATTCTCTCAGTTATAGGGTAGGAAAATGGACATGGATAATGAAATGAAAGCAATCTTGTTGTCATGCACCTTGCCATCATCATGGGATAAATTTTTTGATGTATTAGCAATAGTGTACTTGGTGGTAAACTGGTCTATGATGAAATATGTGGAGCACTCTTGAGTGAGGAGATTCATAGAAAATCTATGGTTGGCACTTAGAGTGGAGATGCATACAATATTCATGATTCTTAAAAAGGAAAGAATCAATAATGTGAAAGAAGCAAGAACAAGAAAAAGAATGGTCAACAAAATAAGAGTAGAAGTAAATCAAGGAAGAGCAATATGGAATGCCATTATTTTCATAAGAAAAGACACATGAAGAAAGATTGCAATGCATTAAAGAATGCTAAATGTAAAGGGAAAAGTATTGATGGGCATGTCTAAAAACTACATGCACTGTCTCCTTTGACTGTGAGGATTGAAGAAATTAATGCTATTTTTGATGATGTTGATGTGTTGACACTTGATAGTACTATGCCTACTGAGGCTCTTATGGCAGATTCTCTTTCCCACACATGGTTGCTAGATTTTGGTGCTTCTTTCCATGTGACGCCACATAGAGAGTGGTTCTCTACTTATGCAAGAAAGTGTCTTGGTACTATGAGACTTGGTGGTTTTTATCACTATGACGTTGTCGGGGTCGGAGATATGGTTGTGTAGTTCATTGATGGTTCAAAGTTTACTATGCATAATGTATGCCATGTACCTCACTAATCACATAGTTTGATGTCAATTGATCAACTTGATGACCTTAGATACAAGGTGATCTTCTATGCTCACTCCTTTCTCATATGAAAGGGCACTATGATTACTACAAAAGGGAGAAAAGTTGGCCCACTTTATCCTTTATTCATATCAAAGAAAAAAAACAATTCTTAGCTATTACTAAACAACCTCTAGCTTATATTTGGCATGGTTGTTTGGGTCATATATCACATTTTGGAATGGAAAATATTTCTCTTCTAGCTTCTTAACTTTGTCATCTTTCTCTGATTTTTCATTTTGTGAGCATTGTTAAAATTGAAAGCAAACTAAGAATGTGCACAAGATGCACATTAACTCTTCAATTCAGCCTTTAAAACTCATTCATACAGATGTGTGTGGTCCTATGCCCACAAGGTCATTAGGTGGTTCTCTTTACTTTGTCACTTTCATAGATGATGCTACTAGAAGATTCTATGTATATCCTATAAAAGGAAATGACGAGGTATTCCCTACTCTTAGAAAATGACTTGCTCAAGGCTTTACATTCAAATAATGGGGGTGAGTATACCTCACATAAATTCAACTTGTTCTATTAGTCTAACGGAATTTCTAGAGAGTTTACAACTCCTCATACCCCAATACAAAATGGTGTAGCTAAAAGGATGAATAGAACTATTCAAGATAGACTAGTTTCTATGCTGCATCATGCAAACCTTCACAAAGCTTTTGGGTAGAAGTAGTATTAATTGAAGTTCATGTAATTAACATTTCACCTAGTACTACCAAAGGTTTGAAAGTGGCACACAGGTTATGGAGAGGGAATCCACCATATTATGATCATCTTCAAGTTCTTGGGTGTGAAGAATATGTTCATATACCCAAGAACCTTGAACAAAAGCTATAGCATAAGTCAAAGAAATGCAATTTTCTTGGATATGGTCTAGAAGACCAATTTGGATATCACTTATAGGATCATGAAACATGATGAGTGATTGAAATTAGTAATGTCATTGTCAATGATTCTAAGATGCATAAACAACCAATTAAGGAGGTTGAAATGAGAAGAGTGGTCTTTGAGGATACTAGTCATCTAGTTAGCATCATAAAAATGGTGCACATAGGGATGTTCAAGAGAATTTCCGACCATATCAGTCTGCAAATATTCTAGTTCAAAACCATTGAGATGCTCTGTACTTCTTTCACATCCACCTGATAGAAATGTTCTAGGTTTGGATTTTGTTATGCTAACAGATGTTGGTGAGCCTTCTTGCTACAAAGAGGTTGTGCACACAAAGGATCATGTCAAGTGGGAGAGTGCCATGAGGAGTGAGTTGGATTCTATTCACAAGAATGGTACTTGGGATTTAGGACCTTTGCCAAAGGGTAGGAAATCTTTACCATGTAAATGGGTATATAACTTGAAATTCACATCAGATAGGTCTTCTTCAAATTATAAAGCATGACCTGTTGCAAAGGGTTTTAAGCAACAACATGGTGTTGATTTTTAGGAAATCTTATCTGTAGTTGTCAAGATGACTACCTTGCTAACGTTGCTTAGATTCATTGCAATGGAGCACTTTGAGCTAGTCCAAATGGATGTGAAAAATGCTTTGTTGCATGCAGATCTTACATATGAGATCTATATGGAACAACCAGAGGGTTATGTAGTTCCTGACAAAGAAATTCTAGTTTGTAAGCTGAACAAGAGCTTATATGGACCTAAAGAGTCCCTTAGAAAATGGTACCAAAATTTTGATGCTTTTATGAAGTCTCAAGGCTATTCTAGAAGCAATGAGGATCATTGTCTCTACACAAAAAGATGCTCAGATGGCAGCTTGATATGCTTGATACTTTATGTTGATGAGATGATGATTGCTGGAAAGTCCTCTTATGACTTGCCAATTCTCAAAAAGAAGTTAAGTGCGACATTTGATATGAAGGATTTGGGAATGCCAAAAATATTGTTGGCATGCGCATCACTCGTGATAGGAGTAAAAGATGTATATACTTATCTCAAAGTGAGTACACATACAAAATACTCCACGGGTTCCATATGCAGTGTGGAAAGAAATTGAGTTCACCTTTACCCACATATGTGAAATTGAGCAAAGGATGATTGCCCCAAATCAGATGAGGAAAAGGAGATCATTATTGAAATTCTTTATTAGTTTGCTATTGGTAGTCTCATGTATGCCATGGTAGCTAAGAGACTAGACATTGCATTTGTAGTGGGAGTTGTGAGTAGATATATGTTGAATCTTGGCAAGAAGCATTGGGAAGTGGTCAATATGATTTTAAGATATCTGAGTGGCACTAGGGATAAGTGTCTTTGCCTGGGTAGAGGGAAAGATCCCATTATTGGTTACATAGATTCTGATTATACTCCTTGTGTAAGCAATTCTAAGTCTACATCAAGGTATAATTTTCATTTTGCAAGAGGTGCTATCTCTTAGAGAACTCGTCTTGAAGAATGTACAACTGTTTCCACTACAAAAGTGGAGTATGTTGCAACAAGTGAGGCATGTATGGAAGCATTGTGGCTTTCCCGTCTTGCTTGTGATATGGGTCTACCTCAGCATGTACCTCATTTACTCAATGATAGTCAGAGTGCCATTGCATTGGGTAAAAATTCAATCTATCATGCAAAGACCAAGGGCATTAACATGAGGTATCACTTCATCAGAGACTACTTAGACACTCAGTGCAATATTTACTGAGAAGGTTCATACTCTACCTAATGTTGTAGATGCTTTGACTAAAGATCTACTATAGGATAGCTTTTGACACTGTTGTCGATTGATGGGGGTTACTTGCTTCATGAACTTACATAGTTAGTTGTATACTATGTAACATGCCGATCAGGTGGGAGGCATAGTTTGTATACTGACACTCCAGTATTCTTTATTATTCTTAATTTTTCTCCCATATTCATTTTGGCCATATTGGCCTTTAGTGGGTGATTGTTACAGTTAGTGTCCATGTGGACGGCCAAAGCCACCATACACTTTTGTATATGTTCCTTAATAAAACATATAGTCACCTCTTCAACCACATACTGTAAGTTTGATCACATTTGTAACACCCACGAAATCTATCTTCATGATCCCCATGTATTATGTTTTTCTTTGTATTCTAAAGCCTTTGTGTGGACTACTATGTGCAATGCCTAGAGCCTCTGTGTGGACTACTATGGCATAATGCAAACCATAGCTTTTTTTATGTAGATAAAATCTTTCTCAAGCATAGTAAAAGCTCGATGTTCCAACAGTTTCATCCAATAGTATGTGTATGTGCGTATGAGTGTATAATTGCATATGAAAATCTATTGTGATTGTCTGACTCAACATTGATTCTTACTCCACAATAGTATTCGTAAGTGTCTGTCTGTCTTGTTGTGAATTTAAAATCTATTGTGATTTTTTGACTCAACATTGATTTTTACTTCACAATAGTATGTGTAAGTGTATGTGTGTATGATCAAGGGTTCAAGATCTATTATGATTGTCTAACTCAACATTGTTTCGTACTTGAGTATTGTAAGTCTATGTGTGTGTATGACTCAACATTGATTCTTACTCCACAATAGTATTCGTAAGTGTCTGTCTGTCTTGTTGTGAATTTAAAATCTATTTTGATTTTTTAACTCAAAATTGATTCTTACTTCATAATCGTATGTGTAAGTGTACTATATTTTTCTACGTATTCTTTAGCCTCTATTTGGACTACTATCTGCAGTGCCTAAGGCTCCATTTTCTACTATGAGGGTATCATTGTGGAGCTCTCCTGCAGGAGAGTTCCACATGGTGCATCTCTATCAAAATGCTTCACCAATATGAGAGCATTTTGACAAAAAAGCTTTTGTTCCTTTTGTGTGAGCAAAGCAAGCACCCGCCCATCCACCTACCCAAGGCTTTCTCCAAGGTGGCAACTAAGGTAGTGACTAAGGTAGTGACTAAGGCATATGCCTTGGCATACCTTGTCATCCAAGCCACCAAAGTCACCATTAGTGCTGTTGGCTACACATGAGGGAGGACCTCAATGATCAAGGAAGAGAGAGGTTCTTGACACTTCTGGGGCGGTCACCCATTCCAATTTGCTCCCCCCCTCCGTTAGAAGAAGAAGTTTTTTGAAAGGAAATTATTTGTAAAATGTCAAAAATTTGTAAAAATATTTATACAAATGATGTAAAATTGAGGAAGAGTCTTCCTCATGTAAATTAGAATCATATATATTTTTTCTAGAATTTTTGGAAGCTCTTTGATAGCATATTTTTAGATTAGAAGGGAAAAGGACCAAAATTCAAGTGTGAAAGAGGACACTTCAAAAAGTATAAAAGATAATTTCCTCTATTTTGAGAGGGTTGGTTGTAATATTTTTGCTATCCAAGTAATGTGAAGAGCTCTCCTGCAGAAAATCGTGTTTCTCCCTTTCATGTACTTTCTTTTGATTTGTTGAGTCTATTCTTTGTGTGATCCATGGAATTTGTAAGCTTCAGTTGTGTATTTCTGAGTATGGTGTATGAAGAGAGGTGATTCTCAGTGTATTAAGTAAGAAAGTGTAGAAGAACAAAGCTCGAATTGGAAATTCTTAGTTTTCACAGAATCACGATTGTCTTGTCTATGTAATGCAGGTACTGTTTTTGAAATTTGACTTTATAATTGTATACTACTGTGGAAATGGCACAGTTTAGGCACAAAGATCATTGAAAATGCTGTTGTAGAACTCAAGATAATCAAAACCCTAGATATTTCTCTCCTTCTTCATAATTTCTCAGAAAAAATAGTCATCTTAACCCTTATTCTTGGACTCCATTAACTAGAAGGGGCTGTGGTCTTTGCATACTTCCCCGATTGACAATTTAAAGATGTGTAGTTGATCCTTTGTGCTATAATGATTGGACAGGACAACTCCAAAGGGTAACAACAAACCACCCACCTGGAGCTTGCTTGATGAATAAGTGCTCTCGCCACTAAGCTACACTCTTGTGCTGTCTGAAGAAGGGGGAAGGCTAAGGTTAACAATACCTTGAACATGTTTTGGTCTCTCAAAGCTTCATTCTTTGCTTTCAAAGTCTATTTTGAAGCATTTTTTTGGGTGATTCTTAGAGCCATTTTGGAGTACTTTTGTGCATAGTTCTCTTTACATAGATTCAAGAACATCAACAAGAGTGCTCTTTGTACTTCTTTGATAAAAAATATTCACCTTTGGGAGTGTGTTGTTCAGCGACACTAGTAAATCTACATCTTTCTTGGAAGGTTTTAGTTGTGGTGGGAGCTGCCACTATAAGTTTATGTAGGTTTTTGAGTCGAAGGAATAGAGTTGATGGACACTTGTGGGTGTTTTTGGCTAGTTTTTAGGCTATGGATTTAGCCTTTAAGTGCCATCTTAGTACATATATTGAGCAAATACACACGATGCAATATTTTATGGATCTACTTATGTATGTCCATGTGTTCATTGATACAACGGTTACATTTTTGCATAAAGCCTCTGATGTTGATAAAGAGGGTCGTGGTGAGTTTTCTTAACTAGGAGACACCCAAATGCTAGGATATCTTTGGTGATGCAAGTGGAAGACTTACGGAGCCTCGCCATTAGAGATGTATGTTACTTGTTCATAGATGCTCAATAAGCCAAGAAGGGAAAAGTGTTGATGGGCATGTTAAACAACTACCTGCACTGTCTACTTTGACTTTGAAGATTGAAGAAATTAATGCTATTTCTGATGATGTTGATGTGTTGACACTTGATAGTACTATGCCTACTGAGGCTCTTATGGTAGATTCTCTTTCCCACACATGGTTGCTAGATTCTGATGCTTCTTTCCATGTCACATCACATATAGAGTGGTTCTCTACTTATGCAACAAAGTGTGCTGGTACTGTGAGACTTGGTGATTTTTATTAGTGTGACATTGTTGTATCAAAGAAAGAAAATTCTTAGCTATTATTGAACAACCTCTAGCTTGTATTTGGCATGGCCATTTGGACCATATATCACGTATTGGAATGGAAAATCTTTCTCTTTTGGCTACTTAACTATGTCATCTTTCTCTGATTTTTCATTTTATGAGCATTTTTAAAATGGAAAGCAAACTAGGAATGTGCACAAGATGCACATTGACTCTTCAATTCAGCCTTTAGATCTCATTCACATAGATGTGTGTGGTGCTTTGCCCACAAGGTCATTAGGTGGTTCTCTTTACTTTATCACTTTCATAGACGATGCTACTAGAAGATTCTAGGTATATCTTATCAAAGAAAAGGATTAGGTATTCCCTACTCTTAGAAAATAACTTTCTTAAGGCTTTATGTTCAGATAATGGGGGTGAGTATACCTCACATAAATTCAACTTGATCTATTAGTCTAAAGGAATTTCTAGAGAGTTTACAACTCCTTATACCCCAATACAAAATGGTGTAGCTAAAAGCATGAATAGAACTATTCAAGATAGAGTAGTTTCTATGCTGCATCATGCAAACCTTTCACAAGGCTTCTGGGTAGAAGCAGAATTAATTGAAGTTCATTTAAGTAATGTCTCACCTAGTACTACCAAAGGTTTGAAAGTGGCACAAGCATTATGGAGAGGGAAGCCACCATATTATGATCATCTTCAAGTTCTTGGGTGTGAAGAATATGTTCATATACCCAAGAACCTTGAACAAAAGCTATAGAATACGTCAAAGAAATGCAGTTTTCTTGGATATGGTCTAGACGCTGAATTTGGATATCACTTATGGGATCTAGAAACACGATTAGTGATTAAAATTAGTGATATCATTGTCAATGATTCTAAGATGCATAAACAACCAATTAAGGAGGTTGAAATGAGAAGAGTGGCCTTGGAGGATACTAGTCCTCTAGTTAGCATCATAAAAATGGTGCACATAGGGACGTTCAAGAGAATGTCCGACCATATCAGTTTGCAAATGTTCCAGTTTAAAAACCATTGAGATGCTCTGTACTTAATTCACATCCATCTGATAGAAATGTTTTAGGTTTGGATTTTGTTATGCTAACAGATGTTGGTGAGCCTTCTTACTACAAAGAGGCGATGCAGACAAAGGATCATGTCAAGTGGGAGAGTGCCATGAGGAGTGAGTTGGATTCTATTCACAAGAATGGTACTTGGGATTTAGTACCTTTGCCAATGGGTAGGAAATCTTTACCATGTAAATGGGTATATAACTTGAAATTCACATCAGATAGGTCTTCTCCAAAGTATAAAGCACGACTTGTTGCAAAGGGTTTTAAGCAACAACATGGTGTTGATTTGTAAGAAATCTTATCTCCAGTGGTCAAGATGACTACCTTGCAAATGTTGCTTAGATTCATTGCAATGGAGGACTTCGAGCTAGTCCAAATGGATGTGAAAAATACTGTCTTGCATGAAGATCTTACACATGAGATTATATGGAACAACTAGAGGGTTATGTAGTTCCTGATAAAGAAATTCTAGTTTGTAAGCTAAAGAAGAGCTTATATGGACTTAAAGAGTCCCCTAGACAATGGTACCAAAATTTTGATGCTTTCATGAAGTCTCAAGGCTATTCTAGAAGCAATGAGGATCATTGTCTCTACACAAAAAGATGCTCAGATGGCGGCTTGATATGCTTGATTGATTATGTCGATAATATGATGATTGCTCGAAAGTCCTCTTATGACTTGTCAATTCTCAAAAAGAATTTGAATGCAACATTTGATATGAAGAATTTGGGGATGGCAAAAATATTATTGGCATGCGCATCACTCGTGATAGGAGTAAAATATGTATATACTTATCTCAAAGTGAGTACACATCCAAAATACTCCCTTGGTTCCATATGGAGTGTGGAAAGGTATTGAGTTCACCTTTACCCACATATGTGAAGTTGAGCAAGGTTGATTGCCCTAAATCAGATGAGGAAAAGGAATTCATTACCAAAATTCCTTATGAGTTTGCTATTGGTAGTCTCATGTATGCCATGGTAGCTAAGATACCAGACATTGCATTTGTAGTGGGAGTTGTGAGTAGATATTTGTCAAATCGTGGCAAGAAGCATTGGGAAGTTGTCAATATGATTTTAAGATATCTGAGCGGCAATAAGGACAAGTCTTTGCTTGGATCGAGGAAAAGATCCTATTAGTGGTTACATTGATTCTGATTATGCTCCTGGTGTAGACAATTCTAAGTCTACATCAAGGTATACTTTTCATTTTGCAAGAGGTGCTATCTCTTAGAGAAATCATCTTGAAAATGTACAATTGTTTCCACTATAGAAGCGGAGTATGTTGCAACAAGTGAGGCATGTAAGGAAGCATTGTGGCTTTCTCTTCTTGCTTGTGATGTGGGTCTACCTCAGCATGTACCTCATTTACTTAGTGATAGTCAGATTGCCATTGCATTGGGTAAAAATCTAGTCTATCATTCAAAGACCAAGTGCATTAACATGAGGTATCACTTCATTAATGACTACTTAGACACTCCATGCATTATTATTGAGAAGATTCATACTCCATAGAATGTTTTAGATGCTTTGACTAAAGCTCTACCACAAGATAGCTTTTGACACTGTTGTCGATTGATGGGGGTTACTTGCTTCATGAACTTACATTCTTAGTTGTATACTGTGTAACATGCCGATCAAGTAGGAGGCATAGTTTGTATACTTAAACTCTAGTATTCTTTATCATTCTTTATTTTTCTCCCATAGTCATTTTGTCCATATTGGCCTTTAGTGGCTGATTCTTACAGCTAGTGTCCATGTGAATGGCCAAATGGTCACCATACACTTTTGTATATGTTCCTTAATAAAACATATAGTCACCTGTTCAACCACATACTGTAAGGTTGATTGCATTTGTAGCACCTACAAAATCTATCTTCGTGATCACCGTGTATTGTGTTTTTCTATGTATTCTAAGGAGAGTTCAACATGGTGGATCACCATCAAAATACTTCAATAAATACATATATTATAAAATTTAAAAACTTTAAGAGAGATTTAGAGTACTTTGTATATATTTGAAAATGTATATTTAGTGGAATGTATATCTTATTTGATATTGATTATTTTGTTGTCTTTTTTGTAGATACAAACGCTTCATAAAAAAAGCATTATGGGTTAGAGAAAAGAATGTTCATATGTGATGATTCATCAAAACGGTAAAAGATTGTCCATAATACAATGCAAATGTTGTGGAGATCCTTATGTAGGCAACGCAACTCAGATAAAAGAGAATTTTTTTAGTACAGGTAATAATGTGACAAGATGCTCTAATCTAGATAGTGATAAATGGATATACTTTGTAAGTTCTGCAAACAAATATAAATCTCAAGGTATCACATAAAAAGCATGAGTACTTCATAGTACTTTTGAAGTAGTCTAGATGTAGAGCAAGAACAACTAGATGTATCAATGACACCAAAAGATCCTCGTGATATTTCTAGTCAAGTATCACAAACTATTTTTGAGAGTAATCAAGATAAATGTACTCCATTTTCTCCATCTACATCAAGAAAGAGTGGACCTAGTGAATGTAGTAAAAACAGTGGATCAAATAATGTGTCACCATGCTTTGTTCATACTAAATCATAGAACATAATACCTATAGCTTCTAAAAAGCAATAGTGTCTTAAGCTTCATCTTAAATGGACTCGAGCATTTTATCATGTGCAATTCCTTTCAATTTTATTCGTAATCATATTTTCAAAGATGCTTTGATGTTAACTCCACGAAAAGGATTCACCATGCCATATTACAATAAAATACGAACACAATATGTAGATAAAGTGAAGAAAATATTGAATCTATTTTAAAATTAACATTTGTTGATTATGTACCCATGTATGGATGCACAATAGCACTAGATGGGTGGACAAGTTGTCAAAAGAAGCCATTGATTAATGTCATGGTTATATGTCCAAAGGGAAGTATGTTTTAGAAAGCAATTGTTCTCCTAAAGAGAAAAGTTGAGGTTTTCTTGTAAAAATACATGAACATGCTATATCTTGCATGGGTGGTCGGAAGAATGTGATTGCAATAGTGACTTATAATGCATGTAATTTTCAAAGTGCTGGAATCGCAATACAAAACAAGTATGAAGGCATTACTTGGATTCCATGCATAAATCATACACTAAATCTATCATTGAAAGATAAAGATAGATTAACTTTCATTAAACAAAGTTTATTAGATAAAAATCATTAGATTATCTTTCATTAAACAAATTTTATTAGATGCAAATCATGTGGTCAAATGTATCCGACAACATCAATTTTCATATTTTTTATCAATTACTAGGAAAAGATGGTTGAGATGCATTCCACCAAAGAGTAGCTCATGTAAATTGAGAAGGATGTTTTGGAGACCTATGGAACATTGAAGCGATTCAAAAGCATCGATCTCCTATATGATGGAAAGAGTACAGAGGTGAAGTAGTGAAGCTACAACAAATAGCTATGAGAGTGCTTTGAGTAACAACTTCAAGTGATAGTTGTGAACATAATTGGAGTGCATATGATTTTCTTCATTTAAAAGGAAGAAATTGCTTAAGTGTATCACATGCCAATGATTTGGTATACTTTTTTTGTAAGCTATATGTACATGCTCTAAGCAAGATAGCTTCTACAGAAGTACCAAAAAACTTTTGGAGAATTTCAAACTCATGAAAGTTTAACAAATGATTCATGATGTGATCATGATTAGATGTAGATCACAATGATGGTTCAAACATGGAAGAAATAGATGACATGATACATATAATAGATGATGATATTGAAAAGGAAGAAAGTGATGTACTCTAAATACTTTCGTTAGATTGAATTGCAAAAATGATATCTTTATCATAAGGTGATGTCTTTGATTACAAAAAGTGGCTTGTCTGTTCATTGTTTTGTTGATTGAATAATTCATCGGTAGTGAACCGATCAATATATGATGATGCCTCTTATAGTCTTCCATATCTTTTCTCATATGGGTTGAGAGATATTTGTAAAATTTTGACTTGATTTTCTAAATCATCAGTTCTCTTTTGTTGATTATCATTTATTCTTTGTAATCAAAGAATTGTTAATCCTTCATTGTATAATTCTACTCCGTGTGATAATAAATCATGGACAAGATTATGTTCTTTAGGTAGTAAAATATAGGGTTGCTTTCAAAGAAGAGGACCTTTATGTCCTTGATTACAAAACTTTGCACAATTTTGAGGATGGACCAAACCTATACCTGCATTCTTCAAGCGATCATCCAAATCTACATGTTGGTGAAGAATATCTTATACAAAAGCTTTTTGAATGAAATATAGTGCCGTTTCATTATTGTTTGATAATTATATTTCAACTTGAACAAAGCATCAAAGTAGAGTTTCTTCTAATCCTTTATGTTGTAAGTCAAAAAGCTTTAATGGTGCTATTTCTTTCACTCTTCCTGTAACTTGAAAGAGAACATCACGAATAAAATTATTTGTGATAGCTTTTTTACTTCTTTCATTGATAGTGGTTCTCCTTCTTATCCCTCTCATTCAAAATATTGGTGGAATAAAAATGCTAATCTTGAAAAATTGAGCATTTTGTTCAGACAAAATCCTTTGAGATTCAACATGGTCAAGGGCATTATTCACATCTGGCATTCTTGCCATGTTTTACTTTCAAAATATTAAAAACAAAAACATTATGTTTACCTCAAATGAATCGATATCATTTAATACATAGAATTCAAATAATGAATCCACATCATTTAATCCACATAATTCAAATGATATCACATCATTTAATCCACTTAGTTTAAATGAAACAACATCGACTCAAACCACCTTATTCAAATGAGTCCACATCATTTAATCCACAAAATTCAAATAATTAATCCACATCATTTTATAATTCAAATGAATCCACATCATTTAATGTACTTAATTCAAATGAATCCACATAATTCAAATGAATCTGCATCATTTACTCCACATAATTCAAATAAATCCACATCATTTAATCCATATAATTCAAATGAATCTATATATCTAATGAATCCACATCATTTACTCCACATAATTCAAATGAATCCATGTCATTTAATTCAATTTACTCAAATGAATCCATATATCTAATGAACCCATATATCTAATGAATCCACATCATTTACTCCACATAATTCAAATGAATCCATATCATTTAATCCACTTAATTCAAATGAATCCACATCATTTAATCCACATAATTCAAATGATACCGCATCATTTAATCCACATAATTCAAATGAACTCACATCATTTAATCCACATAACTCAAATAAATCCACATCATTTACTCCACTTAATTCAAATGGATCCACATCATTTAATCCATATAATTCAAATGATTCCATATCATTTAATCCACATAATTCAAATGCATCCACATCATATAATCCACATAATTCAAATGTATCCACATCATTTAATCCACTTAATTCAAATGAATCCACATCATTTAATCTACATAATTCAAATGATACCACCATTTAATCCACATAATTCAAGTGAATCCACATCATTTACTCCACTCAATTCAAATGAATCCACATCATTTAATCCACATAATTCAAATGAATCCACATACTTCAAATGAACTCACATCATTTAGTCCACATAATTCAAATGAATCCACATCATTTACTCCACTTAATTCAAATTAATCCAGATCATTTAATCCACATAATTCAATTGAATCCATATCATTTAGTCCACATGATTCAAATGAATCCACATCATTTAATGCACATAATTTAAATGAATCCACATTGTTTTCAATATGGTCTTAATCCATCGGTAATGGATATCTTTAAACCATATCAAACTAGATTTGGGAATACTCTAAGTAATTCATGTGCTTCTATGCTTTTTGATACATCTATATAACATCCTAGTTCTATGTATTAAAAAGTTGCAACAAGACTACTATAATCGTATAGGTCTCTTGGATTTTATTAAATGGTGGAGGGCTAGTGGATATACATTTGAGGTGAAATCCACCAGTACTTTCGACTCCACTCATTTCTAGTTGATATTTCCAGATCAATTAGCTTTGGAACACTTTTTTTTTTTGTTGGCAAATATGTTGCTCTACCAAATTCACATAGTCCAATATAAGAATACTCGACTTCAAAATGCAAAACGATGTTGCCTGGATGGAGATCATTGTGGGAAATATTATAGATGTGTAGGAATGACACTGTTTGCAACAATCCATTCATTTGCTTCTAGATATTTATCTTCAACGTTGCTATATATCATTCTGTGTCTTTAATACTTTTGCTTCACGGTACATTTAAGTAATCTTTTATCATTTTCTCAAACCACATGTCTAAGGTACCACCATTCCATAATATGAAAATGAGACATGGGCTTTTACTATGATGCCTTGCTAATGCAAGTAGACTGAGTATTCCACTATGCGTAGCATGTAAAACGGTGGCCTCATTCATAGCTTTATACTCTCGTGTTTGTAAGTCACCACCATGTAGTGTGAATAATTTTGCAACAAATATTTCATTGATGAATTTTGGTCAGGTTACTTTGAATTTATGGATCATTCCATACTATCCTTTCCTCATGAGAGCTGTGTCTTTGAAATGAATAGATGAATATGGGAGAAAACTTAGGTTACTGGATGTTTGATCCCCCCATATTCATATATATACCTTTTGCATATGGATCTACTATTGTTTCTATTGTTGGTCTCTCTGCTTGTTTTGTAGTGTCAGGTCTCACTCACTTTCCTCTCTTCGTTGTTTGGTAATGTAAATCGACAAATCTGATTTTGTTAATCAATCCTTGCATTCTGGTGATATCCAATGCCGATGATTCTGTAACTTTGACTATTTGTCCAAAGATCCGAGTGAGATCTTTCGACATTTGGTCATCTAGTACTTGTGATCCTCTTGATGCACTTCCAAATTAATCTTCAATATTGATGTATGATATTCTAGCTAATTGTTCAATGAAATCCTTGTAACTTGATATATCCATTGCTATAGTGATTTGGTCTTCTCTCATTCCATACGTGTATGAGTAGACAAAATCTTCTAAAAAAATTCACTCATGCTTGTTTATTTTACCTGCCATCTATGCAAATATAAAAAAAGAGATTATAAGATAAAATCAGGATTTTGATTGATTTAAATCTTTAATCACTAATCTAATTCATAAAATCAATAACAAAAACTAAGAATCATAATTAAATCATAGATATTGAAATATATTTTAAGTACACATATAAATAGATAAATCATTAAGTGAATGGATAGGTAGATCAATATATAAATAGATAAATGATAGAAATATGGATAGATAGTTAGATAAATAGATTTATAATTTTAAAAAAAGTACACGTATTATCTTGAAGTGAATCTATGTAATTATTAGGAATATAAGAGTCAAAGAATGAGACATTCATAATAGTTCATATTGTCTCACTAATCTATGTATGATTCTTGTCCATGAGTGTATATAACTATTGAGATAGTAAGAGTCAAAGAATCAGATGATCACAATAGTTTCTATACACCTTGTGACATACATTGTAACTATGCTCACACAAATCTAAGTGAGTATTGTGAGAGTAAGAGTCAAAGAATATAGAGATGCTTTGGGTGTTAGAAAGTTTTGGTTTGTATAACAATGTCAATATATATATTGCTCAATCCTATGCTACTCTGAGAGTAAGAATTGATGTAGCAAGTGAGAAACTCACAATAGTGGTTTATTTTAAATTTGATTAATCAAAGTATACAAGTAAGAAACACTTTTGTGAATCAAACATGTAAACTAATGATTAAAATACATAAAACCAATCACATAACTACAAATCATAGATATGTAAGAGATGCATATGTGAATCATAATGTATGCATGAAACACAATAAACATAACAACAAAATAGAAAATAAATGAGAAATACAACAATATTTGAATGATATGGTGAGAAAAGGGCTCTGTGAGCAATATGGTAGTAATAGAGCTCTAAGAACTTGTTAGAAAGAATGTGTGGAATAAACGTTTCAATCGAATGGAAAAAATATATATATATTTTGCTTAGAAATAGGTTTCCGATGGAAAACTAATTTTTTTGATCGAAAGTGTTTCGATTGAAAACATGTGTGTGTCCAATTTTTATTTGCATTTGTTTGGAAATCTCTGAATAAAATGAAAATATTCAATAATTTGCCATTATCCGATCAAATAAATGCAATCTAGTATATATATATATATATGTGTGTGTATATGTATATATACATACACACACAAATACACACACACACACATACACACACCCACACACACACACACACATATATATATATTCTTCATACCATGGGGAATGTATGTCTATCTGAAGATGGACGTTGGAATAAAAAATGCTCCAACTACCTTCAACAAGAGCATTTTGCTTATTTTTGGCAATTTAGTACTATGATCTTTATGGATTTTTATGGATGATTTCTCCATGTTCTGAGGAATTGGGAAATCACTCTAGTTGAGATTTTTGATGATCACGTACCCCGCCTCACTCTTGTCTTTTCAAGGTGTTGGGAAACTAATATGAGGTTGAGCCCCAACAAATATCACTTCTTGGTCACTAAGGGTACCCTATTGGGGCACATCGTGCACATCGTCTCTGCGAAAGGCATGGCTCCAGCTCGTGCTAAAATAATGGTGATATTGAAAATGCCAAGAACAAGATCTAGAATAGAAACTCAGGCCTTCTTGGGACACATTGACTATCACAAAAGATTCATCCGGATGTATGCGGATATCACTAAAGCTTTATCCCAATAAATAGGTACAACTACTCTGTTCCAATGGACAAAAGAAGAGGAACAAGCCTTTGGGAATCTTAAATTGCATTTGAGCTAGGCCCCTATAGTGACCTCCCCCAATAGGGATAAACCATTCCATGTCCATGTGAGAAGAACCTTCCAACCAACAGATTGCCTAGGAGAAACATCTTATCTATACTCAAGCAAGAGGATGGGCTAACCAACTACCATCCCATTTTAACTCCCAAATCGAACACCCTTCGGTGATACTACCCACGGGGCATCATAGTGCTACCTTACTCTAATAAGTGCTACGGAGCACCTTACTCAAGATTTAAGCAATACTTTTTTAGAAAAAAGTTCATTTAAGATTCTTGGCAAGTCTTATATAAGTCTATAATTTGATTTCCTCTAGGAGAATTATGAAATTTAGTACGTGCCTTTAAATCAATCTTACATCAGATGAAGACGGTTCCTTTGGTCCAACAAAAGCTTTTGTGGATACTCGTAAGTCAAGTCCAATATGTAGGGGATCGACTTGTGGATCATGTTGTTTCATTAATTTTGGTTTGGTAGGAAAATAAATCCATACCTCGTGTTTTAATTGATGGAGGAAACATTGCCATGCTTGCAATGTGTAGACAATTAGGTTAGATAGATTTACAACTGGCTTGTTGTTTGACTTGTTGTTCTTTTGAAGGATATTCCTATCTCCATTGCAGATGCATTATTCCATATCATTTTTGTCATCGTTGAGTCATTAGGAAAAAAGGTTGACTACAGTCTACTGTTGGGTCACCCTTGGTCAATGAATGTTAAAGTTAAACAAGATTGGGGATACATGTCAGACATTGGTCTACAGAGACCATTCCATGTGTGTGTGGGACGAGGGCTAGTTAGTGTCAGACATTGGTCTACAGAGACCATTCCATGTGTGTGTGGGATGAGGGCTAGTTAGCCAAGGTCCCACACACACATGGAATGGTCTCTGTAGACCAATGTCTGACAATACCACGTAATTACTTTTTGAAAGAGTCATAAGAAATATTCAATAATGTGATTGATAAGAAAATATGCCCCAAAGATTAGAAACTATAATAAAGTGATAGGTAGAAGAGAGTTGAACTCACAACCTCTTGGTTAGGAATATGATGGGCTAACCACTTGCCCCAAAAGCCATGGTTGAGGATTACTTCCTAATCCTCTCTCTTAGGGTGTAGTTCAAGCATCTCCTATCTGTCAAGGTTGTGGTTCAACTCTCTTCTACCTATCACTTTATTTACCAATGTAAGGAATTGAACTCACAACCTCTTGGTTAGGAATGTGATGGGCTAACCACTTGCCCCAAAAGCCATGGTTGAGGATTACTTCCTAATCCTCTCTCTTAGGGTGTAGTTCAACCATCTCCTATCTGTCAAGGTTGTGGTTCAACTCTCTTCTACCTATCACTTTATTACATTCTTCCCCCCTTGGTCAATCATTGTCCTCAATGATCTGCTCTTGTATCCCTCTAGCCTCGGTGATCAGCCCCTTGAACTCCCTAGGTGCCCTTGAATTGATGTCCTTCAACCTTGCATAGTTTCTTGAACCTTGTTCGCAACCTTGGTCTCTTGAACCCTTTCTCTCAACCTTGGTGTCTTGAACCTTCTTGTTCGCAACCTTGGTGTCTCGAGCCCTTGTTCTCAACCTCAGTCTTGAACCTTGTTCTCACCCATGCTTGGTATCTTGAACACTCAATCAAGTGCCACCCAATGATTCCCATGGAATTCACACTTCCAAGCTAGCTCATTGGAAAGTTCGTTCCGAGAGCTTTCCAACGGTATATTACATGCCTCAATCCGACCTACGGATTGAGAGATACACTTGATTCTTTGTTGGGTCCATCCTTGAAACCGACGCGCGCGCCTTCCACAATTCCTACCCTTTCACATGGTAGAGTGCCCAAGCGCCTTTTTTAGAGGCCATTGGATCATTCCACTTTGCCCAAGCCTACTTCCTAAGCTCTGATACCAATGCAATAGCGTAACGACTCGAAATGCTCTTGAATGAATGACTCTCCTCCCAACCATATGCCTCTATATATAGCTCTCTCCAAGGGACTGCTTGCATGGGCAGGTGGATACTAACCATCCAAGTGTTAGCCATGTAACTACATGTGCGCCGTGTCCTAGTTAGCCAGAGTTAACTCCAGTGGATGCTTCTAGAAGGTTCTAGAGCTCTTTGGGCAAAACACTCTTCCCATGTACCCCATGGGGGTTGAACCCAAGACCTCTTCCTTTACACCCTTGAGTCTTAACCATTAGGCTAAGTGGATTACTTGGTTACAAGAGTAAATGACCTACCAGTAAGTCTAGACTCGAGATCTTTGGCCACACAAAGGAATGACCAAACAGAGTCCGATTTCAGATCTGTCTGAACCAATCGGATCCCTAGATCACAAACTTACTTTATTACAGAAACCAATGGTGGTAAAGCCCCATCACATGTTGGAAGGGTTATATGATGATGATAAGCATGTTATTTGGAAGCCAATAAGGATTTGTGATCTGAGGACTAATGGATATTCCTATGGTACTTACTTAGTATGCTCCGATGATAGTGGTTGTTCAACTAGAATTAATTTAACTCACTAGTTCATCTCATCTAGACCTAGCAGCTAAAGATCCTTTGCAATCTTCCTATGCACATGTACGTCACGATCGATCTTGGTGCACTTGAGAAATGTCAAATAGTCAAAGTCTCTAATGAGTTAGCACCTAAATTTTGGACTTAGTTAATTGGCCTATTGACTGGATTCAAGGATGTTTTTGCTTGGGATTACTTGGAAATGCAGGGCTTAGGTCCGAGAATTTGTTAGCATAAAATTCAACTAAAATCAGATGCATCCCAGGTGATTCAACAACACCACTGGATGAACCCAAATTTTGCTAAGTGGTTTAAGGAGGAATTTGATCGAATATTAAGATTTGGCTTTATATACCCTATTGAATATTGAGAAAGGGTTTCACCATTGGGACAGTTCCTAGGAAGAATAAATAGTTAAGAATTTGTGATGATTATTTGAAACTCAATGTAGCAAAAATTCCATATCCCTTCCGAATATCGTTTTTGGATACAATTCAAAGTAGCTGGATGAGAAATCTATTCTCTTCTCGACGGGTTTAGTGGCTGCACCTTAGCTTGTATGGTAGACAAAGATGTTCCAAAAATAGATTTTATTACTAACTAGGGTGTTTTTGCACATACCATAATGTGGTTTGGATTACGGAATTCCCTTAGTACCTTCCACTGTTGTATGCATCAGATCTTTGCTCCTTACTTAACTAGCTTTATGCAAGATTTTTTGGATGTTTTTTTGGTCTCTAGTCATCAAAAGGATCATTGTAGTAGTTACACATTTGATTTACTCAGTGCCACATAGTTCATCTTTGTTTAATCCGAGCTAAGTTTATTTTTGGGATAAAATGTGGAAAATCGTTAGGTCATGTCATCTTGAAGGAAGCATTGTTGTCGATCCAGATAAAGTGAAGGTGGTTCTAGAGGCACCTCAGTTCCAATCTCCTAAAGATGTTTTCTGGTTCCTAGGACAAATTCGGTGACATGGACAACATTTGTGTTATCTAGATCATATTGCAATGCCTCCAAACGGTTTAGCTCATGTTAAATAAAAAGAATTCTAGTGGAGTACAATCTATGAATAACTTTCCAACACTTAAAGATAATTCTTACAAAAGCACCAATTCTTTAGGCTCTCGATTGGAATCACCACTTTGATGTATTTGTTGATGCTTTTGATATCACTATTGGTTTCATCTCGATGCAGAGAAACGGGCCATTCTTGGTTCTGTCTGATCTATTATGCCCTGATCTATTATGCCAATAGATGCCTCACTAATGCAAAAAAAATTAATTCATACAAAAAGGGAATGTTTGGGACTTATTTATTTGGTAAAACACTTTGACATTATTTATTAGGCCGCGCTTTTACTTTCCATGTGGAGCACTATACTTTGGTTTATTTGATGAAATATGAAAACTTAGTAGGAAGACGCGCATGTTGGGTACTCTTATTGCAAGAAAATGATTATGATGTAATGCATCAACCTAGTTCTTCTCATGTGATTGATGATTTTTTTATCATGACTCGATAATGGAAAACCTTCGATTGGTATGGATGATTCTTTCTGAGATGCGGAGTTGTTCTAGATTATAGAGGGTGCTGCTTCTATAGCTAGTAACCAGATCTGGTATGGAGAAATGATTTCCTTTTAATCAATAGATGTTCCCCTACACATTTGTGGTCTACGGCTCAAAAGAAGCTGACATTGCACAATCGGAGATTTTGGGTAATTTTGGACCAATTGTATTTTCAAGATCTGATAGATGTTGGGATGCACTCTATTCCTCCACATGAAGTAGTGATTGTCATTTTGGATGCACATGTGAGCCCTACATTTAGACATCTCAGAGTAGATTTAACAATCAAAAAGATTGTTAACAATGGCTTATGGTGTCCTACCCTGCAAAAGGATGTTTGTACTTATATATGGGTATGTGACCCTTGCCAATGGACTCTTGGATCCTAGGGATTTCATAGATTCCCTTTTCAACCATTTCTTCCTTTAGAACCATTCAAAAAATGGGGATTACATTTTATTGGTCATATTTGACCATTGTAACTCCTTCTTGACATACTTTTATTCTAACTTGTACCGGTTATAGTACTCGATGGCTTATGGTGCCCTACCCTACAAAAGGATGCTCATGCTTATATATAGGTATGTGACCCTTGTCAACGTAGTGGTTAATCCTAGGAAGTTCATAAATTCCCTCTTCAACCAGTTCTTCCTTTAGAACCATTCCAAGAATGGAGATTACATTTTATTGGTCGTGTTTGATTCCTACAACTCATTCTTGAAATACTTTTATTCTAACTTGTACCTATTAGAGTACTCGATGGGTGGAAGCTTGGTCTCTAAGATATGCTATTCTGGGTAGTGTTGCAACTATGTTAACTTAGTAGTTATTCCCTCATTTTGTTCTTCCCTTATAATTATTTTCTGATCCAGGTATGTATTTCTTAAATCAATTGGCTTGCGCTATTATGGAATATTAATGTATTGAGCATTAATCAATACTGCTTACTATCCTCATGCTAATGCATTGGCTAAGAGCACTAATAAAGTCATTGTCCTTATGCTTCAAAAAATGGTTTTGGCACATCCGGACAAATAGAAGCAATATTTGCCTACTGTTTTATGGGCTTAGTGCATGGTGTATAAGGTCTCTTTGGGTTTTACTCATCTTAAGTTGGTATACAGATTGGAAGAAATTGCTCAAATGGAATTCATGGTGTGTAGTCTTTGAATGATGTGACATACAAAAATTTGAAATGTGGTTGGTGCATTGGTTAATCCAGAGGGAATTACTCACGAAGAAAATAAGCTCCATTAAATTCAAAAGGTGGTATTGTGTTGATCCTTTGGTGCAACAGACACTTGATTCTAACAAAAGAAACCATTTAAGAAATTTTACACTTTGTGACCAACTACTTGCTCTAGAAAATGAAATTTTTGGCACCAACCTTGGAGTGCATGCCTTGTTCTTGAGAGGTGATCATGGCCTTCACCACCCTAACTAGGTTGTTGTCATCACACTGCATTTCTTGGAGTGCATCATCATCTCCTTTTATCTCGTTTTGAGCATCTTGGAGCTCATGCCACAAGAGCTCCAACTATTGCTCAAGCGGTACCTTGGGTAGGGGTGATGTACCAAAATCCTCTGTAATATGAGTAGGGTCCATAGCCTTATAACCAAAATCTATTAATAAACATGTGAAACTAATTTTAGCAATATTGGAATTAAAATAGGAAAGGAAAGGTTTTGACTTGGAAATATATAAAAATAAATAAATAAAAGAGTGTTAGATGAATAAATAAATAAGTAAATAGATAAGGGGAAGAGAGTGTGAGAAGTTATACTAAATATAAGTTAAAAGGAATGGGGTATCAATATGTGAAAATAGGCTAGTGGATAAAACATATCACTTGAAAGTGAGAGATGGTGGGTTCAAATCCCGTACATGCTAACTAGGAAAATAAGTAAGTAACTAGGGAAATAAGTAAGCTAACTAGGGAAATAAGTAAGCTAACTAGGGAAAGAAGTAAGATAACTAAGGAAATAAGTAAGCTCTTACTACCACTCCTTAGTTAGAGATGGTTCGTGTGCAGCCAATGGATACCAACGGAACCAAGGGGAACCAAAGTGAACCAAGAGAACCATGAGTGCCAAAGATGCCAAAGTTATGCCATAGCTCTATGCCTTAGTCGCCACCTTGGAGTAAGCCACATGAGTAAACCACATGCATAACCAAATTGGTAAAAGAACTTTCATAGGATTAAACCACGTGGATAACAAATTGATAATTGAATTGACAAACATACTTGATAAAAGAAATTGATAAAACAACCTGATAAATGAAATATGAACAATGCATAGTGCACTGTGAGCACCGTGAGTACAGTGAGCACAATGAGCAGAGTGAGTATTGGAACATCAAGTTGGCATTATGCTTGAGGTGCATATGCTCTTCATCAAATTCATCATTTGGATGGTATGGCCCTACCTACCCATATGTGTACCTTGAAGAATATCACTTATGTGCAAATTACTTCTTTGTATTAAATGGTTGATCACCTATGATCATTTCTTGTAAGGTTCAAGGTATTTACCTTTGTAAAAGGAAAGAGTAAAAGGATTAAAAGCCACGAGTTAGAAATCGTTGAGAGCGATTCTCAGTTGATCAATCAAGAAGTAGATATGACTTCAACTTTCTCTTTTCCTAGATTGTAGGAAAAGATTCCAATCAATCTAAACCACCAAACCCACTTAGTTTCGAATTCAAATTCATAAAGAAGGTGTCCTCATATCTTCAAGGTTCTATATAAAGACTCCAAAACATTTGTTCATTAAGTGGAGTGTTGATTTGAAGCAATACATATACTATTTGCTCATTGCTTGGAGTCGCTTGAATTCCCTCCTCCATATTCCTCAGACTTAATCAACTTGCAAATATTTTTGTTCTCTCTATAGAGCTCTAAATCAAGGGTTTAAGAATTCATTGGAAAGGTATAACTATCTTGTTTATGTATAGAACTTTGCAAGTGATTTCGTTTAGAACTTGCAAAGAAATCAGAGTTTTACAATCTGAGGGTCATTGTCTCCACATCCCTAAAAAAAGTGGGATGAAATCTAATCAATGATAAGGTGATTGCTCCTTTGTTGATTAATACAAATTAGGGTTTTTATTCATTTTAGCAAGCCAACACTATGTATGAAACTCCCTTAAGAGGAATTTTTCCAATTGTTACTGTGTTGGTTGCTCTTAGTGTTTGAAGTCATAGCTTCCATCCATTTTTAGAAGGTTTTTGTGAGCTATCAAGGTGCAAGTTATTTGTTTTGCATCAACTTGTTCTTTTTTATGTTCTAAAGAACCGGTTGGGTTTTATTGCACTAACCACAAGCCTACAAGTCTACTTTAAATATCCAAAGAGCTAGGGCTGGTCCTATGCTAGTTTGTTGGACCAACGTCACCACTTGAAAACTCAACTTTCCAAGCCCTCCAAGCTTCTCCAACTTCTTTTAGTCAACACAGTGATTGACAAATGCAAACCTAGACAAAACAACCAAAATGGATGCCAAATCATGAGCAAACATCATGCATCACAATTGGACATCAAGAACTACACTCATCGGATCTTGCAGAGGCACGTATGCCGAGATAGTATAGAAGCGAAATCTCACAAAAGCATACATAGAATAAAGAGAGACAAGAGATTGTACACAAGATTGGGTACAATCTCCCCCCACATACTCGGATGGTTGAGTCTATCAGAGCATGTGTATTTATAGGTATTTTTCATTACATCATGAATAGAAGATACATGAAGGTGGTACTTCGAAAAGCATGCATTCATGAAAATTTGTTTTATTTACAAAATTTTCACTTTATAAATGATCTACTTTTTTTTTGAAAAACATCACTTTCTAAATGATCTACTATTTTTACAAATAAAATCTAAAATATTTTCTTTTAACTATCCTCAAAAATATGTAAATAAAACTATGCATGTTCACTCCCTCATGATTCTTCAATTGCTAAATCAAAACACAATCACATTAAAAACCTCAAGACATTAAAATCCATATAACATTCCAATATTCCATAAAGTATAACAGATTCACAAAGATGGGTAGACCATGATGCGTACTGGATGGATCCAAAAGGATTGTTTGGATTTCAATGAAAAGTATACTCTAGGAGAGATTCCATCATGCATCACTTTTTTGACATGAATAGTCCTTAACAATGGTGGTAGAACATTGGGATAAAATTTAATTTGTACATGTTGTAGATCTAAACTTGAACAAAACTTTCTAAGACTTCCATACCATGTGGTGTGTTCTTCTCTGGTTTATTGGTGACCATGTAATAGGTTCCCATCTTTTCCACTAAAAACTCTACTCTTGGTCTAGCTATAATGATATTAGGGAGAGTGCGATGCCTGAGCTCTCCTAATATGATAATAGAGTGACTATAACCATCTTGATAGATGGTAACTTGCAATGTTTTGGTGTGAGCAAAAGTGATCAAGATATTCACCTTCAAGTTTTGACATCGAATCTACTTTCATATTGGGATTCGGATTTTGCATATCTTATGAGATGGTCTTTATTTTAGTGTTGGATTCACCTCACATCTTGTAGATACTTTTAATTGAGCCTATAATAGTATTGTAGGTGCTTCTAATTGAGCCTATAACACTCTTTTCACTCTTGGATTCACTTGACATCTTGAAGGTGCTTCTAATTAAGCTGTAATTGATTCTTCTTCGCTGTTGGATTCACTTGACATTTTTTAGGTTCTTCTAATTAAAATGCTACTATGTGGTGATCTAGTGGTTCCAATTAACGTTTCAAAGCATAGAATCATATGAACAAACACTTAAACAAGCAATCCACATGGATTGTGCGTGGAGTGATACTTTACTTTGATGAAGTTCACTACATTTGATACAAAATAATAGGTTTCTACTTGATGATTATCATAAAAAAATGAAATGCTGACTTGTCTCTAGCATCTAGGCACCTTTTCCATGTCTTTTGTGATTTCATAAGCTTGGAATTACACATGAAAAGTGAGTTTTTATGATTCCCAATCTCTGCAAAAAGCCTAAGCTAGGGAAGTTTCTTTTTGCAAACCAACGTATGTGTGAGTTTTCTTGATGACCAATTACATGGGTTGTTCCTCTCATGTATTATACGACCCAATATTTTAGACGTCCCTAGATTACAAACACCAATGATTGCATCTTTTGAGAGAAAATCAACCAAGAAAATGAAGTTTACTTCCTCTTATAACTGACAAGTACTTTTCACCCACATATTTTTATGTCTTTTGGAGACTTCAAAAAACATAGGTGTAACTTCTATTCCTTAGGCTTAAGGCTTCATAATCTCATAGAATACTACCATAGCCCCCAATAAGGTAGGTATGAAGAGAATGAAGAGTAAAGAATTAAGAGAAAGTGTTAAATGATGATGATGAAGAAATTTAGAGCTTTAATGGAAAACTTTAAAACCCTAACCCTAAAAATGACAAAAACCCGATTTCTACTGCTAACTATATGTTTTGTTATCTAAAGATGAAAACATGATAATAATGCACTCCAATCATGCAAACACTTACCATCATGGAAAGCACATAAACATGTACATCACGTGAAAACTTACCATCATTTCAAGCATATGACAAGACTGTCCCTCACAATGATGCTAAAAGTGTTTGGTAGGTTCAATTACCACAATATAAAAAAGAATGCATTGGATGGATGCCTAGGCATTGAGAAGGAAGGATGCTTCCAAAGTTGAAAGGCCATGGGGAGATATTGTCTGTGATCCATGGATTTCTGATTGCGAATCTATATCTAAGCTTGAGAGACTTAGCGAACTGAAACATCAATTAGCGAACTGAAACATCATTGTAGCTAAAGGAAAGGAAATCAACTAAGAGTCCATTAGTAGTAGCGATCAAAATAGGACTAGGAAAAAAGGAGAAAGCGTGCTTAGGCTGCTTTCCTTAGCCTTGTGCAAGGGACAACTTATAGTAGGGGGAAGGGCTTATTCCTTCCTCTTTGGGAATTCTAAGAAGGTTGAACGATCTAGCTAGTGAAGATGATAGCCCCATAGATCTTTCCTAACAAGTTTGAAACCTATCATAAAACGTGAATACTACGTTTGAATAATGAAGCCTTCATAGACAGAAAACATATTAGCATCAAGCAGGACTATTGGATTAATACAATAGAAATGTCAAAAAACTACTGAGCAACTAATTAGTGGTATGATAAATGTATGTTGCAAGATGAAAGTACATGCATCCACAACAAGAGAGAGAGATAGAGATAGATAGATAGATAGATAGATAGAGAGAGAGAGAGAAAGAGAGAAATCAAACGTGAAGGCACATGACATACACATGCATGCACACACTCACCAATCGAGCAGAGGCAAGTGTTTAATGAAGCTCTCTACTACTTCAAGAAGAAAGTATAAAGCTCATAAAGATGAGATTCATACATGCTTTCCCTAAGAATGAGAGCTCTTTCACTGTTATAGATTTAGAAGTGCTCTCACTACACTAGAATGTCTAGTCAAGGTTAAAGGTTAGCATCTAGAGGCGATTTGGAGGCACAAACAAAGTTAAAAGTAAATTGTAAAAGTTGGCGTGGAGATACTACTCATGGGCATGAAGATTCCCTACTCTTCTATGTTTCCAATATTGGTAAATTTATGAGAAAATAAAGGTTTTATGCCAAAAAAGGGGATTTTTCCAAGTACGTTGGGTAGAAAATGTGGAAGCACCTAGACTGAGCAGAGATTTTGAGTTGGGAAAAAATTGCTAGTCCCCTTTTTCCTTCACTTCCATGCCTATATTGCACTTTTAACATAGTCATCATCTTTGATGGAGCTTTGACTTTATATGTTTTCCGCCACTTTTTAAGCTTCCTCTAATACCATGCTATCTCTCCCCCTCTTCAGACGAAGAAGCTGAATAAGAGGATGAAGTATCACTAATTTCTTAGGGCTCTTTATGTTTTCCTTACTATTTCTCACGAAAAACCTATCTATGCTGTGAAGATGATGATGAAATATAGCAAAATACCCATCAATGTCATGCAAAGGAGTGAAGAAAAACCCTAGAACATGTTCTCCTTGAAAGTACAGACCATCAAATGTGATCACTAGTGAGGCCTCTCCCTGGCAATGATGTGAATGATGTTGCCATGTAGAGTACTCCAAACTATCAGAAATTAGAATGAGTGTCAAACATAGCATCTTAAATCAATAATTTCAATCCAGGATGGCAATCAGGTAGTATGAAGACCACCACACTCGGGGCACACTACTCAAGAAAGATACATACACACACATACGTGCACACACATGCATGCAAACCTATCTTACAAGCAAGACAATATAAAACTCAAGAAACCCACTTCCATTTATAAGAATAAAAAAGAATCAAGTCCTAACCCTAAAAATCAATGAGAGTGCGTTGTCTTTTATAGATAATATTTAAGTTTGGTCCCTCTCCACATTCTAATGTCAACCCTAACTTAAAGATAGGTTTTGAACCTAATTTAACCTCTCATTTGAATTTTAAAAAATATATGAGAACTCTAATGGCTTAGGCTATCACCACACAAGCCTGAAGACTCCTCAACTTGTATAAAAAATATTATTATAGAAGTATTTTCTAGACATGTTTCCAATAGGGTGTTTTTAGGTATAAATGGCCAAATTGAAGGTGAATTTGGGGAAATTATGCCCCCTAGCTTGAGTTTGGCATGTGCATGTAGCCCTACAACTTTTCTTTGAGACAACCCCATCTTTGTTCTCATCCGTTGCTTCAATTCTATCCCCCTTTGTTAGTGTCTACTCGAACGAAAGCCTAAAGATCTTACCTTCTTTGCTTTCTTTCTAGCCTTGATCAAGGACCCATAGTGGAAGAGTTGAGTGGAGAGACTTGAATGTAATTTTATTTTTGTGTAAAATATTTCCCATCATTCTCTTAGATTGCAACATATTCTCAAATAGGTTCACAAGTTTGACAACTTACACATGCTTATGCTGATAGATAAAATTTCATCTACCATCACACTTAGAAAATATCTAGATCTTGATTCCGTTACAAGACAAAAAACAGTTAGAAGAAATATTAAATTAAATTTAAAGTCCTTATTTAATACGTGTAGATGAGGAAATCCGCCCAATGTTTTATGTTCTTGTCCTATGGTCTCCTTGTATACGTTTCTTTGTATGAGCTTTAAGATATTCAGAAGCAACATACGTTTGAAGATATGAGCTTATACACGTGTAAAGAGGGATCCGTCAAACGTGTGAAACCATAGATATGGGGAAAAATGTGAAATCACGAAATACATTTTCTTGTACCAAAGAAAAAATCAACGGTTTCGTCAAACGTCAAGCAAAGAAAAAATCAACGGATGGGATTTGAGAGGAGAAAAGACAGGCTTTAAGTTAAGATCTGGACCGTGAAGTGCTCACAAACCTGTACAAATCGTATGAAATCAGAAGGTTGTTAGTATTGAAATTCAGTGAGCTTGAAGGGCAAATACTCCTTAAATCAAGTTGAAAGTGGTGGGTGGAATAACGGTCTGTCCTATAAGCCAAGTTGCCTCCCGTTCTATGATCTGAAGAATGTTGCTTACATCCGAGAAAAACTGGAAAGCAATGAAAAATACTCAGTACTGCTTTTCTATTTGCTCATATGTACATGAATATAAACATATATATATATATATATATATATATATATATATATATATATATATATATATATATATATATATATATATATATATGTGTGTGTGAGCGTGCGTAATTGAATGCGTATAATAGAATAAGCAGATCTCGATGAACAAATTGCGTATTGCGTACTATAAATAACTATATTTTATTAAAACATGTTTGACCATTGTTTAGTGGATTTAAGGACTTTGGTACGCAATGGAAACTATTCAGCACTGTTTTTCTGTTCGCTCATATGCACACGCATGTACATAAATAGATAAATAAATGAACATATAAATAAACAAACATATATAAATAAATAAATAAATAAATAAATAAATAAATAAATATATATATCCTTGATGGCGATGCCAATAATTCGGACATGGATCCTGAAAATATCATACCAGATGGAGTCCATTGCCAAGAGTCTTTGACCATCTCTCAATGCGTTCGCAATGAGAGAGCTTCCGCCATGATTGTGGGTTGCAGATGAGACAAAAGAGATGATTATCATTGCAATCTTCTGTGTGCAAGCAAAACCAGATTGGGCCTGGTGGTTGGGCCTCTCGCCTCTTGAGGCGGGGGCGAGGGTTCAACCCCTGGCAGCAACATGTAGGAACATTTGAATCCTGGAAACTGTTGTATGTGGCTGTTGGCTACTGTTTGACCATCGCCGCGGTAGTTGTGACTGCTGTTTAACCCAGTTTTGTAAACCCCTGTTCTTGTGTGATAAGGGGGTCCCATGGGTACTATGCCCTTCCTTGTACAATTGTAATTTCAAAGTTAAAGTCCGGGGGAGTAGGCCTCGGCCGAACCTCCATTTAAAAAAAAAAAAACAGATTACATAGTTCTCACATCTAAAGCAAAATCTGAAGACTGCAAGTTGAGTAGTGTCTATCAAGAAATTAGTACAGGCTTGGGGAGCAAGACAAGATCCCTTTAAGAGTTCTATCATAGATGGCATCTAATAGAACTAAGAATGTTCTTGAATAAGGGACAAAAGGCACCAACTAATTGGTTGAATTATTGACAAAAGACACGAAATAACAATCGTAGAGTACGCGCACAGTTCACATGAAATAAATTCTAGAAAATGGATTGTGAACAATCCACAGCTCACAAAGAAGAAGGAAGTATGCGTGCAAAAGGTACAAGGAGACTGGTTGCAAAGATGTGAATTGAAAATGGTGGGCACTCTTCTCTCAAACATAACTATGCATGAGATGGTCTTAGCAAAGATGTGAAGTCCCTGGCTTTTATGTGTACATGAATCAATGTTCTAGACAAAGTAATATGGTCTAGACACATGGACTTCATTAAAGAAAACGAATAAGAGAATGATTGCCACTTGGGTTATCCTCAAACATATATTGAAGAAATCTCATGTCTCTTCATTTGTTTTTTAAAGTGTGGTCATTGACCTACTCTTCTCTTCTGGTTAACCCTGAAAGATTGAAATAAATAAACAATATACACACTTTGGAGATCCCCCTTATCCCTCACTTTCCAGGGGTAATCAAGGCCGCACTTCTACTTGGAATCCATAAATCTCATAGTTGAAGGTCCTCTGTTTTACCACTACACTCTAGACCTTATGTCATTTTTTTATAAAGAAAGTTCATCCAAATGGCTAATCTTAGGTCATGATGCCACATTCAATGAAGCACCAACATTGCAGTCCGTTTTGAGGGTTCTAGGAGAGAGCAAATGTTGCAATGAATTTCAGGGGTCTCTCTCTCTCTCTCTCTCTCTCTCTCTCTCTCCTATTAGAGTCCTTTGTCCATAGAAGGTTTCTATAAGAGGGATTGATCTTCTTCAGCAGTTGACCTTCAGTCTGCCAGCTTGAGAGGAAGTAAATCTTTGAGAAAGCAAAAAATGACTTCATTACGATGGCCCAACTTCTCCTTTGAATTGCATTCCCTTCAACGTGTTCATCTTGGCCTGCAATCTACTCATGACCCAATCCTAGTACTGCTTGAGCATGATCTTGAAGAACATAAAGAAATCAAGCAGCATTTATGTAAAGTCCTTTCACAACCTTGGTCTTGAGGAATGATGATAGAAGTTTGAGGAGGGACTTGAGAGAATTTTTGCTGTGGTTGATTCTAAAATTCAAAAGACCATACACTCGATAATCCCCACCAATGCCTCCTAACAGATATTTGAGATGATTTCATATCCAATATGTAGTGATGGATTTAATCTGATCGATCCACTCAATTGTAGGAGTTATCTGAATCAAAATTGGAGAACAAAATTCTTGGTTTCATTTATTTTCACGTTCCATAGCTGCCGGGGTAGGGGCTGTTCTAGGTTTTAATCACCATTTGGTGTTTGTCTTTTGGAATTCCACCTTTGATAGTTGAGCTCTCGGTTATGGCTTCCTCATCAGCTAAAATAACTTCCTTGAGCTTTGAAAGACTCTCTAGGTGTCTAAATAGTATATGTATAGGACGGGAGTTACTTGATGAAAAGAAAAATATCTCTTGGAAGTATGATAATGAGTTTGCCATAAATGGTTGCAAAACACATACACAAAAATGAATTAAAATTAAATGTAAAATTCAGTTCATATTAAGGGGAAAATATTTAGCACATTCAAAGCTTTTTGGATGAAGGTAGACTCATTAAGCTCAAAGAATCCATTTCTGTAAAGTATGTCACTTAAAAGTAATAGATGAAGTTGAGGCTTAAGGGCAGTGTTGAGAAATATGCTTAAGTTTGGCTTCGCTATGTCCCTGAAACGAAATAAAAAGAAATCATAAAATAAGCTTACATTGGATTACGAAGATGATATTTGTTAACCGAAAATGTTTATTGGAAATTAATATAATATAAACTTAAATGCCAACCGGTATAAAGAAGGTACACTACAATATATGAGGGCATATTGATGCTGCCTATACCGAAGGTCACTCCCGACGTCGGTATAAACGTTGGAAAAGTCCACTTAAAGATACTGATGGTCAAGTGACCGTCGGTATGACCATTTAAAACGGATCCTCGGGATGTCTTGCGACCGTCGGTATGGGCGTCGGTATGAGCATCGGTATATGCGTCGGTATAAGCATCAGTGATTTACTGGATATTACCGGCACTCGTACCGACGCCCATACCGATGCATATACCGATGCCGTCTTTTAAACATACCGGGAAATCGAGAGAAAAACTCAACATTTTGTGCGTGTTTTACATTGCATACTGGTTGTCTTTTGTCGAACTTGCGTGCGCGAACCGAATTGTGACCTGCATTGTCTTGTGCACACACACACATATCTCTCTCTCTGCACACACACACACACACACTCTCTCTATTTAGATCTCACATCTTGGTAAGTGGTGGCATACTCTTAGCCTTTGTTTCTCTCTATGCTTTAGGTTTTATAATATCTCTTCTCTTTGATTTTGCAAAAGTTTTTTGGCGTCGATTCTTAGGAATTCGACAATAGACGACATACATTACGTCGCTTTGATGACAATGATCCAAAAGAGGGACATACTTGTAAGTGATTGTTTTATTCTCTATTGATAGAGAGAGAGAGAGAAGAGAGAGAGAGAGAGAGATGAGAGCGAAAGAGAGAGAAAGAGATAGAGAGATTAAGAGAGAGAGAGAGAAAGAGAGAGAGGGAGATAAAAAGAGATGAAAGAGAAGAAGATAGAGATAGGAAGATAGAGCATACATACACACACA